>QLNU02003225.1:49338873-49360688 GCA_006491805.2 Dysdera silvatica | reverse complement strand
GAGATAGGAAATGATGACAGGATACGCCTGATAGGCTGGTTTATGTTTTACGATGCAAGATCATGCATTGTGGCGACCCACAGTTTGAAAAGGATCCAGAATCTCTTAATTCCTAAGAAACTGATCTCCTTTTCCGTGAAACCCGAATGTCTTAATTTCTAGGAAACTGATCTCCTTTTCCAAGGAACTCGAATCTCTTAATTCCAAGAAACCGATCCCATTTTCCGAGAAACCCGAATGTCCTAATTTCTAAGAAATTAATCTTATTTTCCGAGGAACCCGAATACCTTAATTCCTAGGAAACTGGTCTTCGGACTACAGTGAGAAACTAGTCGGTAAATTACATTTTTGACACCTTTGTGTATCAAACCCGGATTAATGGCAGGATGAAAGCCTTACCTCTGAGTCACCGCAACATCTTATCAGATGAGCAAATTTATGCAACAGCGACTACAAGTATTTCACTAGCATTCTGATGAAGGTGAATATATCTCCTGCCGAAACTATAATAACTATATAAATATTTTAACTGCGACAATGTAAGACGAGTTCATTTATTTTACAATAAAATGACAATTATCTCTGATTTAAATGATGTATACCCACTCGGTGGGAAATTTTTACTGTTTAATGTTCAAATTTTCCTTTTAATATTATTTAACCCTCTTTGTGATATAACCATTAGCTGCAGATATCGATGTGCATAACGATTATTTTTATCGACGTTAAATTTTAGTAATTTCGACCGAAATACGAACTTCCCCGTTGGAAATGCCTGTGAAGATAGCTCTGATATAATATTTTCTCCTTCTCAATTTGCTGTGTGTTTATATCAAATTCTTATTGAATATTATCTACACGTTCTTAGATTAGTGATCTTCTTTTATATTTACCTTCTATCATAGAAACAGCCTTGAGATATTTTGGTCATACACAATATAATTTCTAAATGAAAAAAAATATATATATATATTAAAATTTGTTCTTTACCTCGATATCTCTTGAACCTCTGCATTTCCTCCCAATTTACCGAAGGATGCTCTTGTTATTACAACATTACCCACTGCGTTCTGACCCTGTGTTTACCTATCTTCGTCGGTTTGGGTATCGAGTTAATTCTTTTTCTTCTTTCAATGTCTTGTATTCGCTGAAATTCGTCCATATCTCATAAATGCTTGCATTGTAACGGACAGTTATATTGTCTTTTTCACTTCCCACGGCGTCCTTTCCAATGATATCACTTTTATCACTGATATCACTTTTTTCAAAACGAACGACCCGCATTTCGATAGTGAATAATCATTGGTCTAATATCGGTTTATGATTTATCAAGATTTTCAAATTCTTTACTTAAAAAAATTTCATATATTCTAGTAGAGGATTTTTATCCTTTTTGAATTTTCTAAAGTAATTTTACTTTTTTTTTTATTTTTCACACTTACGAAAATTATTATTTTTAATATGTGCATGTGCGATAAAAATATTTATCAAATCAATTACAGTGTTACCTCTTAGTAAGGTGCACGCACAGGACCGGACATTTTGTCCCTTAAATAGAGGTGGCCCTCCTTGTGGGTGCATGTGTTGATATATACATATTTAACATACGAAATTCAATTTAATAAGGAATGTAGTTGTTTGTTTTTTGGTTTTACGGCTCAAAGACTACAGTGGTCATGCTGCGCCGGGACCTACAGTTTTCCGAGGAATCCGAACCTCTTATGGCCTAGGGAACCAAACCCCGGACTACAGTGAGCAGTGCGAAAGGAATGTAGTTGACATCAAGCTTTAAATACTGTGTGTGCTGTATAAATAAGTTAACACAATAGCAATTTAAGTACAGCGTATTCATATTTAAAATTCATGACATTAAGGTCCCTGTTAAATGGTAATGGGGAACAGAGAAATCAGGCCTTAAAGAGGTGTCTTATGCAAGAGACAACCCTGTATATTTGTTTGAAAAATTAGACAAAATTTTGTTTTGAAAAAAAAATTAACTTAGAAAAATTATTTTTAAATTTTTGAAGAAATTTTTGTTTGAAGTTTCAAAGGAAAATGTTTCTTTAAATTGCAGAAATACATTTTTATAATATTTTTATTAGTTTATAAAAGATAGTTTCCTCTTTCAGAATTGTTTTGGTTAGAAAATAGTAAATAGTTATTTATCATGAGTAAATTTTAATAAAAATTAAATAAACGCATTAAAAATGTGGAAATGCTTTAAGGAACTATCCAAATAACACTTCACTCAAATGACTGAAAGATTCGCGTGTTGCCAAATCATAAAGATAAATTCCGAGATGGCTTCTTTGTTGCCAAATAATAAAGATAAATTCCGGATGTCTTCTTTGTTGCCAAATCATAAAGAGAAATTCCAAGATGGCTTATTTTTGTCGTAAACAAATTGGGACCAGAAAAACGTTTGTTTTTGAATATTGTTCGCAATTACTTTACATTTTCTTCTATTTGCTGTTAAGCAGATGAACTGGATATTCGCGCCTGCTGATTCTTAATGATTGGAAGTTCACAAATTACTGTTCTGCTTTCTCCTTCTCCTCCCTTTTTCATCTCCAGTTTGTCTTAACGCCGTAGCAGTTCCCAATCATTAGTTCGTTCCTGGTTCCGGAATAGTTGGCACCGGAATAGTTCAATTTACACAAATTCTTTCGCTCAGGAGATAAGGATGATTATGTTAAAATGAGTAATTAGCCTGCTAATTATGGCTCAGTCGGAAAACTGAATCAGTTTTAACGGCCCGCTTTATAAAATTACGAATTTGTTTTTGCTAATCAATCATCAACTGATCGTTTGTTGTTCATGATTCTTCGTCTCGCGGAGTTTACTTTCACCCCCTAATGACCCTTTTCAGTTGTACTTAAGCAATCGTACGCTTTCTCTTCGACTGAAAAGATTCCTCCTCATTCTTCTGCTGCAAGGATTCATCTCCAGTTCCATTCCGTTCCAGCAAGGAAGTTACAAGCGATTCTTTCCGGGGGAAGAGGAACACTCAATCTTCAGCAAGTGATGAGAGCTATCCACAATATAACAAGCAACTAATGTAAGAAAGTTTCGACAATGATCCGTAAAAAGAACTGCAACTCATAACGTAGTTTACGCGATGAGTATTGTTAAAAAAAAATACAAATGTCACTAATAAAAGTACAACTGCCACTAAAAGAACTAAATGTCACCAGCAGAAATACTAATGGCAACAAAACAAAATGGCTAACAAAGACGCAAGTATCCCTAACAAGATATAAGCATCGCTAACAATGTTACTAATAAAAGATATATAACAATCAACGAAATCTTAAAGATCACTAACAAAAATATATAAAAACTACTAAAAAATGGGGAAGGTTTTGCCAATAAAAATGCAGGAGATTACTAATAAGTATAATTTGTTATTAAAGTATGTAAAATACCAAATAAATTAAAATTGTCAAAAATGTAAGATAGTATAATATAAGTTCTTATGAAATATGATTATCATTAAATCAATAGATTATGAATAAAAATTTGGGATCGACAATTTTAATTGTCGATCCCAAATTTTTATTCATAATCTATTGATTAAATGAAAATAAAATATAATAATAAAAATAAAATAATAAAATAAAAAAATATAATAATGACTCCATATCCACAATGTAACGTAAGAAAAGTCACCTTAAGGACATACATATAGTAACTGCGAGCGGGACCCCCCATCCCCCCCATAAGTCCAAGACTCACCCCCATGAACTTGCATATTATCTAATCAGAGTGTATAAATGGCCAAAAAAAAGGGGGTGCACCCATGGGGAAGTTAAGGGGCAGAAGCCCCCCCAAAGCCGGATTTTTAGCATAGAAGATGCTTCAAAATAACAAATATTTTACAAAAAATTCATTTTTAGCATGGTCACACCCCCCTCCCCTTCGACCGAGAAATATCTGGGTTCACTATCACTACTCTTCGTATTATTACATTTTACATAATATAACACCGTTATTTAAAAAATACTGAAATTCTCAGTTTATGAATTAATTAATTATTGGCAATAACCTTGAAGAAAATTGTAATAATGCTTTTATTACAGTTAGCACTTATAATTGCATTGTAATTTAACATGTATAATATGTTTTTAGCAATGGATATACATATACTAATATATTAATTACATATTACAGTTTCAAAAACATTAAAAATTCTTCCAATTGTGGAGGCTACATTACACACACAGAACTTTTAAAGTTTGCTTTCTTTCAAAATCCGTAGCACTTTTCTCACAATGGTTTCCTTTTCATTGTAATGTTAACATTAAGACTTTAATGGTATGTTACACAAACATGTTGAAATATAAAGTTTATTTTTACAAAGCCAGAAAGCCGCAGTGTTGCCAACTCATATCATTAAAAACCCGCTAGGCGGTTGGTGAAATCCTGCCTTTTCCAAATAAAAACCGTTAGATTTTATATTTTTAACATAAAATCTAGTAAAAAAATTATATTAACATAAATAAATAAAAACCGCTAGATTTATATTTTTTGCGGCAAAAAAGTCCCCCCCAAAAATTCCATGACGCAAACTGCATCACGAACCACCCTGGGGGGGGGCCCTGGATGCGAGTACTCAGCATTAGCGAGTGGGGGAGACAGCCTAATTACCTAAAGGACGAGTATTATAATTACTAATTAAATAATTATCAAAGAATGACTTGACTCGCAACATAGTCTTTCCCTTTAGTAATTTTTGTAAATCAAGAAAGGTTCTAGTTAAACCCTAAAATAGTATATATGTAAGAAGATTAATGCTTAAGTAAATTAAGCACCAATTAAATCGGAAAACCTTATTTATAAATTGGCACGATTTTTTTGTAAAATTGGCGGCATTTGGCGCGAACACGTTACAGGAAAATATTTTGGAAAAAAAGTGAAAATTTGTATCGGCTCCTATTTAATAAAAACGTTTACAACGTAAAAAAAAATCATATTTAAAATATAAAAGCATTAACGAAAAAATGAGTGAGCAAAGGATCTTCACTCAGAAAGTAGTAATTATGTTCTGATGAATGAAAGAAAATACCAGTTCAACATTGTTACGAAATATAAAAGAAATGCGAAGGATAGAAAATGCCTCATATTTCCTTTTTTTCCTCCTCCTTTTCTTACCAAGTCTTCTTCTCCTCTACTCCTTCAATAGCCAATTACCTAATTCGCGTAACAAGCCCCTGTGCTGATTCATCCCGATTCAATGTCCCAATCTCTCAATGAATTTATATGCAGTACTGCATATATTACTATGCAGTACTGCATATATTACTGCATATATTACAGTACTGCATATAAATATTTCTTGTTAATTATATCACAAATAAATGAAAACTGATATGATGAATATTATTTAAGTGTGTGCGCGCATTTACAGTAGAATCTACCTAAAGCGACCACCTTTGAAACCGGACTGAAACTAGACAGGTGGTCACTGTACAACCAACTTTAGTATAAGCATTACTAAGTCCCTATCAGTTCCCTCTTAAATAAGTAGTCGCTTTATTCAGGTGGCCAATTTTCTAAGGTGATCACTTTACCAAGTTCCACTGTATTTGGCAACTGTCACCATTATGTAGTCTATAATCGTGCGATTATTTATAAAAATGAATATACTCGTTTGAAAATAAACATGTATGATTATAGTCACACGCTTACGTTGTTTTAAACCAGCTCAAAAATCGCATCATGGTTAAAATCCACGATCAGTGCTGACTATGTCCAGCTCATTAAGTCTACTTCTAAACGAGGCCAATAGGTGGCGCAGTAATAGCGTGTGATTAATCTGAAATCGACTGGATGCCAAAAAATACAGTGCTCACACACCAAATGCTCACTGTAGTTAGGGGGTTGGTTTCCTGGGCCATAAGGGGGCAGGGGCGGATTTGGGGGAGGCAGGGGAGATCGCCCCCCTTGAATGAAAATTTTACATTGAAAAGATACAAGGTGTAGGTCCCGGCGCAGCATGACCTTCGCTGTCCTTGAGCCGTAAAAACAAAAATAAACATTTCTAAATTTACGCTGGTTCGGATCTAACGTTAAGCCATTGACCCCGCTTCAGGTTACTTGTGTGGCTGTCACGTGATGTAAAATTTAACAATTTGCCTATTCAAAGCCATATATAGTTCATATAGTTATAACAACATATATAACTACATATATAGTTATAACAACGAATGGCACAGGTAAAATTTAATAGGCTTGAAAATGTTTTTCCATGGCTTAAGTTCGCCATCTTCTTCAGCAAGAACCAATCGCTCTATGGACTTCTCCACAGCCGTACAGAACGAGTATTGGTAACAAAGGGTGGAACTTCTGTTGCCATCGTTTGTTGCCATTGTTAAAACTATTAACCGGAGGAAAAAATCATAAATAGAAATAAACATTAATGCGGTAAATTAAAATTAAGAAAATGAGTCCACGTGGAATGAATTTTAGTTAAGTAAATATCGTTCACCAAATCGTCAAGATTAGAAAAAATTGGTAGAAATTGGGGTCAAATGGTAACAAAGAACCGGCCTAACGTCATCGGTTAGTCGATTATTTTGAAAGAACCGTTATTTAAGTAGTTTTGAGTCTCTTAAGTTTAGTGGTTTTTTTCTCTTAAGTAAAGCCCTCTCTTTCGGATTTTGAATATTAAGATACGCTAATGGATGTTTATTTATCTAGGCGACTTTTTTTTACACATTTTTCTCCCAGTTCTATCCCTCTTTGATATGTTGAAGACGCTTCAAAGTGATATGTATAAGATAAATGTGCAATGTAATAGTGAAGTGTACACTGTAGTAATGTAATGCACAGTGTAATAATATTAAATACGATGTGTAAGATAAGAAAATGTGTTTGAAAAATATATACATAGACCCTGTGCTGGTTAAGTGGTGACACGTTCACCTAGCAGTTAGTTAATACGTGTTTGATTGTTGTTTGGCCTTTTTATGGGCAAGAGCATTGGCTATACTGCGCCAATGTGTTTGATTTCCAACAGTGATTTAAATAAAACTTGCGGACAAACTGCCCACTGTAGTTGGAGAGGATTTGTTACCTAGGCCGTAAGAGGTTCGAATTCCTCGGGAAAATATAGGTCCACCGCCCTACGATGGCCTAATATTCGTCTATCGTGCTTTTAACCCGGGTTTAATTCGCAATGGTATCGTAAAGCAGGTGCCGTTTTCTGCCCACCGTAGATCGGGATTTAATTCCCTCGGCATCATAGGATCGGAATCTCCTGAAAAATATAGGTCCTGGAATAACTTTACTTTTATATCCTTGCGCCATAAAAATATAAACTTAAAGATGTACAGAAGAAAGAAAAAACGAGTAATACACTTTATGTATGTAGTGTATGTAATTACGACAACAACGTAGCAATAAAACTCATTGGGGGCCGGGGGGCTCAAGTAAATTTAAAAAAGATTTTGTGATGTGGCCTGTGAGAAAATAATGTGTTTTGATATCCAGTGGGGGGCTTTAGCCCCCCTGAGCCCTTTCTTTTTCTACACCCAGTGCCGTATTTCCCAATAGGCTATACTAGGCTATAGACTAGGGCGGCAAAATTTTGTGTATGGAATCTAACACAAACAATATCATACGATAATATAATCAGATGCTTTGCCAAGAAAAAATACAAACGTCATACTTTCCATTTAAATATTAGTGCTCGATAGGCTTTTATTGTTTTTTTGTTTTTTTTCTAAAATTAAAATTTATTTCAATAAAATTGAATTTGATTTATTATATACAAAGAAGAGATAATACTTCAATATAAGTTAATATTGTTTAATGTTTATGTTTCAATTTATGAGTTTGTTTTTCAACATATTTATTGTCAATACAAAAGTTTTTGGCGTATATTGAATGTAGCAATTTTTATCTTCCCACTACTGATTAATGGACGGACGGGTAGGAAAGGGCGGCAAAAAAAATAGCCTAGGGGCGGCAAAATGGTAAATCCGCCCATGCCTACACCACTGATTTACGGGAAGAAATGCAAATTTAGAGGAAGTGTTTGGATAAATGACCCCAAGTTCAAATTGAAATGGCCGTTTTTCTCAAAAGATTTTTATGATTAAAGTTAAACGCCAATTTAATTTTTAATTAATTTAAATTTAAAAAAAAAATGCATCGATATTTCACTTGTGCAGTAAATGAAATTACGTTTCTGGTAATTTGACGTTTACAATTGAAATGAAAAATGAATATTTAAAGACCGAAGATTTGAATGAGAATAAATCAACTCTAACTGCAGCATAACCTATCAATATTCTAATCACAGCGTAACGAAAAAATGTTTTAAAATGCAAAACTCGCGAGTACAATAAACGATAAAATGCTTTATTTTAACGCACCGACGCCAAGGTAGGAAAAAATAAGAACAAAGAGAAAAAATTAGAGAGGTAATCATTTCCCTAACACTAAATTCTGGTCTTAAATTCATGCGTAAACATTATTAACATTTATCGCTCCACCGCGAGGGCCTAAATGATTTCTCCTTCCTTCTCATGCACGTAAGACACCTTCTTCCTAAAGCCATGAATGGGAAAGAAGGGGGTGCAGAAAGATAAAGAAAGAAAGAAAGAAAGAAATTAATAACAGCTGCGGAGTTATTAATTAGCGCCGACTTTCGGCGGCCCCAAAAAGAATTAACGAGTGGCCAGACCTCCCAAGGCCCTAATGAGGTAGAAGCCTCTCCACTAGATGGCGCTAGCTGCCGACCCTTTCCCCGGCTTCTCCCGCCTAAAAGTTATTTAATGCTACTTTTTCGCGCCAAGTTCCTGAATACGAAATGTGGGAAAGAGAATAGCGGCATTTATCATATTTTATGAAGTTTAAAAATCAATTTAACTTTTTTGGTCTTTTCCTGGCCTTTAGCGCGCATTTTTGAATTGCTAGTGTTTTCTTATTCTTCGTCGAAATGCTGACTTTCTCTCTCTCTCTTTTTTCTCTATGTTCCAGACTTTTACGTAATTCAATAAAAGTACAATATGTGGTCGCCTGTGTACGCAGGAGGGCTTGATGGGATCACGACCCCCCAATATTACACAATTTTGTATACATATGAATATAATTATATAATATAAATATTTTTCTTCCAATATGATATATGGAATTGTAGCTCTGTAACTCCCCCCTTATGAACCTTCTGCCTACACTAATAAACATGGTATTACGATACAGGCCATATTAACTTTTTTTTCGATGCTCATATTTATTGTTTGCAAAATGTTTTCCGTGATTGACCCTATTATCTTAATGGAATCAGCTTTTTATGTAAATTGTCTCTTTTTGTTTTATATGTTTCTTGAACTTAAAAATTAATAGGAAAGCGTTTTTTAATACAGTAAAATAATACTGTTGAAGTGCGGATTATACATAAAAACAACCCAATTTGTGGCAATGAAAACAAAAGTTCTCAAATATATGCATTAACTTTGATATAATAACGGATGACACTCAAAACCAGAAGGAAGGAATGAAATTTTCAGTACCATATTGATACGTTATACAGCGAAGAAGGAAGAAAAAAAACCTATAAAATTTCTGTTCCGATACAGTCATATGGCTACCAAAGACAATAGTTTGGTCAATAGAAGTTACTACAACTGCTGATGACAATACATTAAATGTGCTTTAAAGTGGTATGCCTTGAAATTTTGGATAACATAAGCGTTATCTTTTATGGTCAAACCAAACTATGTACGATAATCAAATTGCAACGTGCTTCAAGTGTTCTGCTTCTAATTCCCTCATTTGTTTTTCTTTTGCAGCTTGCAAGCGGAAAGAAGAGCAACATCATCAGCAGTCAATGCCGCAGCAGCAGCAGCAGCAGCCGCCCTCGGGAAAGAACCCCAACACTCCCAAGAAGCCCCGCTTGGTCTTTACCGACCTGCAGCGCCGCACGTTGCAGGCCATTTTTAAAGAAACCAAGAGACCCTCCAAGGAGATGCAGATTACCATCTCCCAACAACTAGGACTGGAACTCAGCACTGTCGGCAACTTCTTCATGAATGCCCGACGGAGGTCTCAAGATAAGTGGCAGGACGAGGACAACAAGTCCCGGTCCAAATATGAATCTACTAATTCCTCCTCTTCTTCGTCCACCACCTCTTCGACGACGGCCCTCACCAATAACAATAACAACCACCATCACCACCATAACAGTCATCACCATACTCTCATCGGAGGTGGTGTTAATAATCTTCATCCTTCGACGAATCACCATTTGTTAAACTCCCCTCTCCTCAGTGTTGGCAGCAATCCTTCTGTGGTAACCACGGCGTAGCCACGAACTCATTTTCGATCCCCAGTGAATCATGTATTATACAATTCGAATCTGCACTTTTGATTCGACTGTGGTTAGATCTTTCCACCGGAAAGATGAGGACTCGTAGAGCATTGACTCTGGAACCTGGGTCAGGCTCCGCTCGTCATCCTGAGACGTTAAACCAGAGGATCACAAAGAACAAACTCTCGACCTTGCAGTTTGATGTAAATCGATTATGACGTCACACGATAGTACGAGTTCTTATTCGGAATAAGAACATAAAAAAGCGAACTTCGTATAAAATTCTCGGTGAGATTATTAGATGCGTCAGTAAACTATTTTTAAACCAAGTTTTCAGCTCGAGAGACAGTCGTTAGTAAACAACTTTAAATTAAAGCTACAGAACAACACGACTTTTTTAGAGTGTAGTTTGGTTCTAGACACTTAGATTGTGTGTGACGGAATGCAGCCTCAGTGGAAGCAAGCTGAATGACAGAAAAGGGTTTATAAACAAAATTAAACTCCATAAGTCAGTGGCATTCATTCTTTTAAATTGTTTATTTACTTAAAATCTATGTTTTTCGTAGGAATACAAAATGCTTGCCATTATTGTTTAAGCGTGAAACTGGCAAGGGGAACCCACAGTGAGTGCCCCGCCGCTTTTTATGAAATTTTTTTGATGAAAGTAGAACCAAAATAAAGAAATACGTTTCTCGGCATTCGTGCCAATGTGGCTTATTTTCGGAGATATGAATTTTTAATGATTTAAAGATTTTTCATCCTATATATGAGCTTATAATAAGACATCCTTTGCAAACTAATCGGTAGCTTAGTTGGTAAGTTACCGGGCTAGCGCTTCGTGTGTTTGCGTTTAATGCCCGCGGAAATCGATCGGTTGTTTTTTTTTAATATATATACCTTTTACGTATTTATTTATGTATTTTTATTAGTAAAAATACTTTGCTTACAATCGGATTTTTTTCATAAACTTACTTTAATAAAATTCATATTTACATATTTAATTCTGTGATACTATTTTTCGCAGTTATAATTTTTACACGAATTTTAATTTTTAATTGAAGAGTTGTAAAGGTACAAAAAGTTTAGGAGTTAGCTGTAAGTTTTTATGTGAATATAACTTTTATAAAATTTGCCTACTCATTGTCAACCTGTGAAGGGATGAAATTACACCAATAACGCAGTTTTGTTTTATTTAAGGATTGAAAGATTTTTTTCTGAAAACTTTTAACAATTCCATTAAATAAAAAAGAAAACTGCGTTAATTCGTCTTATTTTGTCATTATTAGCCTTTGCAGTCATCCTCTATTAGCATCTATTACGCCTAATATTTTTTTAAATATATTTATCTATTGAAAAATGTATTTTTAGTATGTAATATTTTATTTTATAACATATAAACATTTTATGTGCATCTCATTTATGTGCATTTTATTTATACAGAAACATTTTATTTTATAAAATGCAATCAATTTTATTTTAAAACTGACTGACGTGAACATATTTTTTGTGTATCACTATCGGAGGTGTCGGAATTGTCTACTGGTACACAATTTTGGATGATAATTATCATAAAAAAATTCTACAACGTGAGCATTTTATAAATGAATTGTTCGAACAACTGATTTTCTTTGTCTAATATCATCTGGAAAACAAATACCATCTACATTTTCAAAAACGCTTCTTTCGTTTGTTAACTTTGCAACAAACCAAGTGTACTGTAACATATTCTTAAAATTCGGCGCCGAAAGTTGATTATAAATAAGTGAATGGATCTTCAAAGCATCTATCTGCTCGCGTGTTTAAATGACTATTTTCTTGTAAGATTTCAACACAATTTTGTAACCTTTTAATGAAATTTTTTACTTGACGGAAGAAGTACACATCACGAGGTTGACAGTATGGGGTACAATGAGGTGGAATTACTTCAACAGTAGAAGAAGAGGTGCCGTCGTCATTTGTAAAAACATTATTAAAGTGTGCTGGATCTACTTAACTACATAACAGGCTGGATGGCTACACCAAAACTTTTTCTACTTTTCAACTTTTTAATAATCAACAATTAAAATTCGAGTAGAAATTATCACTGCCAATAAGCATACAATTAACATAACTACATAAATATGAATTTTATTAAAGTAAGTTTATGAACAAAATCCGATTGTAAGCAAAGTATTTTTACTAATAAAAATACATAAATGAACATGTAAAAAGGATATATATTAACAACCGATTTCCACGGGCATCGAACGCAAAAACACGAAGCGCTAGGCCGGTAACTTACCAACTAGGCTATCGATTGGCTTGCGGAGGATGTCGTATTTTAAGCTCATATATCGGATGCAAAATCTTTAAAAATCCATATCTCTGGAAATAAGCCGCATTGGCACGAATATCGAGATACGTATTTCCTTATTTTGGCTATACTTTCATCAAAAAAATTCATCAAAATCGGCGGGGCACTCACTGTGGGTTCCCCTTGTGAGTTAATTTTAGTCAGCCTGAAGAAATTTTAAGACTATTGTGGAAAATAGAGTATCTCGCAGGCAATTCTTTCACAATATCAACAATGTAACCGAAGCTAAAATCCATCTTAACCTCTTTACTTAACTATGATGCTTGTTTCAAATTCACTTACGCAACTTTTTACTTCATGGAAATTATTTTTCTTGTTATGTACTTAACTATAGAATTTGGTTTAACGTATTTAATGCTTTTTTAATAGTAAGTGCATCGGTTATAAAGAGTGTTGTCGTTACTTATACCGAGTTTAACGTTAACGTGAAAATTAACAGTTTTCTAAATTGATTTCAGAAATCAATATTAAAGTTCTACTAATAAAATTTTGTTTCTTAATTACTTGGTAAATGACCTATTGCCGTGTGAACAAGATAAACTCCTAGAATCTTTTATTTCAAAAAGAAAAGGTTTTTTCAAAAAAAAAAATTTCAAAAAATTCAAGTTTTTAAAATTCAAGGCTTAAGAAACTAACTATGAATAGTTAGATATATAAAATTCAAACCAAAAAAAATGCTAATTTTCTGGAAAATGCGTTAAGTCATTTATATTATCGACAAAAGTAGGAAACTTATTTTTCGTAACCCATTAAATGGTAGTTATTGACACTGAAAATGTTTAACGCTTAATATTCCAACTCAAACCGTACGAATCATATGTATGAGGAAGAGGAAATGAATAACTTTCCTCTTATTTCAAGAAAAAATTCATTTGATCGACTTTTTTTTTTAAACCAGGAAGAAGTTATATACAACTAATTATTCTTCATTTTCTTCAAAGTGTTCTTTACGGTTTAGATGAGACCTTAAGCAGACCTTAAAGCAGACTTTAAGGAGACCTTAAGCAGACCTTAAAGCAGACTTTAAGGAGACCTTAAAGCGGACCTTAAACAGACCTTAAAGCAGAATTTGTCACCTGAGATTCCCCGAGAGCTCAATGAATGGTCCGTGAAAGACAATTGAATGAAAAAAACCTGCTACAATCACAAAAATGCACAGCAAGCCATAATATCAATAACTTTCTATAAAACGTTTCTTCGAGATACTCAAAATGCATTTCAAAGGCTTTTCCACCTTGAGAATGGTAAAAAAGGGCCTTCTCAAAAGCTAAAAAAAAATCGATGCAGTATTGCATTTTGCAATGTCCGATCTATAATAATTAAGTAAATGAATGTTCCAAGACACTTTGTGAAAATAAAAACGATTTTAAAACTTTTCAAGAAGAGTTAATAAAGATAAAAAAAATGGGTAGTGTAATGCACGGAGTGTTTTGAGTTATAAATACATTGGTTTAAAGGAATGTATGCCACCTATGGATTATGTTGAATCGTATCATATTCATTGTACAAAAATGGAGCGATAAATTAGTACTGTACAGTTTGCCTAGTATTGTTCGAAGGCAGAACAGTGTAGAGTATTGTTTGCTATTCCATGTTGGTTGTTATGCAACGCTGCGGTTAATATTTCCACATGAACATGTTGAATATGGCTCTTAATTCCTTCGTTGCACCCGTTGTCACATTCTTGAGGATAGCACCCGTGTTGTAAATTATTGCACAGGCACCACATCAAAGAAGTATCATGCAGATTTATTTACCGCCATCGTTCGAAAATGCTATGTGGAGATAAACATATTGTGGTTCTCGAATATTTTAATTCCAGCCTCTTAAACCATCATATCTGTATCCACCAACCTGATTATGACGTCATTATCGTACATATGAGTTAGTGAGATACTTAACAAACAAAAGATTGAGCAATAATAAAATAATCAATGATTATAACCAAGCAAGCCCAAGATTCCAAACGCTTCAATGGCAATCCTTTACCAAGGATGATGATGATGATGTGTTGTGCATGTTGCTACGTTATATTATTGGTTTTTAAATAGACTTTACTGCAGCTTATTTACTCTAAATCTATTTCAAACATTCCAGTATTGACACTTTTGCTCTTTTTGACAAAAAAAATATAGCAGCATTTAAAAAAAGTATGAAACCTCCTTTTCAGTTTTAACCAGACGATTATTTTGGAAAACTTAAATATTGTTTCCGTCCCCGCGATTGTGCCCTCGTGGACAAAGATTTTCAACAGCACACTCAAAAGGGGAACGAGTATCCATTTTGCACGCACTAAATAACCGAACATTGCCTTAACGTTATGAAACAAAATATTAAAATCTATCTGTTAAAAAAATTCTTATTCCTGCTTTTAATTATTTTAATACATAAATAACTTTATGCAATTATATTTGTTCTATATAATTTATATAACAATTTTTATTGAAAAGAACACAAAAGATATGTCATAAGTTTTAAAAACCTCGTTTAATTATACAGCTGTATTACTACTGTCGAGTAACATTATTACTCATTATACTTTTTCATCATTACTATGAAAGCTAATAATTACCATTTTGACCATAAAATTAGTCAAGAACTTATAATTTATATGAAACCCAATCCAAGTACAAGTAATTGTTTTAAATATTGATTTAAACAAAAAATATTTTTATTTTATTATGTATTTCAATATTATGTTAGCATGCTCGTGCGTTTAGGATAATGCTCGCCAAAGTAATGTCATTTCACCTCCTGTCAAAAAAAAAATAAAATTTTTAATTTAAAAAAAAAATAAATTTTGTCCGTTAGAAGAGCAGTAGGAGTAAAATATGGTTATTCTCCGTAATCATTCAATAATAATTTGTTTGTTCAATATGCATCAACTTCAGAGCTTTCCAAATGGTAATTAAAACGAAAAATAGGAGACGTTTCCATGTATCCGGTTTTCAAAAAATCAACCGGGACGGAGCGATGATCCGTAACAATTTGGAAAGGTTAATTCTGGAAATTTGCAGTATTTATCCTTTTGCCGGTGAACCCGAATCTCTGCGTATACCCTTATCCTGAAAATCCCGGAGTCAATTCAAGTATTTCAAGCGAGGGACCGTTAATTATGCACAAAGTCTCGGGAAAATTTGCCTTGGGCATGAAGCCGAGTTAATTAAGCCAGCATACCTCCCCTTCTTCCCCCCCCAGCTGAAATCTCCCCTGCCTCCCCTGCCACAAGCAGTATAGAAGAGTGTAGACTGTGATGGAGAGAAACTTACACTTTTCCAGCTACCCTCCCCTGTCTGAAAGACTGCTCACGCTGCCTCATACACACACAACCTAGAACTCCTCGCCCAGCCTACCTCTTCCTCCTCTTTCCTAAACGTTGCATTATCCTGGATACAACAGCTTTCGTTGGGGGGGGGAGTGGTTCTAGAGGTTGGTGGGAGGGGGAGAAAAGAGTGAGGGGTCCGCAAATTGGAGGAGGGGTCTCTTCTATATTCTTAAAATACGGACACACTGTCAAATACAAGGGTGTCGCCACCTGAGCAAGCGATTACAAACCGCGAAAAGGGGGGAAGAGGGAGACACTGATTGTGGATGATTTCATTATACGACACTGCTGCTCATATCCCTCCTCCTCCTCCTCCTCCCGCAATATCCCTCCCCCCCTTTTTCTTTTTCAGAGACATTGCGAAATTATAAAGTTTATAGTTCATTTAACACCGTGATTAGAAGGTTTGGAGGGATGCGGGGGAATAGCAGGGGATACGGAAGCAATGATTGAATTTAAGAAAGAAAGCGCAAACGTTTAATAATGCTTCATTTATTCCCACTGATTAACCATTAATGAAAATAGCAATTAATGTATTCCAACCGTCACGTGCAACTTGTGCTTTCGCTAAACCCAAGAGCATTATCACAGGTGATGTTGAAAAGATCAACTGAATAATTAATATTTAAGATATGAATTTAAAAAAAAAAAAGAAGATGAGATGCTGTATAATTGAGGATGATGGATTTCTTTGTTTTCCTGTTTCATTGACTTCTATTTCAGTGACGTAATTTGCTGATAAGGAGTCGTTGCAAAGACTTTTCGTGGACAATATGATGAGACTGTCATTTCTTCTCATTGAGTCACTTCAGTGACAAAGTGTCATTAGCAGAAATTTTCCGATCAAGTGACATTTCGATGACAGGATTATTTCAATTACAAATTTCGTCGACAGCCATTTCAGAAGGTCAGTACTTCGTTCACTGGGTCGGTTTGATGACGATACATGCAACTGACAAGATTGCTTAATTGGCAGCTCATTTTATTTCTTTTCTTTCCTTACTATGACGTATTTTTGGTCTTCAAAAATCTTTGCATTTTTTGCATCCTTCGAACCATAAATTTTTTAAAAAAAAGTGTTATGATTTATGCTAATAAGCATACCAAAAATTATTGCAAAAAATCTACCGAGAACTATGCCAGAAAGCGCGCCCAAATAATGCCTAAAAGCATACCAAGAAATATACCAAGATTTTTATCAAAAATTTACCAATAATTATGAAAATCTGCAAAAAAATCTTAACCTTTACCAAAAGTTATGCAGCGTTTGTACCTACCGAAGCCTTCTCTGGATAGATCGAAAATCTAAAAAAGGAATGACGTCACAAGCCGATCTACTGAAATTCTCGACCAATTTTTGGAGGAGAGGAAACTGGGGGACGGTCTGTGCACTAGCGCCATAAAAAATTCATTGTATCTACAAAGACCAAATATTTTTAAAAGGCCACTAATTGATGCATAGAGCAGAAGCATAAATCAGAGTCCTCTGGCTGGAATGCTAATTTGAATTTAGACGTCACTAAAATCTGACACTTATATCACAGATCAGATAAACTAACATTAATATCAAAATAAACACTTGTAATATAAGAGGAAATGCCATAAAAGAAGCACATATGTTGTCATACTATGAAGTTGTTTCGATATCTCAACTTACTTCTAGATCCTAAAAATATTATAAAACTAAAACCGAAAAGAAAAACAATCATTCTAGAACAATTTGTTAAATCGATAAATGAGCTTAATAATTACTTGAACAATTGACTCTAATGTTGATTATTATATAATAAGAATTTATTTTCTGTCAGAAAAGAGCGTCAGCTATGCTTATTTCTATCTTTTATGGGCTTGAAGAGCTGGTTCTATGCCCCCCCCCCAGACCCGTAGACGTGTTAATCCATCTTTATGTACTATTCCGTTTAAAAATTTTAGCATTCTGGTAAACATTCAAAACTTTTTTCTGCCAGATGAGAAAAGTTTGTATTTTTCTGCTTGAGTTTCAAAACTCACATCCTTTTGCTGATACCATCTACCTAGCCTTTAGCTCGCTAACGTTGCTCCATTCAAAACAAAGCTTTTTTCCTCGCGATACTTTGTCATAGGTAGAAACATGCTGCTTTGAAACTTCAAAACACAACGTCTTGCCCAAGCAAAACCTTTAGCCCGTCAAAAGAGCAGAAAGGAACGATTCGTTTGAACACCATTCTCGCATCCAAAATAGGAAAGATTTTTGCATCTTTTCGCCAACGTACCTATTCGCGCATAAACAAAATATGGGAACGTCTTACCCGAAAATAACAATACCCTTTTCATATCTTGAAACGACCTTTAGTATAGGATATATAAAGGGTTGAGGGCACTCTAGATATATATATATATAAATATAGGAGGCGGGGGAAAAAGAATATAGAGGTCTTAAAATCCGTAAATTTCTTTTTCAGCTACAAAACGTTTTAAGGGCCCCCTATAAAATTTCACGAGTTGGTGACATGTCATGACATAAAAATGGTTGACAATTGTTGCCTTTCTGCATGAAAGAGATATTTATTTATTTATTTATTTATTTATTTATTTATTTATTTATTTATTTAAGATTTGTAGATAATTAAAAAAATTTATACGTAAATAATATCTAAATTAATATTATTAGGTTAGGTTGTAAAAAAAAAACAATATTAGAAGCTGCTTTATTACTACGAAGAAATTGCACATTCTGGCCACCCTTAATAGCGGTCGTTATTGAGGACGTAGTCCTGACATTGATGCTAATTTGTCCCTTAATTTCCAACCACCTCCTGAAGGCGATCATTTTCAATATTACCTCTCCAGTAATTGCTTTAATTAAATTCATCATATCTTTGTTATCCAATTAGATAATTCATTCTCCAATTAATGAACTTATTATCCAATTAATGAACTTATTGTCCAATAAATGAATTTAATGTCCAATTAATGATCTTATTATTCAATTAATGAAATTATTGTCCAATTAATGAACATGAAGAACTACAAAGTTTTACCACTAGATTCCATAACAAACTGTTATTTCGACACTGGACAGTTGATTCGACACTGGTTGAACAGTTATTTCAACCTTACGCCAGTGTCGAACTAATGAACTTATTGTGTAATTAATGAAATTATTGTCCAATTGATGAACTTATTGTCCAATTTATTAATTTAACTAATTAATTCTGCTTCATGAAGAAAGAGCAATGGTGTATTCTTTTTATAAAGAGATTTTATTCTCCTTCATGTATGTGCAGTGGAACCTGATAAATCGACCACTTGAGTAAAAGACCACTTTTTATCAGTGAGAACTGGTAGGACTAGAGAGTCATATTTATACCAAAGTCTGTCGTATATGGTGATCACCTCTCTATGGCGACCATTGCAGTCCAGTACCAAAGGTAGTCGCTTTAGGCAAGTTCTACTATATTTGAATTTCATGCTCCCTAAAAATTTAATTTTCATCTTGTAAACACAGAAGAACCTCCATTATCAGACTCTTTTTCTTTCATCAGAACTTTTATCGTTTTTTCCGTTAATCGACGTCTGTTTTCGCGGCCATTTTTTTAAGTACTTGACGTAACTGTTACAGTAAAAAACTACGATTCAGCAGCACTGATGCCATTAAAGGAGCTTTATGGTAACACCATGAAGCTTCAATTACAATGCCGGATTAAAGGTTTTGTAGGTCCTAGGCCGGAAGGATAAAAAGGGCCCTGGAAAATATGGCTTTTGCAATGTTAAGTCAGTAAATCATGTTTTCCTTTGAATTTCCTTATTTTAATAATCAGGTTTATCATTAACGGAAATTTCTGGTGCAATTATAAATAAACAGGGCCATGATAATGCTTAAACTTAAGTAACAGGCCACTGCAGAGCCCCAAAATCGTGGGTCCCAAGGCCTAGGCCTACTTGGCTCATACGAAAATCTGGTACTGTTCAAATGCATATTCGAGAAAACTTAAACTGTTAAAACAATATTCATTGCGAAGCTGAGAAACACAAGCAATTCAAATTGCAACAAACAAAACTTCGTATCAAGCCTTTATAAGGTGTTTTAAGTAAATAATTCCAAGGTAAAAAATCAGGAAATTTTATTTATTTTTAAAATAACAACATTGCTTTTCTGTTAAACGTGTACACATTATCAAAATATATGCTTTTCATTAGTACTGCAATCGGTTCTGGGTTCTAAATTGATCCAATTTCGATCATCCGGACTCTAATTAATTCCGATAACAGAGGTTCTGCTGTATTTTTTCCTCTGCAGTTGTGTTCGTTTTGTTACATGCTATTTGTTACCGTCAGAATGAATGTGTTTACGCGGTTTATTCTCATCAGTATACTCCTTGACACCTGTTACGTTATCACGAACTTGTAGCATCAGTAAATAATGAGTAAGACGTAAACGTTCGGTAAAAAGACGTAAACATTCGGTAAAAAGACATAAACATCGACTAAAAGAGAAACACTTGAGGAAGTAAACATTGGGTATGAAGTAAGCCAACGTTTTTCAACCAGGTTTCCCCGAAACATCGCTGAGGGTTCCCCGTGGAATACTAATGAATAGCAACGGTTGTTGCCAGTTCATGGGTGCTGCTAGACTGCAGCACCCCCTTGTCAAGTAATTAAGCTCCGACAATGGAGCGCTCCATATGCACATATGCAAAAACAAAAATTGTCTTGTTGTAAGATATTATTACCCTTCTCAGGGATAACACAATTGCTAAATAATGGTCAACACAGAAAAGCCTCCTGGGTGAGATTTTTTGTGTTTTCTTTGTTTTTCGTGGGGGAATAGTCATACGTGAAAATTCCGACACCCGCGTTTATTAGCTCAAACTAGAGCTTTTTGTTATAAGAGAAAAAGGGGGCATCGTTCCTGACCTATGTGAAAACTAGGGCCTCTCCGTACGTGAAAATTCCCACATCCATGTTTATTAGCTCAAGCTAGGACTTTTTGTTATAGGAGAAAAAGAGGCATTGTCCTCCCGAGCTGGATTCGAACTAGGGTCTCTCCGTTGAGTATGGAGCATCTTGATCGCTAGGCCATCGAGGATGGGAAACAAAGCTGTTTTTCTCCGTATATATAGGTCATAAGATATTATTGCCCTTCTCAGGGATAGCACAATTGCTCAAAATCCACTACCTGACAATTGTGTTATCCGTGCCACACATATATATATATATACACACACATATATATATACACACACACATATAATAATATATATATATATAAAGAGCTTGATTCCCCGTCCTCGATGGCCAGCGGTCAAGATGCCCCATACTCAACGGAGAGACCCTAGTTCGAATCCAGCTCGGGAGGACGATGCCTCTTTTTCTCCTATAACAAAAAGTCCTAGCTTGAGCTAATAAACATGGATGCGGGAATTTTCACGTAAAAATCATCTTCTTCCAGCTCAAGAGGAAATCGAGATGTATTTATCTAAGGTTCGGCCGCGAATTAAGTAGTTTTGAACCAAAAGACAAGCACAGGTATCACGTTAGAAACTTGCTTTTAAATAACCTTCTTTGTCACACATTATTATCCTTGCGCCATAGAAATCAACCAACCAACCATCTTTGGCGCATATTATTGTCTTTGTGCCATAAAAATACAACCGACCAAACCATCTTTGGCACATATTATTGTCTTTGTGCCATAAAAATACAACCGACCAAACCATCTTTGGTACATATTGTTGTTATTGCGCCATAAAAATACAACCGACCAAACCATCTTTGGCACGTGTTGTCCTTGCGCCATAAAAATACAACCAACGAAACTATCTTTGGCACATATATTTGTC
>QLNU02003225.1:49327030-49338773 GCA_006491805.2 Dysdera silvatica | reverse complement strand
TCTTTTAACTTTTGTAGTAGGGACATTATATATATGTGTGTGTGTGTGCTACCAGTGTTACTACGCTCATGGCGCCATGTCTTGATCGGTGAAAGTATTAATAATGAATAAAAATACCATTGGGCCATTAAAACCGGATTTGTAGCCTGCTGACGACATGCCAGCATCCGGAACGCCGTTGGGATAACTATCGGTAACCCAGCGACGTGAAAAAGGCTATCTCAGACTCTGATGATATGAACCATAATGAAAATATGAATGGAGCATCGGTTGTCTCGCTCTTAAATCAGAACCGCGTTCGAGTTTTAAGCAGAGGGGCCAGTTCGAAAAATATGCAACAGTCTCTCCTTGGAGGTGTCGGCGGTTGTAGCGGCGCCTCCAACTGTACGGCTACTAGAACCAACACAGCCCAAAGTGCTTTGCAGCCTAGTATAGGTGCAACCACTAGGGCTGAAAGACCACGCCAGCGCATGTCATGGACAATAGATATGAACACCTACATCATGCGCACCTACTATACGATTACAAAGCTGGAAACAGACATGACAAATTACAGACCCACACTTCACGCCAAATTCGCACAACAGTACCCACACCTGGACATCAGTATAGAAAGGATAACAACCCAACGCAGGAACATAATAACCAGAAATCTCTTAGCAGAGCCCATACTACAAAGGTTAAGAGATGAAGTCGCCAATGACCTGGCAAACACTTCAACCAGTGTGGCCAACCCTGAAGCACCAGCTAGTAGCGCAAGAGAACCGCTCCAACCAAGCATAGAAGAAGAAGAGAGGAGGGACGTGGAGAAAATGGAAGAAGGTTTCCAATGTGCCCTGGCGGAATATGAAGGCTCGGATGCCGCAACAAGGCCAAGAATACCACGCCAACCGGCATCTTGGAAACTCTGCAAAGCAACCAAGATCCTCAATGAACATACTCTACCACTACACCTACAGAACCACAACTCCCTACAGGAAATACACACCGCCATATACTGTGCAGCAGTAGCGGCATCACGCGCCAATGGGTACGAAGTAAGGAACGAAGGCCGAAGTAACAGAGGAAACAAAGCCCAACCACCATGGCAAGTGAGACTGGAGAAAAGAATAGAAGAGCTCCGCAGCAGCATAGGGCGAATAACCCAGTACATGCAGGGAAATAGGAGTAAGAAATTAGTGAGGAAAGTGAAGATGGCCCTTAAGAGAAATAGGATTCATACAAGACACGAAGAGCCCAATAAACACATCAGCGAATATCTGGATACCCTCAAACAAAAACTGGGTGTATACGCCAGAAGACTCCGAAGATACAAAGACTATACCAACAAAAAACAACAGAACATGCAATTCCAAGCAAACCAGAAGGCCTTCTACAGGAAGCTTCGAGAGACATCAGCGCCCCCTGGATTCAGCAAGAAATGGAGGCTACGAGAGGAATAGAGGAGATGGAGTATACGGGCATCACGATAGAGGAACTCCAGCAGGTAATCCAACGTACGCACAACTGGAAAGCACCCGGTATTGACGGCATACACAACTTCTGGTACAAGAAATTTACCAGCGCCCATGGCCCATTAGCCAAGGAACTTACGGCGATAATTGAAGACCCCAGCAAAATGCCTGAATTCCTCTGCAAGGGAATAACTTACCTCCTACCGAAGGACCAGGATACCAGTAACCCAGCGAAATACCGACCCATTACGTGCCTTAACACCCTGTACAAGATACTCACGGGGTGCATCTCTGAAAAAATAAGCCGGCACAGCGAAAGCAACAACTTAATGACGGAAGAACAAAAGGGATGCCAGAAAGGGACTCTGGGATGTAAAGAGCAGCTTACCATCGACTCAGTTATCCTGGAACAAGCAAGAAAACAAAAGCGAAAACTCAACACCGCATACATAGACTACAAGAAGGCTTTCGACTCTGTTCCGCACTCGTGGCTCCTTGAAATACTCAGCATATACAAAGTGCATCCCTCAATCATCCGATTCCTACAGAGCAGCATGAAACAATGGAGAACCCGGTTACAGCTAAACACGCCAGACAGTAAAATAGAAACGGCCGAGATCCCCATCCGCCGCGGAATCTTTCAAGGAGACGCACTAAGCCCCCAGTGGTTCTGCTTGGCGTTAAACCCCTTGTCAAGGATGCTGAACACAAGTAAATACGGATACATGCTGAAGAAAGACAAGAGAAACCTACATAAAGTCTCCCACCTCATGTACGTAGATGACATCAAGCTATACGCGCCAACAATCACCCAACTCCGACAACTCATCAGTATAACAGAGACATTCTCCAAGGACATAGGAATGGAATTCGGCCTCGATAAGTGCAAAATACAGAAGAATAGCAAAGAAGATTTACCAGGCATCGAACTCGAAGACGGGAGACTACTGAAGACCTTGGACGAGGGCGAAACCTACAAATACCTAGGGATAATGCAAAAACGGCAGCAGGAGCACAAGAAAGTCAAAGTCCAGCTCACGCAAGCATTCCAAGAAAGACTTAGAAGCATTGTGAAGACGAAACTGAGCGGGAAGAACACCACGCAAGCAATTAACGCATATGCGGTACCAGTGCTCACCTACTCCTTCGGGATCATCAAATGGTCCAACACTGAACTAGAACAACTCCAGCGGAAAATGAGAACCATCCAGAGAAGAGCCGGACAACTACACCCTGCAACGGCAATTGAACGGCAAACACTACCCCGGGAAGAAGGAGGACGCGGACAAGCGGACCTCAAAGACTTACATGACAAGCAGATCCAGAGCATGAGGCAATACTTCCAGTTGAAGAGTCCCCGATCGCCACTCATCCAAGCCATAATACAAGCAGATGCAAATTACACGCCACTAAACCTGTGTAGTACCGAAGAGCGTGTCCTGGAAACAGCCAACGAACAGAAACTGAGAACTTGGGCCGGAAAACCATTACATGGCAGGCACTACAATGACCTGCAACAACCACACGTTGACAAAAAGGCATCAAATTCTTGGCTGGCCAAAGGCACTCTCCAGCCAGAGACAGAAGGATTCATGCTAGCCATCCAAGACCAAGTGATCGCAACAAGGAACAATCAGAAATTCATCCAGAGAAAAGACATAGAAAGCGACAAATGCAGACACTGTCATGCGGCATCGGAGACAATCCAACACGTGATGGCAGGATGCAAGATCCTTGCGCAGTCAGACTACAAACATAGACACGATCAAGTAGCGAAAATAGTCCACCAGAAATTGGCAGCGAATGCTGGCTTTCTGACAGAAAAATGCCCGTACTACAAATATGAGCCAGAGACCGTGCATGAGAACGAAACACACAAGCTTTACTGGGATAGAGCAATCATAACAGACAAGACAGTCCCACATAACCGTCCTGACATAACCCTCGTCGATAAATCGAATAAGACCACGTACTTAATCGACATAGCAGTACCCAACACCAATAACATACAGACAACCTACACAACGAAAATCACCAAGTACCAAGATCTCAGACATGAAGTACGAGATATATGGGGTATGGAAAAGATCCTCATCATCCCGTTAGTCATCTCAGCAACAGGGATAGTACCAAAAACGCTTGCGACGAATTTGGAGATACTCAACATTGACCCAAACACCTACATTGAAATACAAAAAGCCACAATCCTAAACACGTGTCACATTGTCAGGAAGTTTCTAGACATGGCACATTAAGAAGTGATGTAAAAAGAGGCTTGGGAACATGGCGCTCTGCCCGTCCCAAAGCCTGTTTCCGCCAAGAATGGGCGAGGAAAACTTTTTTTTTTTTACATATGTATATAATTTATTTTGAAATTTGCCATTTTACTAACGTTTAGTGTATTATACCTTCATTTTTATGTCACTGCTTGTGTGAAACATTATTTCTATATGCATAAATGCTTATAAGAATATTTTATCTTGAAAACACAAACAGGCAATTTATTTGATATCGTGCATACGGATTCTTAATTTCCTAGGATATATACAAATACATATAAAGAAGTTTAGAATTAGTGACGACTTTTTCCGTGAATTAGTTTCTATTCATAAGCTAGAAGAATACTACATATCAGAAGGGTTTCTTGCAAAACCGGTCAGCTGAAATAGTGAAAACGGTCATCAGTAGCGCAGCAATTTAATAATTGGGGGTAAGCAGATTTAAAGAAGGTCATATGCACACAAGTAATTCAGTGTTAACAAGAACAACGTAATTTGTTACCCAATGGGGACTTGCGTCCCCGAGCCCCTCCCTTTCTTACGCCACTGACCGCCAGAAATTACTACCGTAGAACACATATTACCCAAAAATTAGAAGTGATACTATATTCTTGATCATATTCAAGTTACTGAAATCATTGTTCTCTTGAAGGGAAATTATAAGAAGTTAAAATAATTTAAATCCAAGATATCGGAATAATGTTTTTTCCTTGGACTTTGCACCTGATAATGCCTGTCTCTCGGAATAAGCGACATGTGGTTGTGGCAATCAAAGTGCAGGGAAGACTCTAAATACTGTATGATCTAAATATGAAGCACTACTAACATTTCGTAAGCGAAGCCATTTCTATATGGTTGAATCTATCAATAAGTCCTGCAAATGGGTAAAGATAAAATTATCAAGATGAAAAAAATTCTAAATTGTCCTGTCACCTTTAATTAAGAAATATTAAGGAAAGATGGAATTAGCTTCCAGAACTTTCCTAGCCTAGTTTATAATCACTCGTATTGACACGTTATTCAAATCGACCAAACCTACAAATCGGTTAAATTTGCAAACTTGGTCAATTTGAATAAATCTGCAAACTCAAACAATTTATTATGCGCTAAAACGTACAGCGCCAGAGAAGGTACGAATGAAAAATGCAGAAATTTCTAATACTATGCATACCATGGGTCATACTGAAAACAATCCTTTATTATGTCACTAAAGACACTAGATTTCAACAAATGCAGGTGCAGGAGGAAAGATCACTCTGCTGAAGAGATGTTTTCAATTTCACTGCAGTATTCACAAAAATAAAGCAATAATAACAAAACAATTTTTCAGGCACACATCTGCGTATTAAGAAAATGATTTTTATTTCTCAATAAATTAACGTTTCCATCCGAGGGCCGCGGATCATCATCAGAAGAAAATCGGTAATGGCAAAGCACTCGATTTTAAATAACATACCATCCATTTTAATAACACTAAATTTCTTAGAAAATCAGTTAAATTTTGGCCCAGATTATACAGAGAAGCAATAGAGTTCATCAAGCATCCTAATAATTTTAATAGAGACGATGCAAAAACCATTCCCGTTGCTTGGCTACCCATTCTAAAAAAAATCGCAACCCGTGAATCTCTGCATTTGTATTTTGTTTTTCTATTACTTTTCCCTTTGTTTTAGCTTTTAATTCAATCTCAGTATTGTAGTTTTCCATAATAATATTTTTTAATGAAGGTAAATATTGTATCAGTAAGTTTAGTATATTTGGCAAGTTTCTATTTCTACATGTAATTTAGTGTCTTCTGATGATCTGCATAGCTCGGATCGAAATTTGAAGTTATTGAGTAATAAAAATCGTTTTGTTAATACGCAACTGTTTACTTGAAAAATTGTTTTCTATATTATGTAATGTAATGCGCTGCGAAAGTCTACGTTAACCTAATTGCTCATTTATCAACTGAATATTTTTCTGTTAAGTTTAATACGTTTCTTTATTTGGTTACGTGAAAAATGCACACGTGGGTTCTTCACGCAATGGGTTTTGCACACAACCGCTACCATTGTGCGTCCAGGTACTTCCACACCTGGATTTTACACTCAAAATATATCTAAAGTAATTACCTAAAGTAATGAATAGTAATGAATATATCTATTAAATATGGTTAGGCTTTATTATGTGTATCCTTCATATGTTATGCTGACTGGCAAATCTTTCACTATCACTTTTACCCCAGGCTATAGGCTAGGGAAGTTTGCATTCACTTTGGCGCTTTAAAAGTTTTTTGTTTATTTATTTACATTTTGATTGTTTTTGTACTTTTATTTATTTTTATTGTCATTTTTTTTATTTTATTTTAATTTTATTTTCATTGCAATTCTCTATTCTATTTTCATTGTCATTCTCTATTCTGTTTCCATTGTTCCATTGCATCCACCCTTCCCATTTTTTAAACACGTCCGCAATGTGCCTGCTTTGATTTTCCGATGCATTCTATGTTAGCAGATACCCAATTCCAGCTAAGGCTTGCCTTTAATCATGGTTAATAATTCTCTGAATTCCATATTTTTGTAGCCTTCAAGTTCTGATAAGCATAATAGCGGTGAAGAAAGCAGAAGAGCGTTAAGATTTTGGCATCTCGGCCATTCAACCCACGTAAAAACTCAGTAGGGAATAATATATTTATAATAAATATATTTTGTTTCTGATAAATTCGTACACCACGGTCTGAATCAACGTAAATTTATCAAGTAGCAGTATCCTACTCGGAATTCAACAACTAAATTTCTAGATATCGCAAATGAATAATTTTTATTTCAGAATGCACTATTAACTGGCAATAGTTCACTATTAAAATTTCATTTATGTAATCCTATATCTGGGTATGTTCATGAGGGAAAGAGCTTCTAAATGAGATTTTTAAGAGTAATTGTTTCAAAAATTCCTTCATCTATTTGTTTAAAAAGGTCTTCCGTCTCTTTGTTTCAAAAGGTCTTTTGTCTATCTGCTTCAAAAGGTCTTTGTCTATCTATATTGTATGGCGCCAAGATAGATTATGTTGCTTCAAATCTTTTAATTTTTCGAAGAATTCCAACCTCTCTTGCCAAAGGAATCAAATGTCGAACTACGAATATACAATAAAAAATATTTTGACAAGCGCTGAGTACCCGTGCTAGAAATAAATCCAGATTATTTCTATGTTAAACAAACGCGTAACCACAACACATAATGACCATTTAAAAAAAACGGACTAACAAAATGAAAAGGACTCAACTAACACCGTGCATTATCTGGCGTAGTGGTCTCAACATAAATGGTAGAACTTCAATGATCCGGGCCAATCCCATGAAGACGACTTTATTCACGTCATGAATTATCTGGCGCAATAGTATCCAAATAAACAATAGAATTCCAATTATCCGATATAATTTCGATCGATGAAAGTTTAAATAATTGTATGTAATAATGTTACAAGTGTCCAGTAGACGTCATCTCGTTACCACATAGTAAACTAAAACCTACTGAATGAAGAATCCGGAACTGGATAATTGAATACTCCCGATAATTAAATATTAATGTATTTTTGTTGGAAGCTAAATGTAGTATGAAATTAATATACGTATTTGTTATAATTTATTTTGATATCAAATTAATAAGGTTGCTTCAAGGATTTTATATAACAGGTTACTGCAATTGCTATCAAATACGATGTTCTACATGCTCATTATGGCCACATAATATAACTTGGGTAAACGTGAAATGGAAAAAAATTGAGCACGGCATGGAAAAGAAAAAACAGTCCTTTAAAATATTTTAAAGTACAATTAGAGAGAGCTAAAAGGTTGAGTAAACTAAATACTGTTTTCGAGAATGCCAAATTTTTAGCAAACTGGCATGAACCTGATCGTCAAATATCTTAACATAAACACTTGGTGCATTCCTCGTGATTTCCGAAGTTGTTTAATTTCCGCAAAGCGAAAAGGTAATTTGAAAGAAAAACAGACTTTGGAAGTCCGAAAACACTCAGGTCAGAAATTTTCAATTTTCATTGAAAATATTTTTGCGAGCTCACCCTCTTTTTTATTCAATTGTTGTCGTCAATATTCACGTAAAAGGAATTTTTACCTTTCATTAAATAGAAAGGGCATTATATGTCATTGCAGTCGGATGGTGAATACAGGTTTTTGAAGGAAAAGAATTGTATAGCGGATGTTTCGTTTTTCGTCAAACTGAAGTTTCTATTGGAAGATAATATATAAATGAAGACTGCAAAAGGGTTGCTGGTATCTAACTGGAAGGAGACCCACACGCTGAACGTATGTGACGATGTGTGGAACCGGCCAGGCCAGTAACCTAGTGTCCTACCCCGCCTTCAAGTGGTGCAGGCTGAGCTTTCTATTTATGTGGCAAATTAATATTTGCTACACGGATAGAAAGGCGGAAGGGGAGGGCTAATTCACCAACCCGTCTAGCCAGCGTGGTGAAATTATGGCTAATTCCTCCATTATGTTGACACACCAGAAACCATGGCCCCTAGTCTCCAGGTGCTGGAGTGCTCCTGATCAAGGCAGCGGTCAGTGTGGCATGAAAGCAGGGGGTGCTAAGAATCACTGGAATGGCCCAGGCTGCCGTTTGTTATTGACCTTGGCTACGTTTAATGGACGATCCCTTGCTTCTGAAGCAAAACTTCAGGAATTGGAAGAGGAACTAGACAAGATCAAATGGGACATTGTAGGACTCAGTGAAGTTAGAAGAAAAGGTGAAGAGTTGGTGGAACTGAAAAGCGGACATTTGTTTTACTATAGAGGAACGGAAACTGGAAGAACAAGTGGTGTTGGCTTCTTAATCAACAAAAGAATTAAAGACTGTCTTCTGGAAGTTGAAAGTACATCAGATCGAGCAGCGAGGCTTGTTGTTCAACTAACCCAGCGATACCAACTTCAAATAGTACAGGTATATGCACCAACATCAAGCCATACCGACGAAGAGGTTGAAGAATTTTATGAAGAAATCAAACAGCTACATACCAAGGGGAAACAACATATCAAGCTCATCATGGGGGATTTCAATGCAAGAATTGGACAACAGGAACAAGGAGAGACATCGGTTGGTAAATACGGATATGGGGAAAGGAATGAACGTGGCGATCAACTCATCGAATTTGCAGAAGCTGAAAACCTTAGCATCATGAATTCATTTTTTAAGAAGAAACCGCAAAGAAAATGGACATGGAAACACCCAAATGGGGGAACTAGTGAAATTGACTATATCCTGGCAAACAAGAAATCAATTATTGAAGATTGCAGTGTACTGAACAGATTTAATACTGGAAGTGATCATCGAATGGTGAGATGTAAAGTGCACTTAAATACTAAATTAGAACGACAGAAGCTCATTAGGAAACAAGTAAGTAAGAGGGTGGATCTAATGAAACTGAAAGTAAATACCGAGGCATTCAAGTTGGAATTAAAAAATCGCTTTTCTGCACTGGAAGGACTTATTGATGAAAGTGATATCTCAGAAGCAAATGAAAACATTGTTAAGACAATAGTTGAAACTGCTGGGGAAATTGGTGGTGTAACCTGTAAAAAGCACAATAGCAAATTATCTGAGAAGACGAAACAGCTCATGAAAAGGCGAAGAGATATGAAGGTGGACAATCGAAATACCAGTTCCAGGATTGAGTACATAGAACTTTGTAAAACTCTGCGCAAAAGCATGAAAGAAGACATAAGAAAATTCAACTGTGAGCTAGTAAGGAAAGCCATTGAAAATAACAAGAGCCTTAGGGTTGTTAAAGGAAGTTAAGCTATTACCATCCGCAGGGATAACACAATTGCCAAATATGGTCAACACAAGAAAGCCTCCGGGGCGAGATTTTTGTGAGTTTTCGTGGGGGAAATTTATTATACTATAATTTTTGCCACCCACGTTTGTTTCCTCCCATTGTGCCTCCCATTTTGTTTTGAAAAAAATTACACAAGCTCTAGTTTGAGCTGTAATTAATACGTGGGTGGCAAAAATTATAGTTGTTAAAGGAAGTTTATCTGTTGGGAAGAAACACATCATTGCATTAAAAGGAGAGGATGGCACCGTAACAAGAAATAGGGAAGAAATACTTAGAAGAGTTGAAGAATTCTACAAAAAACTATATGAAAGTAACAGTGGATTAAACGAAGACACTGAAATAGTCGAAGGAACAGCTCCTAAAATCTTAAAAGAAGAAGTTTCATTTGCAATAAAAAATATGAAGAAAGGAAGAGCCCCTGGTGATGATGGTATTACATTAGATATCCTAAAAGAAGCTGGAGAATATGTAGAAGACATACTTGCAAAATTCTTTACCAAATGTCTTAACAGCGGTAACATACCAAACCAATGGGATTCTGCAACAGTAATTCTTTTGCATAAAAAAGGTGATAAAGAGGATTTGAAAAATTACCGACCAATTAGCTTGTTACCTGCTATTTATAAAATCTTCACAAAAGTGCTAACACATCGCCTGCAGAAAAAATTAGATGCAGCTCAACCAAGAGAACAAGCTGGATTTCGAAGTGGATTCAGTACAGTGGACCATATTCAAGTATTAAGAGAATTAATTGAAAGAACACATGAATATGAACTTCCATTGTGTGTTGCATTTATTGACTATGAGAAGGCCTTTGACTCTATTAAAACATCAGCAGTCATCAACTCTTTAAGATCAACAGACATTGAGGATGTGTACATTGACATGGTGAAACGTGTGTATAAAAATGCAAGTGCAAAATTTCGGTTACATAAAGATACCAAAACTATCAAAATTGGTAAAGGTGTGAGGCAGGGAGATACCATTTCTCCAAAACTTTTTACTTCAGCTTTACAGATGATTTTTCAGCTGATAAATTGGAATAACAAGGGAATAAAAATAAATGGTGAATATTTAAATCATTTGCGGTTTGCTGATGACATTGTTATTTTTTCAACGAACCCATCAGAACTCCAAGACATGGTACAGGAGCTCTCAACTAGAAGTGAAGAAGTTGGACTCAAGATGAACCTACAAAAAACTAAGATCATGTTCAATAATTTTGTAGAGGAAACAAAAATACAAGTTGACAACATTGAGCTAGAAATTGCTGATTCATATATTTACCTTGGCCAGCTGATTTCAATGGATGGCAACATTATGAAAGAACTCAACAGACGTATTAAACTTGGCTGGAGTGCATTTGGAAGAAACAGTTTTATCCTGAAGGGGAAATTGCCTTTGTGTCTAAAAAGAAAGGTCTTCAACCAGTGTGTATTGCCAGTCCTCTCTTATGGATCAGAGACATGGAGTCTAACAGTTGGAGCAATACGAAAGTTACAGACAACGCAAAGGAGCATGGAGAGGTGCATGCTTGGAATAACTAGGAGAGATCGAAAAAGAAACACTTGGGTGAGAGAGCAAACTAGAGTAGAGGACATCATTGTTAAAGTAAAAGGGCTGAAATGGCGATGGGCTGGGCATATTGCAAGAAGAACTGATCAACGATGGACAACAGAAATTCTGAACTGGATTCCAAGAGACCACCGAAGACCTAGAAAACGTCCTCAAACTAGATGGGTGGATGAAATAAGAAAACAGGTTGGGGTGACGTGGAAGCGAATTGCTCAGGATAGACTTGTGTGGAAAGCATTTGGAGAGACCTTCATCCAGCAGTGGATAGATAATGGTTGAATATGATGATGATGATATATATATAGCAAAATTGTAGTATGATTGTGACATGTAGTACTTTCTAATGTAATATACATGAATACACATATCTAAATGTATATTAACTTGGACAAAGTTAAAGTTGTAAAGTAATATCACACAAGGTAGTAAACCCAAGTAAATTTAAGTAGTAGAAACATCTCAGAATAAAAATTGACATGTAATAGTAGAAAGGTGAAGAGGAGTAAAAGATTAAACAATACCAAGAATTTTGTTCTTCATCAGGGACCGCACAAAATCCCTGTTATTGGTTTGCTTTTTCTGACTACAATAATTAA
>QLNU02003225.1:49298956-49318783 GCA_006491805.2 Dysdera silvatica | reverse complement strand
CTGATCCATAAGGGAGGACTGGCAATACACTCTGGTTGAAGACTTTTCTTTTTAGACACAAAGGCAATTTCCCCTTCAGGATAAAACTGTTTCTTCCAAATGCACTCCAGCCAAGTTTAATACGTCTGTTGAGTTCTTTCATAATGTTGCCATCCATTGAAATCAGCTGGCCAAGGTAAATATATGAATCAGCAATTTCTAGCTCAATGTTGTCAACTTGTATTTTTGTTTCCTCTACGAAATTATTGAACATGATCTTAGTTTTTTGTAGGTTCATCTTCAGTCCAACTTCTTTACTTCTAGTTGAGAGCTCCTGTACCATGTCTTGGAGTTCTGATGGGTTCGTTGAAAAAATAACAATGTCATCAGCAAACCGCTGTACTGAATCCACTTCGAAATCCAGCTTGTTCTCTTGGTTGAGCTGCATCTAATTTTTTCTGCAGGCGATGTGTTAGCACTTTTGTGAAGATTTTATAAATAGCAGGTAACAAGCTAATTGGTCGGTAATTTTTTAAATCCTCTTTATCACCTTTTTTATGCAAAAGAATTACTGTTGCAGAATCCCATTGGTTTGGTATGTTACCACTGTTGAGGCATTTGGTAAAGAATTTTGCGAGTATGTCTTCTACATGTTCTCCAGCTTCTTTTAAGATATCTAATGTAATGCCATCATCGCCAGGGGATCTTCCTTTCTTCATACTTTTTATTGCAAATGCTACTTCTTCTTTTAAGATTTTAGGAGCTGTTCCTTCGACTATCTCAGAGTCTTCGTTTAATCCACTGTTACCCTCATACAGCTTTCTGTAGAATTCTTCAACTCTTCTAAGTATTTCTTCCCTATTTCTTGTTACAGTGCCATCCTCTCCTTTTAATGCAATGATGTGTTTCTTCCCAATAGACAAACTCCCTTTAACAACCCTAAGGCTCTTGTTGCTTTCAATGGCCTTCCTTACTAACTCACAATTGAATTTTCTTATATCTTCTTTCATGTTTTTGCGCAAAGTTTTGCAAAGTTCTACATACTCGATCTTGCGACTGGTATTTTGATTGTCCACCTTCATAAGTCTTCGCCTTTTCATGAGTTGTTTCGTCTTCTCAGATAATTTGCTATTCTGCTTTTTACATATTACACCACCAATTTCCCCAGCAGTTTCAATTATTGTCTTAACAATGTTTTCATTTGCTTCTGAGATATCAATTTCTTCAATAAGTCCTTCCAGTGCAGAAAAGCGATTTTTTAATTCCAACTTGAATGCCTCGGTATTTTCTTTCAGTTTCTTTAAATCCACCCTCTTACTTACTTGTTTCCTAATGAGCTTCTGTCTTTCTAATTTAGTATTTAAGTGCACTTTACATCTCACCATTCGATGATCACTTCCAGTATTAAATCTGTTCAGTACGCTGCAATCTTCAATAATTGATTTCTTGTTTGCCAGGATGTAGTCAATTTCGCTTGTGGGGTGTTTCCATGTCCATTTTCTTTGCGGTTTCTTCTTAAAAAATGAATTCATGATGCTAAGATTTTCAGCTTCGGCAAATTCTATGAGTTGATCGCCACGTTCATTCCTTTCCCCGTATCCGTATTTACCAACCGATGTCTCTCCTTGTTCCTGTTGTCCAATTCTTGCATTAAAATCTCCCATGATGAGTTTGATGTGTTGTTTCCCCTTGGTATGTAGCTGTTTGATTTCTTCATAGAATTCTTCAACCTCCTCGTCGGTATGGCTTGACGTTGGTGCATATGCTTGTACTATCTGAAGTTGGTATCGCTGGGTTAGTTGAACAACGAGCCTCGCTGCTCGATCTGACGTGCTTTCGACTTCAAGAAGGTAGTCTTTAATTCTTTTGTTGATTAAGAAGCCAACACCACTTGTTCTTCCAGTTTCCGTTCCTCTATAATAAAACAAATGTCCACTTTTAAGTTCCACCAACTCTTCACCTTTTCTTCTAACTTCACTGAGTCCTACAATGTCCCATTTGATCTTGTCAAGTTCTTCTTCCAATTCTTGAAGTTTTGCTTCAGAAGCAAGGGATCGTCCATTATACGTTGCCAAGGTCAATAACAAACGGCAGCCTGGGCCATTCCAGTGATTCTTAGCACCCCCTGCTTTCATGCCACGCTGACCGCTGCCTTGATCAGGAGCACTCCAGCACCTGGAGACTAGGGGCCATGGTTTTTGGTGTATTAGCATATTGGAGGAATTAGCCATCATTTCACCACGCTGGCTAGACGGGTTGGTGAATTAGCCCTCCCCTTCCGCCTTTCCATCCGTGCAGCAAATATTAATTTGCCTCTTGGATAGAAAGCCCAGCCTGCACCACTTGAAGGCGGGGTAGGACACTAGGTTACTGGCCCGGCCGGTTCCACACATCGTCACATACGTTCAGCGTGTGGGTCTCCTTCCAGTTAGATACCAGCAACCCTTTTGCAGGCCATATATATATATAGCTCGATGGGGCAACTAAGGCCATGCCCCTGCTGGCCCCAGCTTGGCTACAGGCCTGGTACTCTAGTACCAGAATTATGTAGTACCTATAATACAATAGTACCACCAGTATATAGTACCTATAGTCAGAGTCGTAGCCAGGGTGAGGTTTTGGGGGTTGTAACCTCCCATCGCAATGAAATTTTGTATATTTAACATAGGAATATATGAGTTGTAGCTCTGTAACCCCTCCCATTAAGCCTATAACCCTCCCCTTATGAACTTTCTGCCTATGGCAGTGCCTATAGTACAATAGTACCACGATTATATAGTACCCATGGTCAGAGACGGCTCTGGAGTTTGTGAGGCCCAAGACACGGTGTGCTGCCGAGGCCCTATACAAGAGGACCAGCATATAACAAGGAGCTTGAGACCAAAGAAAATGCTCGCTATATCTGACCTGACAAAATCTAAGTCGTTAAAAACAATTGAAGCCTATTGTACTTAATCATCATACCAAAAAAATCTATATTTTCCTAGATTTATACCTGAGAACTCGCTAAATTCCGGCCCGTTATAAATGGGTCCTACTATATTTCAAAGATTTTCTAAATGTTTTTGATTAAGTGGGGAAAGACAATGGGGAGAGAAGAAAAGTACTAAAAAAATGAAATATACATTTAAATACTGATCATATTTAAGCAATGACTCAAGTGTTCATAACAGAATATATTGGTATTTAATTTGAACACTCCGATTTAATTTTGTAGTCTTATTTGACCTTCAACCCTAAATTATTGCGCAACTCACAGTATCCTCATTCGACATAAGCTTATTCATACCTAAAATTGTTCGCAAATATTCCATACTGTTTACTTACTTTATGCGTCTATAGCGCGTTAGGTAATTTTGGATAGGATTGATAATTTAACGTGACCTCCAAATAAATTACGTAGATCTTAATAACGAAATCAGTAATAATTATTATAATTCAGTTACTTTTAATCTGATACCGTTGTTTCAAAAATAACTAAATTAATACAGATGTATTATAATTACTGACTCCCTTTGGTGACAGTATGAAAACTATTTCCCAAAAAATTGTCTCTTTTTCAACCACATGTTCACCTTACCTACAACTCCTTCTCCCTCTTCATGTTAACTGTCAAATTCCAATCACGTTTATAGACTATAAATTAAACTTCGTTTTTCGTTGCAAAGGAGTAATATTTAGTAGTATTTCTCTGCTCTCTTTTAAACAGATAAATTTTACACTATTTTAAATTGGTACTCGTGAAGTTACTTTTAATTTATTTTTTAATGTGAAAAGTATTTGAATTTTCATATAAAGTTTTTTGAAGTTGAGAAAAATAAATACAAATAGTAAAATATTGCTCCGAGTCCTAGGCGGTCGCCTGTCTCGCCTTACTCTAAAGCCGCCTTTGCCTATAGTACCAGAATTATATAGTATCTAGAGTAAAATAATACCAGAATTATATGGTATATATATATATGGTACCAGAAAAATTATAAAAGAACTCGATTTTCACATAGCAACAGCAAACAAAACAATGTGTATTGAATCATTGTAGGTTTAATAAAAAAATATTTGTTTTTATTAAAAAAATTTCATTGGAATTTCTAATGCCATTTACGTGAATGTGGTACTAGATAATTTTTAAGAGGAGATATTCTTCAGGATTCTGAAAATCCTTTTGTGGCTTCTTTCCTTCAAGATCATACGAGCACCAACTTACATTGTGTAATGATTTTACTGAAAATGTTTTTTATATTTATCAATTATACAACTCAGTATGTATAATTTTATTATATGTAATTTTATTTTTGCTTTTTAATCTTATGCATAAAATTTATTGTTACTTTTATTATTACAATCACTAGGATATAAAACTATTTTGGCTAAAATACACGTGAATCTGGAAACACTTGTTCTTCATGAAGTCCTCGAGTGCAAAGCCCCCTTACGATTTCGGGGAGCGCGAACCCCTTTTTCGTCCTCCTCCTCTTCTAATAAAGTGAAATTAAGGGCTGATGTGAATAGATAGGCCAAAGAAAGAAAGAACATCGCAAGGGAGCTTGCTATGCAAATCGGATGCAAAACACTTCTCTTAAAAATTTTCCTTGAATATTCATGAATAAAAAGGGTAAGAAGACCGCTCTCTTCTAACGTGAATTTTTTAGCTCATTATTGTTGTAAAGATCTTGTTTTTGAATGGCCATTTTGTAATGAGAGTTTCACAGCTTCATAAGATAACTTGTTTGGCGCCCCCTTCGTTGATGTTGTAGCAGCAGTATTTCAGTAAAAAACAGCCACTAATGCGGACGTATCTCAATATATTTTCGTCCCATAAAATATTCAAAAGGATAACGATATTCTACAGTTAAAGAACATCTTCCTGTTCGCTTCCTAACGAACTTTTTCAAACTTTGGCGCTGGAAAAAAAATCTTTTCAGAAGCGATTAAAATTGCATATCTCACACAATTTGTTTAAAATGAAGGTAGGTGTTAAAAATTTAAAAGCGAACTTTTCCCTAAATAATGACAGAACACCTTTGTTGTTAATTTTTTTAAAGGAATTTTTATTTCTTGTGGCATATGAATTTTCTTTGAAGGTGTTTCTCAATGTTTTTGATACTACCTATCAAAAGCTGACGCGTGGGTAATAAATAATAATAACATTTGTATTTTTGTTTCATCATCTTTTGTCTTAAAACATAATCCTCGCGCTACTAAATTTGTTATCAGTAATGTCAATCAATAAGAGCTACACCCCTAAGGGTCCCCAAAACTGTGGAGCAGCATAAATTTTAAAGTAAGAGTTAAGCTTGTATCTAAATTGGAGACAAGACTGCATGTCCCATCCTAACGAAGTTTGTAAGAGCTTGTGGTTTTCCATCAAAAAGTTGCATCTCTCTAACTCTTCCTAACCTCCATCTCTTCTTAATTTTCATCTCTTCCTAACTTTTATCTTTATCTCTTCTTAATTGCTATCTCCATTTTTTCCTAACTTCTATATTTAGCTCTTCCTGACTTCTATATTCAGCTCTTTCCAACTTCTATATTTAGCTTTTCCTAACCTCTATATTTAGCTCTTCCTAACTTCCACATTTAGCTCTTCCTAACTTCCATATTTAGCTCTTAACTTCTATCGCTAGCTCTTCCTAACTTCTATCGCTGGCTCTTCCTAACTTCTAGCTCTATTTCTTACCAACGTTTTCTAATCCATAATGCTTTCTACTGAACTTATTAATAATTAATACACATAATGATTCGTTGGCTTATATTTTATATTGCAAGTCCATATCGTTTGACAAATAACTAGTCTCAACCATAATCTCTGAAATGCCATACACAAACAACTATAATCTCCGAAATGCCATACACAAACAACCATAATTTCCAAAATGCCATACACAAACAACCATACAGGATCTCGGTCTTGGATCTGCATTCATTTACAGAACAAACTTCAGTCATCGTATTGCAGGAGCTGTTTAATTAAAGGTAATTTAATTACAGAAATGGTATATAAACACGTGGCCAATAATAGTCAAACGTCTAGTTTATAACATTGGCGATGTTTCTTGTGTCCAGAAATAGTGTGTTGCACACATATATTTGCCCTTGCACGGTTGGGCCATGAATTCCCCAACTGCATAAATTTGGCCATGGGAAGTTGTTTTGGACTATAGTAAGTAGTGAAACCTTTTCCAATATGGTTTTAGGCTAAAACGGCAAATTTTCCAAATTTTGTTACATGATTAACTAATGTGGATGCAAATAACAACATCCCTGTAGTTCCAGAACTGCTCATCTTCAGACACTGGTTCACTGGATTAAAGTTTTTTCTTTTGATGCCCTTCACCTATTACACATGCTTGACAATTCCCAATTGCCTCCAGTATGGTAAAACAATCGTTTTCCATACCTTTGATGACTAAATGGCAACAGTACTCAGTGCCAGAGAAGGGAATTTTTTAATTTTTTTTAATCTGCTGCATTATTAGGTCAATCACTTAAATTATGCGTCAAAAAAATTTTTTTGTTCATGTAATTGCATGTTCATGTAACAACGATGTGGATGTAAATAATACTTTCACTGTACAGCCAAATCGGATCCTTTGCGGACCTGATTTCGCCAAATATGGCTTATTTGGCGTCCTTTACCACCCCTTTCAGTTTGTTCCATTAGTTTTGAATCACTCTGTATATACATATGCCATATATGCATATGGCGTATAACAATAATATAAAAGTACAGAATGGGTTTACCAACTTACAGTAAAATGTTTCAGTAAGCTTTAGTCCCGTCACCATTATTAAAATTTAAAGTGCACACAATTCCATTTTATCCCCAGATTTAAAAGAAGCCAATAAAATCACAATGACAAACGGAGGAAATGCTCAAAAGAAATCAATTATTCTAAATAAGGAACACCGAGAAACTGTTATTTCAATTGATGGCCTCTATCGCATTCCAGAAGCGTATTTTTCTCAGTCGCAGAAGCGGTGACAGTTTCATTGTTATATTCGCAACGAATGCTCATTGCCCCGAAGTTTTCCAACATGCAACGACATGTGCAAAGGCCAAATTAATGGGCCTATATCTATATTAAAAAGATGATTAAGTGAAAAGGAAACTAATACGAAATAGAAATTAACAGAGAAATGAATACAAATTAGTGTGAAGGAGTTCGAACAAATGAGAAATCAATGGGCAGGAACGTGAGTTAAAGAAAGATTGACATGAGAATTTCAATTAATGGAAATATTATGAACTAATTAAGAATTAATGAGGAGGATTTTATTAATTAGAATCGGCGGTAATAGGAGAGAAATACGCTTAAAAGTTTGGAATTCCCGTACTAAAGACGAAGACTATGATGAAGTAAACCCAACTTACACTCTTTTGCAACAACAAAAAAAAGAAGCACCATGAAGAAATGATCTGTTTTGATTGAAATTAAATGTACATGCAGCACAGGTAAGGAAATTATAAAAAATTCAAGGCCATAGGCCCATCAACGGCTAAGAACTGCACAGTGAATGTTCAAATCAATAGTTGATGAACCACCCCACCCTTGGCGGCGATGCATATTTCTGTATGTCTAGGTAAAGAGTGATAAAAGTTCCTAATGTCATCCTGCGACATATTCTTCCGGGCAGTCCTTACTTGTTGCACCAGCTCTGCGACATTTTGCGGTGCCCAAATCCAGCAGCCTACCATGTCCCATACATGTTCGATTGGCGAAAGGTCTGGTGACCTAACGTTCCAAGGAAGAGTATCAACAGCACTGGGGTAGCTCACAGATATGCGAACCATATGGGGCCTGGCATTATCTTGTTGGAAAATGACTCCAAACTGTCGTGTCATGAAGGGTAACGTAAACGGCCGCAGGATGTCATCAACATATCGTTGAGCTGTTAAAGTTGCACGCAGGACTATTAAGGGCGTTCTGCTCTCGTATGAGATAGCACCCCACACCATCACACTAGGGGTAATAGCTGTGTGCCTCTGTAAAACAAAGGGTGGTTGGGACCGCTGACCCTGTCACCTCCACACATTTATCCGATGGTCATCTGCTCCAAGACTGAAGCGGGAATCATTGCTGAACACTATGCGATGCCAATTTATTGGCAGCCATGATGATCGGCTACGATACCACTCTGGACAACTCCATCGATGGTGTGAGGTTAAACGCCGCTGAAGCGTAACCCCCACCTCAGCCAAGCGTCGTGAAATGGTGGAAGGTGCCACGGGTGGTATGGAATAGACTGTTGGATGGCGGACAATGATGCCGTTGGGTCAGCTCGGGCTTGTTGCACAACCAACCAATCTTCCCTTGCATTAGTGCGCCTTGGCCTTCCAGAGCTTTTATTCTGCCGATGAGTTCCTCGCAGAAACCATTGCTGCCAACACCTTTGCACAGCAGTGTCCGTACGGTGCAGGTGGCAGCCTATTGCTCAGTAGGACCAGCCAGCTTCACGCATCCCGGGTATGCGACCACGTTCAAAGTCGTCCACTTGGCTATAAGGTCTTCGACAACGTCGTAACGGCATTACTGGTTGCGTCTCCAGGGAACTGCAACGCTGATAACGAAAAAAAATAAACCGTTCGCAATTTTTACCTTTTTCATACGATGCCAGTTGCGCAGTAGAAATGCGCAGCTTCTAGCCAGTACCACTTTGAGAGAGGGATAACAAACTAGACAAACTAGATTACTCGGTACCTAATATACCATACCTATGCCACATGTAGGGCCGGATTATCGCATAGCCAAACAAGACTAATATCCAGGGCCTGTTTTTTTGTGGGACCCGACGTGGTAAAACCTCAATACTACTTCAGAATTGTTGCCAATCAGACCTTATTACTAGGGCCTGGTAATTTTAGCGTGACGTGTTCTGCGAATTTTAAAGTTTGTTGTATACACGTTGCATGCAAATATGTTACCTGTACCGATTTTATTTTCAAAGTTTAAAATTTAAATTCCAGAACAAATTTAGTAATCAAACGGATATAGCGAACATTTTCGTTGATTCCAAGATCCTCGTTATATATGGGCCCTACTATAATTGCACTTTATACTACAAGGGGCCCGGAAAGAATTGTGTAGGGCCCCACGAAGACTCAATCCGACCCTGGCCACATGTCTTCATTAACGTTCAAGCCTTACGATGACACAATGGTAACTCGTTCAACTAATGTGCCGGGTGGGACTGCCAAAACGCTAACCGAAGAACTGCTTGATTTTCTAGGCCTGGAAGGGTTCGGAATCTTCGGGAAAATATAGGTCCACTGTCCTACAGTGGCATCATGGTGATGCAATCGTCTGTCGTGCCATAGTAGTCCTTGGTCTGTTCCTTTGGCAACAGACGTTTGGATTCCTTGCAAAACTGTATGTCCCGGAGTAACCGTAACGCAGCAATTCAAAACTCATAATGGGGATCAAGTGACTTTAAAGAAATTCATGTGATTGATGTAGCCTTAGAAAAAATAAAATGTAGGTCCACCGCCCTACAGTGGCATCATGGTGATGCAGTCGTCTGCCGTGCCATAGCTATCCGCGGTCTGGTTTCCTTGGCAACAGAAGTTTGGATTTCTCGTAAAACTGTAGGTACCGGCGCAACAGTAGCATGGCAATTCGAACTCATGAGGGCTCAAATGGTCAGTGGCGCCTCGTCGAGTGACGCGAATGAAGCGGCACTTCATCTAAAAAAATTGAGCGGTCGAACAGTTTTATTATTATTATTATTATTATTTATTTATTTAAATTCCAAATCCTTTTTATTTTTTATCAAATTTAAAAGTTGATTAGAAAAATAAAATTCAAAATTTTATTTTGAGCCCACTATTTTTTTTTTTTTTTTAATTTAATTCCTTTAATATAATTGGAATTACATTCAGGAACAGAAGACTACGTTTTTAAGTCAGCGCTTTAAACGCGTTGAACCGTTACCACCTGGATAACAAGGCCAGATAGCTCTGACGTTTCAATCACGTGACTTGCTAACTAGTAGTCATAACAAACATCGCGGCATGACCAGCTACTAGTGGATTACCTTTAGCGTAGAGTACGAAATTAAGTTTTTTTTATCCTATTTTACCGGATAGTAAGCGTAGTTGCAGTTAGCTATTATTATATAACATTTGTGGAACATTATAGTGTTCAAGTGTTAAAAGCTTTCGTCAAACAACACGTTTAACGTGTGTCCAGAACGATTCGTTTAGAACCACGAGGTAATCCAAAATGCCGTTTAGATGCTGTGTACCTTCTTGCTCTGGAAATTATGGATATGGTGATGCACCAAAAGTGGCGGTTTTCTCCTTTCTAAAGGATGAAAATACAAGAAAAATATGGCTCAGGACGATTCTACGAGCGGACTTTACATCGTCAAAACGCAGCAAAGTCTGCGAACTTCATTTTCAAAACGACGATATCATCCGGAATCTGTCGAAATTCAACAAGAAAACTGGTGAGTGTTCAACCGTTTCTACGAAACGTCTCCGTTTAAAAGTTGGTGCTATACCAAGTATATTTCCAAATTGCCCTAAACTTGTCCCACCGTTCGTAAAAGCAGGGAAGATAAAATTCGTGAAACTGAGGAATCCAGTTTGAGAGCTATCAAAGAAAGCGAAGCTGAATTCATTGCTCATCAGGAATCTATTTCTTTTCAAAATTTTAATAGGCTGCTAGAAACTCTAGATTCATTACCCCATAAACAAAATTGGTTTAAACTAATTGAGGAGTCAAAAGTTACTTTTTCAAAATTGGTTTTAATCCAGGACCTACTACAAATTACGCTGTTGTAATACATTCAAATCTGAAGATGGAAACATATTTATATGGCTAAGAAATTTTTGTTGATAACAACCAAATCAAAACACACTGTCATGTTAATAAGTTGGAAGTTATTGAAAAATGTTTGAATTTTATAAATGAAATATCAATGAAAAATTCTTCATCCAACTATGATAGTAGTCGCTTTAAGCAAATTATAGATCATTTAACAAATGTCTTGTTTGAAGTAGATAAAGTATTTAATAAACGTGCTTCTCTTAACTTTCTTTCAGAAGAGTTAAAATGTCATGTTAATTTAAAAGAGAGATATCTTTATTCTGCAAATACAATGATTTCTTCAGCGGTTATGTAATCAATAAGCTCACATGCATGTAAATATTTACGGCACTACAATTCACTGATTTTACCTCGTCCGTCAAAAATAAAAACTGTTTGCAATAAATTTTTAACCGATCCAACCGATGAAGGTAGAAAATTGTTTCTCGTGTACACACACATTCTATTTTCAGATTTTTAGAAGAGCATGAAAAACATGTCATACTACTTATGGATGAAATTCATATTCAACCTTATTTGTACTTCAAAGGTAAAAATATTGTAAGGAATGCATTTAAAAACTCTTCTTCTTTGGCTACATCTGCTTACGCATTCATGATATATAGTGTCACATCGAAATTAAAATAAGTTATTCATATATATTTCCAACTTCAACCATCAGCAATGACACTCTTTTTGATTGTATTCGAACAATTGTCGCTAAATTGGAAGAGATAGGCTACAAAGTATTTTGTATTATCAGTAATAACAATGCACTCAATGGCAAAGCTATGAGTAATTTTTCACCAAAAAACCAATCAAGCGTCGTTTATCCACATCCATGTGACAACACACGACCTATTTTCTTCTTATACGATTCTGTTCATCTACTATAATACATAAAAAATAATTGGTTGAATCCTAAGAGTAACAAGATCTTAACCTTCCCAGACTTTGAGACTGGTGGGAAAAAATTGCGAATTTCAATTCCTTAATAATGTTACATCAATTGAAACTCGATAAATTATTGAAATTTGGGTATTCCTTGTCACTGAAAGCATTGTTTCCAACTACTTTTGAACGTCAGAATGTCAATCTATCTTCAAAAGTTGTCAATCCATTTGCGAAAGAGGCCCTATTGAAATTTGGAACGAAAATAGAAAATGCTAAAGAAACTGCTGAATTCATAGATAATCGTATCAACCTGGTGGAAAATTGTCAATGTGAAAACACCATTAAAAGGACAGACACTTATTGATAATTTCTAAACATCTCTAATATTTGAGAATCCAGATAACCCTAAATTGTTATTTTTGCGGAAAATGATTCTCTGGCTTGATACTTGGAAATCTGGTGATTTTCCTCATAAACTTTCACACCAAACTCATACCACTCTTTCTCACACAATTCATGGAATGTTGGAAATTAATCAGTATTGTTTTCAAGAACTTAAAATGAATTATGTTTTGTTCGGAAAATTTCAAATAGATCCATTGAAATATCGATTTGGAAAATATAGACCATTAGCAGATGGTCAGTACAACATATCGATCAGGCAATTATACGAGTCGGAGAAAAAATTAAGAATTCAATCTCTTTTGACGTTGTCATCGCAAACTTTCGGAAATATACCCATCACCAGTTTTTTAGAAAACTTAGTTTGTTCTTATGAAGAGCAAAAATAGTGGGACAACTCATTTAATCCGGACATATATCTCGAAGAAAGTGATTTTCAACAAGTTGAACATGAAATGTCGGTGATGACGCATTTGGCAGGTTATTGTTGCTACAAAATTTTAAGGAACATAAAATGCGAACTGTGTAAAACAGGGTTGGTGTATGATAAGCAAATGGTTGTTGAGGAAAGTTATGATTTCATTAAAAATTTGAATCGGAGTGGTTTGAATCGGCACAGACAAATAATTGAGCTTCGGGCATGCATTAAAGGCATTTCCAACAACAAGCAATTAAAACACGAGACCACAGCCAACGAAGTTCCCCACCTGTCGGTCACAAAGGAATGGCGGTTGACTTGGACTTCCCAATTCGAAAGAATAACGCTTAACGAAGGCTGCAATGTTCTTAGGGGATAGGTAATTCCACTTATACCACACACATAGTGCGTAAAGCAGGTAAAATCCATTTAATACATTACTTTCGAGAATTTGTGTTCACATCAATATTTGTTCCAGTTGAAATCGTAGAATTCATACGGTCGCTCTTCTTCCAGAATGGCCAGCAGTAATCGTTGCCGAAGCATCAATGGGTCAAGTTTTTTACCGATTTATTTCAATGTTCAGCAATTTATTGCAAATGTGCTTGCCTTTTATTTAAAAGATCGACTTGTTATCTTGTTATCGTTAAAAGACGCTTGTTATCGGAAAGTTGTTTTATGTTCTCAAAAATAGATTATTTCGAAATGAGGTCCACACAAAATATGTAATATTTGAGCTACTTCAGAACCACTCCCCACTTTTTTTACGGACATATTTTTCTGTATTGCGTGTGGTGAGGATTTTTACTGGGCTTACAATGAAAATTGCACAGCAATTAGCAAGGGCGGTTCCAGAAATATTTCAAGGTGAGCAACTTGTTTCCAATTCATATTTTCATTCAAGAATCCGGTACTTTTCTTTTCATTTTCCATGATATAATTCCGGCTCAAGAAGGAGGAGCAATCGCTCCGTCGCCCCACTTTAGATCCGCCAATGGTAATTAGTAATACAGCAATGCCTCCTATTAACGTCGTTCAAAGAACGGTAAAAAACGTCGTTAATCGGAAGAAAAATAAATTTATGGGAATGTGTGTAATACTATGAAATACAGTAGAACCTGCCTGAAGTGACCACCTTTGGGACTGGACTGCAATGGTCATCATAGACAGTTGATCACTACACACTACAGACTTTGATATGAGCAAGACTAAGTCTCTACCACCCTCTCTTATAAAAAACTGGTCACTTTATGCAGGTGGTCAATTTATAAAGGTGATCACTTTACCAGATTCCGCTTTACTTGCTGGTACCGGTAAATACCGTTGTTAACTAGAGCGACTTCATTGAGAGAAATTACTGTTGTTATATAAAAGCGCTATGTATATAACCTAATGGCCACGTAAGTAAGTAAGTAAGTAATACTTTATTCCTTATTATTATGTACATCAGGAGACCATACAAACGATTTGCTTGGGAAATGGAAAGACAGCAGCAGCGATGCTAGTAACGGGGCTCTCTTTCCGGTAGAAAAAACAAGGGATTTCTCGTATTCTGCAAGAAACAACAAAGATATTGATTCGCGCGTACAAATCCGCATTGTTATTAAGAGATTTACATTCGCTGGTGTATAACATTTACAAAGTTTATGAGCAGAGTCTTGACTCGAAGACGTTACAAGTGAAGGTTGAAGTCCAAAGGTGGAATCTTTGTGGGCTGCAGAGTAAGAATGTTTTTCCTTGTAGCCTGTACCGAGAGAAGAAGTAGGAGAAACAAAAATAGTAGAAAAATGTAAATGAATTTTGAGTTGACCGTTGCGGGTGCAGTTTTAAAGGACATTTAAAGGGAAAGGCAGACAAAAGAAAAATGGAAAAGGAAGAGCAGGGAGAGCAGAGGAGGGGGAAGAACTGAAAACTAAAAGGAAAGAGTGGGAAGGCAGAAGTAGCAGGCAGAGCATACTTGATTTAAGTACTAATCAAAGATTTTGGCTTTAAGGGTGAGAAAAGACAGGGCTTTAAATTCTTGAGGGATCGAATTCCAGATTTTAGAACCCGTAACGGAGACGTAAACGTCTATGACCCTTGCTCTCAATATGAATTAGATTCGCTAAACTTGAGGCAAGTTTCGTAAACTTGATAATGCGCAATCTTATCGTGATTCTGCGGTCAAATTAGACGTTGGGTGATTTGCGTTTTTATGACATATGGGCAACAAAGGTCATTCTGCGTCGAAACTGTCGTTTTCCGCGGAATCCAAACCTCTGCAGCCAAGAAACCCAAACCCTGGACTATGGTAGGCAAAAGAATGGCAGCGCTCTACGATACCATTGGCACCCGCAGTAATGGCACGATGGGCAACTGCGTTATCATTACGTCACCATTGGGCAGTGGACTAAGGTTTTCTCGAGAGATCGTAACCCCGATAAAACCTAGCTGTCAACTCGTGAGAATTTTTCAAAGTGGTCCGCGGGTACAATTGAAGTGGAAAAGTGGTCCGCGGCTTAAATTGAGTTGGGAACCACTGCTCTGGGAAGACGGGATTCAAGCAGTAGCGGACACAGACTTTCATTTGGGGGGTTAAGGACAGAATTTGCCATGGTCTTGGAATAACACCCTTCATTTATCATGAAAGCTGGAATTTTTTGCAGTGAAAAATATATTTGGGAGTGTCATGACCCCTGTGACCCTCGCCCCCTGCGTTCGCCCTTGGATTCAAGCTACACAACGCCCTCTCCAGCCCCATATGCCAATGTCCTATAGTGCTCTGATTTAAATTTAAAACAGATAAAATATACCGAAAAATGCCAAAGTAGGTAAATAATAGCAACCACAGGATATTGATAATGTTTAAAATCGTCACTTTAACAATTGTATACAATCAGATTTTAAGGAGGGCTACAAGCTAAATATATTAATTATGATTTTCATACTTGACTACTGCTGCCATCTAGCATTGAAAATTTAAACTACAAACCAGTTTCGTAGATTGGATTGGGTTTTTTCGTTGAGACCACGTACTTAAGTTAAAAAAAGAAAAGGAGGAGGAATTGTTGTTGTAGTAGTCGTTCTGTAAATAAACCATTTAGATAGATTTCAAGAATCTTTTTTAATAATATTCTGTTTCAAAACATTTCGAAGTTAACATTTTCATTTAAAAATGCAAATATTCTTCTAATTGCTTATTCGCTTATGTTTAATGTATAGAGCAGAAAGATGGGAGCAAGAGGAAAGTTGAAACAGGGAAGTTGTTAACCAGAGAAATAAAGAAAATTCTTAAAATTATCGAAACCCTTAAAATATACATGGTCCTAAAGGTTCTCCCCGATTTTCATGTATTTATATGCACTAACCCCAAAAAATGCAAAATATGCAATTGCACGCGCATATGCATGTAATATGGGCTCTAGCTATAACACTGTCGATGAAAAACACCAAGTTTTATTGTTTGAAAATATATAGCGAAAAAGTGCATTCCCCCCACCACCCAAAGATTTGGAAGCTTTGAAGATGTGCCGTCAGATGGAGCCATATTGATGCTCCCTTCTTTGATATCCATCAACCACAAAAACAGACTGCAACATTCTATTGAACTTTTCTGGCACAGTATAGCCTAGATGCTCTTGCGCCATAAAAAAGCCAAACAATCAATCAATCTATTGAACTTTTCGTTTCTTAATTAAGATTTGTTATCTCAGAAGAAGCTTTACTTTCTTCATTGCCCTTATCAAATGCCGCAGACGATATATCTTGTGTCAGTAGCGGCCCTAGAATTTGGGTGGCCGTGGGCTATTCACTTTCGCGGGACCATAGGCATAGGCGTAACTAGGTGGGGGACGGGGAGGGCCGGTCCTCTCCAGAAGGCTGGATGCCCCCCCCCCCGAAAATATTCAGTAATTCCATTTTTTTTATTGTGAATAAATGTAGGACACGTTAGTGCAAAAAGCTCCAGCTGTCGCGCCAAAATTTTCTAAAAATATAAGTGTCAGTTGTGGGTGATTTTAGGAGAGTTTTTCTTCTGTTTAAAATTTGAGTTAAATATTCACGGCTTGAAAAAGATGCTTTATTTTTTAACCTTGGCAGATAAGGGTGAGCTTTCTTTAAATTATTAGGGAAGAATAAGGACTTATGTCATGAATTTCATTTACTTTTGAAAATGGATTTGAAAGTGAAATATCTTTTTAAAAGTGTGAAGAAATATGCATCGCTTTCAGAAAAATAAGATCCATTTAATGTAATTTACGGTTTGAAAAGCGAATGAAATTAATTAAAAAAAAAAAGGTGGCTTGTGCGTACAATGGGATTCAAATCCAGAATTCGTTGGTCCGAATGCGGTTAAAGCTCGTCCGAAGCTAGAAATTTCTTAAAAAGATGAATGAGAAATGAACTATTGGTTTAAGGGCGATCGTTTCTTATGCACAAGCTGTATAAAAATGTGTTTCAATTTATGCAAGTAACCTAACAGGTAGAAGTTTGAAGTGGAATTCCTTATAGAGGGGAAAATAGATCTGAAACGTTATTAAGAAAGTCCTTTTTTCAAGATATCAATACAGATGTCCTTCTGTTTAAAATTCGAGTTAAATATTCACCATGTTTGAAAAATTCTTTATTTTCTAACGTTGACTAATGAGAGAAAGATTTTTTTCCTCTAACTTATTAACAAAAAATAAGTAATTAAGTCTTGAATTTCAGGTAACATTAAAAACGGATTTTAAAATGAAATACCTTTCTTAAAAACATGAAAAAATATGCATGTCATTCAGAAAAATACTATATATTTAATGCAATTTGCGCCTTGGAAAACCGATGAAATTTGGAAAAAAAAAAAGTGTCTTATGCGTACACGGGGAATCGAACCTGGAGCTGGTGGTCTAAATGGGCCTAAAGATCGGTGCCATGCTAGAGATTTCTTAAAAAGATGAATGAGAAATTAAATATTAGTTCAAGAGATATTTTTAATGACTTAGGTGAGAATTTCCAAACTAAAGACACTGAGGGAACACGACTCTTAGATTTGGGTTCTCTGAAGAATTGTCCATCTCGACCTCGAGTCAATTGTCCATCTCGGCCTCGAGTCAATTGTCCATCTCGACCTCGAGTCAATTGTCCACAGAGTCGGTTTGGAGATCCTTTCCAGCTAAATATTAAGATACGTACAACGGGCTTGAATACAGTATAAATGAAAACGCAATCTATTACTTTTATATGCAGGTAATTCTCGATAGAAGGCACACGTGAGCAAAATGGAAAGTTTTTAAGCAGTGGATTTTGCAAATGGAAAAAATAACTGAGGCCCTTAGAAAAAAGGGGAGGTATTCATGGGCCAAACATGGGGCTCACAATTAAGCCATAAATTTTTGAAGTGTCTTAATTTGGCAATGGGAAGTTGTTTTGGGACATAGTAAGTGGTAGAGCTATTTCCAATATAGTTCTAGGTTAGAAAGGCAAATTTTCCAATTTTTGTTACGTGATTAACTAATGTGGATGTTATTATTATTATAACATCTCTGTAATTCCAGAACGGCTCGTTTTCGGACATTGGTTCACTGGACCAAAGTTGTTTCTTTTGATCTCTTTCACCTATTACACATGCTTAACGATTCCCAACTGCCTCCAGTATGGTAGAACAATCGTTTTCCATACCTTTGATGACTAAATGGCAACAATACCAAGGAAGGGAATCTCCGATTTTCTTTTCTTTTTAATCTCTACTACATTGTTAGGTCAATCGTTTAAATTATGTATCAAAAGAAATTTTTTTTGTTTTTGTAATTGCCTACGTAGCAACGATGTGGATGTAAATAATAAATTCACTCTACAGCCAAATCGGGTCCTTTGCGGACATGGGGATTTCACCAAATATGGCTTATTTGATGTCCTTTACTGCCCCTTTCAGTTTGTTCCATTAGTTCTGAATCACCCTGTAGAGGAGACTAAACTTAACAAGCTTTTACAACTTATTTTCATATAAAAAGAATCATGCTCCCCACCCCAGAAAATTGTCATAATTATACCTATGTGCCTATGACCGTTCTTTCCTTTCTGAACATTTAATCAATTAATACAAATATCAACTTCTGCCATACGCTAGTATGTTAATGAATAAATCATAACTCTACTACGAAAAGGGAAAGTTCTGTGTTTCCTCGTATAGTTCAATGAAAAAATACTTAAAATTAATTCTTTGAAATTGAGGATGTTTAAACGTAGCGGGTGTATCGATTTTCTGATATCTCACTGTAGGGGAGTATCGGTACGATTTTCTGGGCATAGGGATTATCAATACGTTTTTGGGAAATGTCGATTAGAAAACCGACAAGCTTTTATGGGGGCCATGACCCCCAAAAAAATGTCGTAATTATGCCTATGACCCTGAGCAATTCACTTTGTCGGGGACATAATATTTTGGGGAGGGGACTAACTGGTGAGTCTGGGGACATAGAATAGCCCCCCAGAGTGAAGAGGGTTCGGGGCCCTCCCCCGAAAAATTTGAAACATGAATTCTTTAAAACAACATTTTTAAGCCAACCTGGAACTTATATTTCGACGAGGATTTTGTTAATTTATCTTACGGGCTTTTGATATTCTTTCCTCATAAATTATACTCGGGTTAGTCTTATAAATACTAACGATCAAATTCCAGTGAAATCGCGTCATTATATGTGGCAATAAAATCTTTAAAAGCTTTTCTAATGCAAAATTATAAAAACTCAATAGAAATCGAAAGGTATTGACCAATTACTTAATATTACATGCTAATAACAATTTAATTTTTCCGTTTCTCATTACTGTCGATATTTTTCACAGAAAACTAGATAAACAGGGGAAATAAAAATGAAAAAAAAGTACGGAATTTTTTTTTTTTTCTGTACACAAACCCAAATTTATAAATCACATGTGAATGAAAGTAAATATCAGCGCCGACTCGTGGCGAAAATTTAGTGAGGCGGTAGTTAATTCACCAAAATACATAAACCTACGCATTTACTCCACTGACGAGGGAACATTACGAGAATTCAACATCCGATTTTGTTAAAAAATTATACACATGAAAGAAGTCGTTAAATGAAGGATATTGGTGCAGTATAGCCCAGATGCTCTTGCGCCATAAAAAAAATCCAAACAAACACACACATAAATGAAGGATAATGGTACAAAAAAATTCCGACTCATGTCTAAATGCAAAGATATACCCTTTTAAATTCCTAAAATTTTAGAAAAATTCAGCAGATTTCGCTGAAATTTCACATAATAATAATAATAAATTTTTATTCAACCCGATATACAATATTTCGTGATACATAGCTTGAGCAGTATAAAATGTTATGGCAA
>QLNU02003225.1:49274949-49298856 GCA_006491805.2 Dysdera silvatica | reverse complement strand
TATTTAATTTCCGTTTATATTATGTTTTATAACCACACTAAAAACATAGTACTTCCTTAGTTTTTTAAATTGAAAAAATTGTAGAAAATATGACTAAAGTATATAATCTAGAAAACAAATGTAATAAATAGTATTTTATTATACTAATGACTTCAGAACAGTGCCGGTTTAAGAGTTTTGTGGGCTCTACACTGAAAAAATAGAATGGACTCCTAAAGAATATGACCCTCGTGATATTCAATTAATAAATCACTTTTTAAGTTCACTATCTTTAATATTCAGGTTTAGCAGTAATAAAAATTTCTCGGACATTTGTAAATAAACAAGATTAGAATAACGCTTAAATTTTAATAACTAACCCACATTGTTCTGCTTTATGACTGTCAAGTCGCGTCGTTATATCCGATACGAATTTCCCTACTTAGAATCTACGTAGACTACAAAATCGCCGTCGTTAAAGCAGGTTTCGTCGTTATAACCGATATATTTAGTATGGAGTAGAATAGCAAACCAAACTACTTGTAAAAATTCCGTCGTTATATGCGGTTGGTCGTTATAAACGATTTTCACTGTATCTCCATTCTCCCCACACACACAAACCAACAGTAGCTGATACTTTACTAACACTGTTCCCACTCTTTTATCCTGATGAAATTCAATGACTTTTTAAGGAATTTTCAAGGACCAAATGACGTTTTTCAAAGACCTCACATTGTCAATCGCAATGTACATAAAAATTAAAAATGCAAGACATTATAAATAATATTGAAATTAGGGTATTTATACATGTTGCTCCCCAACTTGGCACACTGCTAGCAAAAGTTACCCTTTCTACATCCCTTGTATCAACTGCATTCAGAGGACGAGGGAGCAAGCATGTCCGAAGACCTACTGTCTTCGTTCCGAGAAAGAAAAGAAACAACTCCCTTTTTTTTTTCTTTTGCCAAAACTTGAAAAAAGGTTTTCAGAAAAATTCAAGGACCAACCACATTTTTGGCAGTTTTCAAGAGCCCTGACTTCGCAAAAAAATTCAGGGACTTGGAAAGACCACAGGAACAATGAATAACTATTAAATTATTCATTTAACATGATGTTGCAAAGATCATGATGCACAAGGACATAGCTTTCATAGAACTCCAAACATCTACTGCGAAGGGAAACACACATCAAACATTAATCAGAAAAACTGTTTCCTATGACACCACTGGGACTTAAACCCGGGTTAACTAACAGCACAATAAACAGATGGATCACCACTATGCTACCATAAACCTCTCGAAACCTAGGGAACAAGTCCACAGACCATAATGAGCAGTTACCTTTTTTTTTAAACTTTTCAGTGCCATTATGAATTGAACCCGAATTAGCGGCACACTACGTGAACACATTGCCACCACAAGACCCTGGGGAAAAAAAGCGAGCCATCTGGTTAGTTGACATTTTAGTGTTTAAGGAAACCAAAGGCCATGCTGCATGAAAAAAATTGATACAACCGGTTCAGGCCCTATGTTTCAAATGTGTTTTTCAAATACTATAAAAAAAAAGGACAGGAGGTACATAATGATCATCTTTAATAATCACAAATAACTACACGTTTGGTTTTGCCTGCATGACTGGCTTGGCTTGTGCAATTTCCTTTGTATGTCTCTTCACTTTCTTGTTATGCTTGCGAGCAAAACGGAGGTTCCTCAGAAACTTGGGGTCAACCTACGAATGACGATATAAGACAATTACTCTTAATCACACAAATAACATACAATTAAAAAAGTTTTTTCCTTAAAGGGGACTCAAAATAAATCATTTTCTAATTACAATACATTCGACTAAATCTGCATGTAAAATTCAAATATTCAGGTACTGCCCAAGCATATAAACCACCCATCAATATATGATGCACTTATCAACGTAATTAAGAAATGATGTTGGCACAATGCAGACAAGCCCTAACCTGGAATAACATTTAATCCTATTACTCTTCACAAGACGCAACTGCTACTGGAAATTAAATAAAAACAAGAAATATGGCCAAATCAATGTAGTGTACATAATGGAAACTTTTCCACGCATCATGAGCGATTGCAATTCAAATATTGCCTGTTCCAAAAGAAAAGGCAGGCACTTGGAAAGAATACCGAAAGCAGTGTTTTTGAATAGATTGCCTTAGCGAACAAGTCTTTTTTGCAAAAACTTGGACGTTATATGTGGCTGCACATTATAATCAATTTTTATAGATTTGGGAGGATAATCTTCCTAATCCCTGCACCATGATCCACACTACTGAACAAGGACAGCTGATTTCATGCTGCACCAGAAGCTAGAACTTGCATCTGGAGAATTTGACAGCAGATCAGTAAAAAAAAACTAAGTGCTTGCAAAAGTGTATAAAAAAAATTTACAAGGGGGGGGGAGCGGAAGCACAGCTATAATTTTATATACAGTCAAACCACATTACAGCGAACACTCAAAGGAAAAAAAAAATTGTGGTTTTATAGCTCAAGGACTACAGTGATCATGCTTTCCGAGGAATCCAAACCTCTGGACCTACAATTTTCTAAGGAATCCAAACCTCTTAAGGCTTAGGGAACCAAACCCTGGACTACAGTGAGCAGTGTGATCTTTATGAGATCTCTGAGTAAGTGTTCTTTGCACCATTGGGAGTTGAACATGGATTGACGGTGTACTATGCGAATGCATTACCACACTGAGCCACCACAGGGCGAGAAAAAATTTATGCATGTTAAAAATAGTTCCCATTATGCGGAGAGGATGGGATTACGTTACGAGCTTATTTATTTTGGCGAGGAATCAGGGAATAGTTCGTGTTAAAAGCAATTTACATCAAGTGTGCTTACACTAATGCGGTTCAACTGTATAAAATTGTAGTATATATATACTTAACTAGAGGTTTATGACCCCAATCAACACATCCCCCCCTCCCAAACCTATGAATATGCCCAGGGACAATGAATTCCTGCAGGAATCGAAATAATTTGCACAATAGCTAAAATTACTATGCTCTGCAGGACCGTTCCATCTTTGTAAAAAGAAACAAAATAAAAAATTTCTATCATTAGCTAGAAACAACCTGTAGATATCCTGTTCACCAAAGCATAAACGCGAAAAGTAAACGAAAAAAAATCATTACTTACTCCCTTCATAGATTCCTTGCGATAACGAGCAGGCCGCTTAATACCATTCCTGTGGTCTTTCCTGTCTGTAATAAAGAAAACTTTAGTTATGACAAAATCATTGTCAACAGATACAAGGCGTGACAAACTACTACCACCACTGACAGGGGAAGATAAGAGGCCTGGGATACTAAAGAGCTTGGCACAGAACTTTAATAATATAACAAACAGAATTTGTCATCGAACGTAATTGCTGTGTTCATTCTAGACTTATTTCACAGGGCTCACCCTTTTATGAAAATACATGGTGTCCTGCCCGCCCTGTTCTGGTAGAACGATTCCATAGGCAGTTGAAATCAGCGATAAAATGCCACAGTACAGAAAAATGGATGGAAATTCTCCCCACGATGCTATTCGGTATACGAACGACATTAAGAGAATACTGTAATGTGTCCACGGTGGGAATTGTGTACGGAGCATCGTTACAGTTACCTGGTGATTTTTTTAGGTGTTCATCTAACATAAATGTCTCCTGAATTTATAGGAAGGTTAAAAGATAATATCATAGGTGCCAACTTCTAGAAGTGAAAAATCTGTAGTCCATCATGAGCGGGTGGGCAGGCCACCATTTTTTAATTAAACAAAATCATACATAATTTATGAAAAAAGGGCACAATGAGGAAATTAAGTATTTATTAAATTAATAATAATAGAGGATTAAACTGTATTAAACGCAATATTAATTCTTAGAATTTACAAATGCTGTAGTGCAAGATTTTGCATTTGAGAAATTTTTTGTCAAATACATTCTCGTAACATTTCACATGTTGTCTGCATTTAACTATTAGTAAATTTTCTAATGTGTCATCAGACATGGTTGACCTGAAGTCAGTTCTAATTTTCTTCACTTGACTGAAGACTCTCTCGCATGCTGCATTACTGTGAGGGATCGTAAGTATTGACAGCATAACCTGAGAAAGTCGTTTAAATTTTAATTCACAAGTATCATTTTTTATTTTACCTATGGCTGCCCATTGTGCATCAATGCTACCTTCATTACTCACAGTTTGTGGAACTTCGAAAGCCTGGAACTCACTGAATTCTGTTTGTAAAGCATCAACAGCTTCATCTTCTGTATTATTGAATAAAAGAACAGGAAATTTTTCTGTAAAATATTTTAAGCTGGAAAATGATGCATTTTCAAAATTCGATATTTGTGTAACCTCTGCATGATGTAACACTTCTAACTCAAAAGGAAATTTATTGTGCATGTAGTCACATGCTGCTATGAAATAGCTTCTGACGTTTTCATAAAATTCATTTTTATCATGGATGTTAAAATCTTGGATTACTTTCAGTGTTCCATTTCCAATTAAGATATCAACATCATCTTTTTGATTACTCCTCTCATGATAGTGGACTTTCAAAATATCACTACATAATTTTATGATGCTTGGTTTTACAAATTTCACTAGCATTTCTCTGTACAATTTTAAGAGAAGAGATTTTAGCATATGAATATGTGGTTCCAAAGACTGAAGTTGAGCATTTGCTTTTTCAAATACAGGCACAGTATAAGATAAAAATAAGCAGAAAACTTTATTGATATCTTCCGACAGAAAATAAAACAACCTTTCTTCACGAGACATGGAGTTTTCAGTTTTTTGTTTCTTAGAAATATCCACATAATTTTGAGCTTTCCTTTTTAATTTCTGTGATGCTTTTTTGCTGTTACGTTCTTTTACTTTATCTGCATTTTCAACCAAAACTTTGATAGAGGGAATAGTAAAGAAAGAAAGTGGGGTGATTTGATTCCTTTTCATGGCCTCTTCCTTAAAAAAACTGATCAAAGGTTGCCACTGCTGGATTATACGCTCTAAGCACTTTCCAACAGACAACGAACGAGTGCTAACATGTTTTAGTACCTTTTTTATATCAGTCTCATGAAATTCTTGAAGAATTTTCAACCTATCTTTTTAATTTTTTCACATAAAGGATTGAAGAAAGTTACCACTATTGGATACAGCTTTGAATCAACATCGTTGCTTCCATCGGTTGCAACTGAAAATGGATAGCACCTTAAATTTTCAACAAGTGATGAGGATTCCTTTGCAGACATTTCTTTCATAATTGCAGAAGTTTTGGTCTTTGCAGATCCATATTGTTTTGCAATACTGCTGTCAGGAAACGTTTTCCGAAAGAGCATCCCCGTGTGATCGCTGCAATTCATTGGCAAATTATGTTCGATCAAAAACAATGTAAATAAACATTCAGCTTTAATCATGGAGGTATCGTTAAATGCAAAAAATGAAGGCTTGATACTATGATTAGACTCTACAGCCTTGAACGCCTTATGTTCAACGGTCTCAGAATGCAAAGTAATATCGCGTTTACCACCGTGAGTAATGCTTATGTCTTTACTGTAACACATGCAGAAAGCATATTTTGGCCCCAGTCTTGATTTTTGAATAAAATTAAACATCTTCATATATTTGGCTTTAAACGTTTGGTAGTACCTTTTATTAACAGTCGACATCGTTAACGTTGTTTTCAAAAACACCTAAAAACAAAACTTTCTTTCCAGAGCAAAGAAATACCAGATATGTCTAACACATGGCTTCCCTATAAAGAGTCACGTGCTTGACCAAAACCTTAACGGTGTAGCGCATTCTTTCTTGCCTTCCCCAACAACTACAAATACAGATGCATGATTTCGTTGCGCAGGGGCATCACTCTACGTCATAGCTGGAGCTAAAATTCTATGTCACAGACAAATTTTCCAGGCTTTTTTTACCGATATTTAGTTATGCGTATTATTAAATACGCATCAAGAAAAATAGGTATTTAAATTTTTTTTAAAAAAATCAGTATTTTAAAAAACACTGGGGATTTTAGATGAAATCTCTGAAAATCGGACGAAATCGTTTTCCGACCAGAAGATCGATAAAACATTGAAAGCCTTCCGAGTAAATCGGAAGGATTGGAACCTATGCAAACTCTTTTTTTGGCCTCGTCTAATTGTCTAATTTCCTATACTTATATCATCGGATACAACTGGTTATAGCTAACCAAAAGTTCAGTCCCTTGAGCCCCAAAGCGGAATACTTTGCAACATTCGGCAACAAGCCTTTAGCTGATCAAAAATCAGGATGTCTACTAAAAATAAGAAACCCAATTCCTTGACTTTTTCTTGACTATTTTTGTACATTCCTTGACCTTGAAAAAAGTTTCTCTCCCTGTTTTTTACAACTGATAAAATAGCCATATAAAAAATAGCTAAAAATCCATAAACATTGCCGAAATATCACGGAAAATAGCTGAAAATAAATAAAAATTGCCATGCAATGATAAAAATAGATGAAAATAATGGAACCAGTAAAAATACGTTGAAGTTTTGTACAAAAATTACAATTCAATGCATGCGTAAAACTGAAAAAACGGGTCTGCAATGGGCCTACAACATCAATTTAGTGCCCTTTTCTTGACTTCCGTGACCTTTTACTCATTTCTTGACTTCCCATGACCTGATAGACACCCTGAAAATGTTCCGAAGAAGACGTATGTGTACAAATATGCATCATATGCATTTTTAAATTCTACAAAACATTCATTTTTTTAAAAACAGAAATACATAGAACTTTTGCCAGACTGATTTTTTTTTTTTATTATTTTAAGACAAAAAAAATTATTCAAACTGTAATTGTTCCGCAACATGAGTTGCACTTTTTAGCATAGCACACTCTGCTTTGTAGCTTTCGAGGTTCACTATGGTGGGCGGGGTTAATTATAATTTAAACGCAGTAATTAGTTGAGTCTTGTTTCCCGTCAAGAAAAAATGGTTTGTTAAAGAAAGTTTTAATTAGCAATCTAGCCAGTATTAATTAAAGCAAATGAAGATTTATTTGATAAAGTGTACTTTTTCAATCCAGAGCATCCTGCAATTTTCTGATTCTAGAAGGAACACTGATAACTAATTGGGAGGCCTGATATGCTAAAACGCCACAGGATCCGTAAATCCTGCCCATGATCCCAAACATATGCTAACTCGGAACACTGCTATTACAGTGCAATGAGAGCTAAGCTCTTGCAATAGCAAGATCTAGAGTTTTCCAATGAATCCGAATCTTCGTTGCCCAAGGAACCAACCGAGGTCTGGCAAGTGATTGTTGACAGAAATTTCAGTTTGGCGAGAAAAGGTTTCTGCCTTATACATTTTTTCAATAAAGTCAACTTAATTAAAATGAACATGCAATGAACTCACTTTGGTTATGGTTTGTATGGTTCTTCGACTTGGCCATTTTTTACAACAGGAATAAGCTATAAAAAAAAAAGCCTAATAAGTTTGCTTGCATCTTTCTATGGCAATGCCATCATTAGCATAGTGATACCCATTTTAAAACATTTAACAACATATAATTGGGATATTCCAACGCATTTTCGTAGCAAAAATTTATGCAATCATTATCGTTTAACATTGTTATGACAAATTTAAAAATGTAATTTTGTGAACATTTGTAAAGAGACAAAATACACTGAATAAGTCAAATGCTACACTTGGCTCACCAACTTCACATTACACTGGCTAATGCACTAGTTCTAAAAAATTATAATCCATAACATGATGCATAATTGAAGGCAATTACATTTAGTGGCACAAGTGCATGGTTCATCATCTAGTTTTCTCTCCTAAAAATGCTCTATAATTTCAGTAAATTGACTTGCGATGTCATGCTTAGGTGTGTCCTTAGCATTTCTAATGCCATTTACACGAGTTCCGTGTTTCTATACACTGTGTTGGTTGCTTTGCAGTGAAAATCATTATGTCGGAACGATTGACATTTCTTTTTGTGGAATTGCATTTGAAAAGCAAAAAAGGCACGATTTTTCCTGAATCGCAACAGTTCCGAAAAACACGCTGTTCTTATGCTTTTTCCCCATGCATTCAACATTTTTAACATTCGGGCGTAACTCGAATGTGATAGAGACAGACAGCAAGGAGGAAAGCCTGAAGCAGGGGAGGGTGTCTCCTCCTACTACCCACTTTGCTGATACTCCTTCACTGATTCAGGAAAATTACAAGGCCTAAAAACAACATGTTGCCAGCCAATTTGGAAACACTTAAAAAAAACCGGTAGGTGATGAACTGTGCACTTTTACCCATTTAGTTAACATGTAAATATACAAGCTGTGTGGCCCTCAACTCTACCGAAAAGAGGGATGGCAAAGAATGTCAAATATGCTATATTTGGCGATTACAAAGAATATTCCAGATTATTAAAACTCATGTAAGGATTTAATTTTTACATTAATAGTGTTTCATCTAAAGCAAAAGAGAAGAGTGCAACACCCGGCCCTTGTGCCCAAATGTCCCTTCCAACCCTCGGATAATAACGCACCATCCTTCCCCGATGATAATTCAAATTCCCACGTTAGAATCCAAAACGCCTGACGAAATTTGTTGATTTATAACGATCTTGCACTCCAGCATTTCGTTTCCGTAGTAACACTGGTGGTTTTGGATGAAGGAAGATTAATTTCATCCGGATATGAGAGTGAGATGAGATCGTGGGCTAGGTCTCATTTAAATGACACTTTTCAGTGGTGTTAGCAGAAAGTGGAAATGTGCATAGTAGGGGAAGAGGAAAGGAGGGTTATGCTATGTTACATATACATAAATATTTAAATCGAATGTGTGAAATGTAATTGGAAACAAAGTCAAAGAGTAAGATTAAATTCAAAAAGTAAGATTAAATTTTTATTTGCCATATTTCTAACCAGCGTGTCAAGACGTGTTATTTTCAAAACTCAATCACGCTTGCTTTTTGCAATTTTTAATTTATACTTGGGGTTTTTCAGTGTGGATAATCCGCAGACGGATTACCGGAAACTCGCTGCACATATACAAATATAAACCTGAAATATGAAAATAATTTTACGAAAATTGCTTCTTTCACGAGTGGAATCTATCCACGTGGAGATGGGATCCGGCGGCTATTTTTAGGCTTAACATTAAGAAAACACAGGCAGCACGAAAATATAATACAAAATACAGTCTGTATTACAAATAAAAGTTTGAACTTATATACTAATTTTTAATTTACCAAATTTTAAAATAATTGCGAAACTCACCTACAAAAAATAGGACGCCACAAACCTCCACGAGAAATCAAGTTGCTGAAGAATGAACGCTCCCTGCTTTTCAGCAAATACAAAAAAAGTAGATGAACGTTAAATATTGCAGATGGTTCAGTGAGATATGTTCCTTACTACAAATGAGCTGACCACAATGATACATGTTTGATTTCGTACAAACGATCATAATAAACTTTTAAAGGCGATTTTTAAAATTGAAATTTTATCTATATGTTGTTTTCCGATAAGTGCGGGTTGGAAATTAAAGGCGTTTTCGTATTGGCGCACATTTTGCGCATTACTTTTTGTAATCTTTAAGTTTCTTTCATTAATTTTTTACTTACTTACTTTTAATTTCATTAATTTTAATTAAGCAATTTCATTAATTTCTTTCATGCTTTGAGTTTGCAACGTATTGCGCTAACTCGGTTTACCATTTCCGTGGCGCAAAATATGCTCAACCAGGAAACTCCCGATTTAAAGTGCAGTTTTGTAAAGTGTTGCAAAAGGTTACGATAAGGTTTTAAGCAGATTTTTTTTTTTTTTTTGCAAAAGAAAAAGCTGCATTACTAATATTATAGAGGCTAAAATACGTAGTGTGCCTTTTACTACTGTTATTGGGCGAAAAACACATACTCGAACTTGGCGAAAAGAATAGGTGGCGCTCGTATTCTCGCCACCCCTACCCTAGCAGACGACGGCGGCTAATTCTTTTGCTGTTCGTTCCTCCTTTTGACAGATCGTTCCACTTTATTTCAATGCTTGTTTTGCAGTTAAATTTTGAAAATTATATATTTTGTTGTTCTGTTTTTACTTCTAATATTTGAGTTTGTTTCCAAAATGGAAAGTGATGATACGGTTGGTATCAGCAAACGAAAAAATTGTGAAAAAGTGTTTCGTTCCCGACAGTAAATGTGGCTATAGGAGCGACAAAAGTAAAAATATTTTATTTTCAATGCCGAAAGATTCAGCGGCAGGGATAGAAACTGCAGCACCAGCTTTGCGATTATATACTTAAACTCTTTTAAATAAATTCAAAAAAGGACGGAATGTAAATGCTGTTATAAGCATTTAATGCAAGTTTTTAGTGTAAAGAAATGCATTTTTGTATTTATAAATTCACTGTAATTGTGTTATAAACAGCTTTGGAGTTTGTGTTAGTGGATTTTATGGTCTTAGAAACTTATTTTTATTGGGCATATTTTAACGTATTAGTTACTGCAAATAACAACTGGAAATGGATTATGATTTGGAAACTTAGAAAAGTCAGTGAACTTTAAAACAAAATTCGGGTAGACACCCTGAAATTAAGACCTTATAATCTGTCCTATTTGAAAATTTGTTGTAATTAACATTAATTACAACAAATTAATATTTAATAATGAAAACTGTGATCAATAATGATTTCATTTTGGAGGGTCATTCTTAGATATTATTTTGTTATTAATTTTATTAAAAAGAAAAAATTAGTCACAACTGTAAGGAGATGAATGTTCATCCTAAAAATAAAAACTTTTGTTATCCACACATTTAGTCTCCAAGTTATATGGATATTTATGAAAAAATGATAAGAAACCCCAAAAATTTCCATGTTTTTGACATTGTACCTATATAGTTATGTTTTTTTTTTATTATCTGATATTAGAACATTATCCTACAAATTATGTTTGTAAATAAAAAATTTGACGTTTTTTAGTGTGACACATTTTTATAGTTCAATATGAATTTCTAATGATTTGTACTTTATGAACAAAAAAAAGAGCAATACCAATATGTCAATCCTGCATCTTTTTTAATAATATAAAATTCGTTATAAAAATTATATGCATATAATAAATTATTTAATAAAAAATGAAATAAATTTATATAAATTTCATTTCCCATTAAGACTATTTTTTATTGGTGGTATTCACAATTTTATTTTGTATATGGTCTTAATAAATAAAGGAAATTTAATTAATGCTTATTATCCCAAGTGAGTTTTTATTAACAATTTCTGACCGAGTGGCGCAGCATAGCCTAGTTACTGAGCAACTTTTGGTGTTTCATCATAAAATCCAAATACTTTGACTATAAATGACACTTATTTTGGAAATTTTTATACGGAATATCTAATTCTCTACATAGGTGCTATATGACAAGTTTTCTCCTCGAGAAACAGGGATGGCGAGTACCTGAGCACCCTCTATCAGTTTCGCTGAAGTCGTGGTCGTCTTTTTAATCACGAATGGCACACTACCTTTTCTAGCCTCTGTACTAACATTAAACAATTTTGACTACAGAATACTTATTTTTGTAATCTTGTAATGAAACGAATCAAATTTTTATTGGTTCATAGTTTTCTGAAGTATCATTAAAAAATGCCAAAACTGCTGCGTGTCGCACAATCACTTTGTCTTTCGAAATATGAAGGTCTTTACTTACTTAAGCCATGGCTAAAAAGTGACAATCACTAGTTGTTAGGGTACAATTTGTCCGATGCAGATAGCTTTCGTTAGACTTTTGTAAAAGAGCATTATTCTGGTTGAAAGTTTAAAAAAATATGCTGGCAGCAGGATTTGGGACAACCTTCCCTAATAATGAATATAATTTTTTTTTTCTGGCATAGGGTTATTAACCTTACGTGTAGAAGACTATATTTAATGGGGAATATAAATGTCGGTTCGTCTATTTCACCAAGGGTCCTAACGGTCCCACCTGGTTTAAAGGATCTGCTTGCTCACTGTCCCCGCTTCCAGTGTCTGGCTTTTTCAAAAATCCTCCGTTCCTTCACCGACGTGGGGCACTTTTTGTAGCCCTTGTTGCCCCCTCGCTTTTCTGAGAGTTTTCCTAAGTTGTGTTATCTTGAGCTGCTTTTGATCATCCGAATTTTTTGGTTTTTGGATGAGAATTGCACGAGCAGCTTTGTGTTTTTTTTCTCCCCCACTCCGTATGGCTGAGAGACCTTGAGATATGGGCTCGCTACCGTATACTGATGGATTGAACCCAACTCTGGTCCTCCGACTGCATCTCTAATAAGAGCCGTCCAACCTATGAAGAGTTGAGTCTCTGATCTACATCTTTTGGATTCGCCCAATCCTTCCTGGAAATAGTACCACCAGTTCGGCCAACTTTTTCATGCTGTTGGCAATTTTATTTATTGCACAATTAATAACAATATTCCACCAAGGGAATTGAACACATAGCAATAGAAAAAAAAACAATCCAACATCTTACAATATATCAGGATTTGAATTAAAATTGTTTGTATGGCAGCAAAATGCTTTACTTCCACACCAAGCAGTAGCTTTTACCAATAACACAAAGTTTTCAGTTCATAGATCACTCAACCAAATTTTGACAGTGCATGATACTGTTTAAGCATAGGTGCCGCTATGGTGCTCACACCAAGACTGAAATTCAAGGTACACGAAGAATATAAAAAAAAAGGCGGGGCCTCTAAAAAACAAAAATTCCAACTATCTGGACAGCTTTCTCAAAGGACTGATTTCTTTCTGTCCTGAGGACGGAAGAGTGGCTCCCATGTGTTTAACCTTTTGCGTTCCAATGAGAACGGCTAATTTCAGCATGATAGGAGGTTAACACGTTAAACGCCCCGAAGGACTGGTACTAGACTTTCTGTTTATGCCACGCCGGTCCAGAGTGGACTGCTTGATGGCTAACTGTGGCGTGAACAGAATGGCACGTAAAACCAGCGTGGCGTTTAACGTGTTAAGTGAAAGTACAATAACTAAAATTAAAGAAGCCTCAAACACATAAAAAGTAAGTTTGAAAAATGTTAATTGCCATATTTTGAACCTTTTTCATTTTTTAAAGCAGATTACATTTAGTACGAAATTTGATTTAATAGAAGATCGTTTAAATAAATTAATAATAAGGATTGTTTAAATAAATTCTGTTGTATAATAAATTCTGTTATGCAGTTTATGATTGTTAAATAAATTCTGTTGTTAAGATCATGCTGAATCAGAATCTATGGTTTTCTGATAAATCCAAACGTCTATTGTCTAAGGTATAAAATCCTCGGTTACTAACCACGAGAGAAAAAATGGCAGAAGTTGTGTGCAATTTAAATTCAAACTCGGGATTTCAGCACGGAAAATAAACAACAGTGTTGTCAATATGCCACCACTGCTCACAGTTATAATTTGGTATTGCATTCAGTAGCATAGCAATTGAAAACTTACAGGGAGACTTAAGTGATTTTAAAGGTTATGCGATGAAATATTAGAAAATAACGTGTTTTGATATCCAATAGGAAACTTAAGTCCCCCGTTTCCTACACCACTGACTTTATTGCATTTAGTGTGCCACAAAATTCAGTTGTTTGCTTTAAAAGCTCGCAAATACTCTAGAATTTTCAATGTGTTGATCGAGCGAAACATTTTGCTGCAGTGAAAAAAAGGAAAAAGGAGCAACAATAGAATACTACGTTCTTTTATTATTGATTTAAAATATTCATAACACATAAAAAATTGCAGTTTTTCCCAAACCAATGAAAATTGCAGTAAAAATAAATGCGCACAAACGTAAAAATTGCATCTAAAAATAATTGTGAAAATTTTGCACTGTAATAAAAGTGCACTTAAGTGCTATTCACATTCATACACCGGTTTTATCCTCTACGGCAATAATTCTCAAAATCTGGTCAGTCACAGACCACTTGAAGCACTCCTTACTGTGGACGCCTGAGGAAATTAGGCTTCTACAGACAACTATTGGTTCCCTGTACACCACCATGAAAATATGAAAAGCGTTCAATTATAGCATTTCACACATCTTTATATACATTTAAATTACTTAATGGCAAAATTTTTGATAATGTCATTTTTAGAAGCCATATTATTCATACAAAACTTTTTGCTTGTCATTGCGATGGGAGCGTTTTCAAGCCATGACACTAAATACATCTATTTCATCACTTTTTCTTCCGAAGTTTCCTGACAATACCACAGACTATGTTATATTTCACCGAGGGCGACCAGTAGTCAATGGCCCACATTTTGAGAAACACTGCTTTACAGAATATATTTAAATAAATGGATGCTTAATGGCATCATGGAGAAGACAATAACATGTCAAATATTATTTTATGAACAAATAAAATAAACCGACTTAAAGGTGAAGAAAAAATGAATTCACGTTCATTCAAATAGCAGTTGGCTTTAAGTTACACGTATGAATATCCCACTTATATAAGAGTGAAATCAATGTAGCATTATGTAAAAGACTTTAAAGGTTAGTAATGATATTGACGAGAGTAGTTTTTGATGCCGAGCAGAACGGATCGACATATTTCAGACAGGTGTGACTGTCCTTTGTTAGGCACTAACTGAAAAGAACTCAACATGTGAACACAGATCATTGTCAATTTAAGCTGCTGTTGGCTGTCTGATGGCAATGCTACCTATTCAGTTCAAGGTTTAAACCATCAACGTAGAGTTTTCAAAATGATTGAGACGGCCTAAGCACATATTATAAGCATTTACACATTACAAAATACATAAAACAGCAACTTATTTCAAATTATTGGGGCCTTGGGCCCCACAGGCCCATACAACTCTACACCTATGATTCCCACTCACATACTCATAATCTAGCAGGAGCAAGGGGGCACTTACCCTCCCCCACACACACACCCTAAGTTATGCGCCTATGCCCACTCACATTGAAAAAAAAAAAATCCCTGACTTTTCCAGGTTTTTCCCCCAATTTTTCCGGCAAAATTCCCCAACCGATAACAAGCAACTTTCAAATGAACTTCAGCTGCAAGGGTAATGGCATCCTGGAAATACCACACCACTATTGAAGCCAACCTTTCCAATTGCACACAAAACAACAGCAAAATGATTTCACGTTCGTGGAAGATTTAGGTATTCAAAATAGAAGTTAAGAAGATCTTACCTGATTTTTTCAGGTTTGACTAAAAAAATCTTGTTTTTCCCTGATCTTCAGGGATGATTTCAGATTCCCTAACAATTCCAGGTGTGTGGGAAACCTGTCCAGTTACAAATGGTTTGTTTCCACTTTTTTAATGCCACAAAATCGTTTGGTGGATTATCCAGGATGGGAGTAATGGCTTACAGTGACCTCTGAACCGCATTATTACATACAACATAGATCACTGGTTGCCAAACTCAAACAAATAAATCCAAAGGCCTTGACTGCAGTCTCCGTTTCAGTTTAATGAAATAAGGATAAAATACATCTTACCCAGAACCGAACCTAGAACCACTAGTGGAATAAAACTAACGTTCACTGGTATACCATTAAGAACAATAGGTATTTTATACGTACCTGGTAGGAGTACCCGCTCTTCTGTTCTCCCCCTCCATCAAGCTTTGTTACCTGTTACTGTATCCTCATTTAACATATTCTAGTATTTTCGTTCAAGAAGCCAATGCTCCCAAACACTTTAAGTACTTAACGTTTAAATACAGGGCAATCAAGGGCTTGACACTACTATGCAGTAGTATACTGTACCTCCACTCCCCAAGCCAAATCATTTTTTTTTTCACCTTTAAAGTCAATCAGTACGTTGTAGAAAATTTAAATAATGCTCATTTTATATATATACACAATCAAACTGATTTGTAAATGATAAACCCTTATACATATATATGTATATTTTCCATCTGCTCATATAAACATATGCACAAATCACATTACGTTTAATACTTCATCATAATTTTCAATTTTTAAGCTCCATTCAGGAGCTATATGAGAAATATGGAATGTTGGGGTAAAAATGTAAACTGATAAAAAAAAAAGATACGAATATAAATTGTGTAAAGCGGTAAATGGACGCAAAAATTGGACAAAATAAAACAAATACACTAATTAACAGGAGAAAGATGCGAAGAAAAAAAGCAACGTGTGGATTCAACATCCTATAATGATAAAATCATCAATACGCAAAACTTCTAAACAAAAAGAGTGTACCTGTTGAAATAGTGCTAAAACAGGAAAAGAAAACAACTAATCCATCCTACACCTAACAAATTCATCAAAAGAAACTGTAACAACATGATTACACATACAATCTAAAATTTCTTAAATATAGCAGAAATCCAACTGAACATACTACTTGCGATGGAGGTTTGTCCGGATAATTGGACATTTGGATGCACCGGATAATTCGACGTTCGAATGCAGAAATTTTACATATAAGGATAGATGATTATCTTGATGATCAAAAGGCTATGTGGTCATTCAAATGAAGAATCGAAACCTGGATAATTAGAACTTCACTGTATTGATATTTCCACATAAATAAAAAAAGAAGCTTTAATATAACTGTAACGCATTTATTTTAAACGCTTGGGGATCAAACAGACCTTAGGTGCATTAAATCTGCACTTCGCATTCATAAATGGTTAAATGTTTATGATCTTGGATATAATGACTTCAGATAAGTCGACCTCTGCATCATTATTTCAGGTGGTTTAACTATTGTTTTCTATGATTTCTTTATCACAGTTTTGAATTAAATAGTTCCGTAAAAAGTTCCGTAAACTGCAACTACTTCTGGTTTGCATTTTTACATCAGGGTTTCCACTCACCTCGAAGAAAAGAATTCCTTGACTTTTCCAGGTGCCCCCCCCCACCATGGGCACCCATATGGGGGCAGAGGGGCTTGAGCCCCCCTAGCCATTTAAAAATTTGATTTGCCCGTACCTGTATGCTTTACAAAAGGTTTACAGTCACATTTTAAAATAAGGTACTTTTTTAGCTCGTTACTAATTGCCAACCAGTATTAATTATTTTTGTAGCGTTTTGGTATCCAATACTTTCACTAAAATTCTCGACAGCTTTGAGAAGGAGGTAATAATTTTCCTTAGCCCCCCCCCCCTAGAAATACTCGTATGGGTGCCGATGCCCTCTACTGCCAACTTTTCCAACAAAATTCCCTGACTAATCGCAAACAAAACTTCGATTTCGGGAAAAATAGCTTCACATTCATGTTAAGTTTAGCTATTGGAAACAGAAGCCAAGAAGGTTTTCCCTGAATTTTCCAGGTTTGGCCAAAAAACTATTTTTCCTTGACTTTTACGGACAATTTTAAATTTCCCTTGCAATTTCAGGTTCTACAGGTTCATGGAACCCTGCATGACAGATTATGGCACAGTATAGCCCAGATGCTCTTGCGCCATAAAAATCCAAACAAACAAAGCATAGCAGATCATGATCTGAGATGATGCAGGAGGATAATGGCTGATCATCCAGGGAAATACAAGCTGTGATACATCAGGAATGATGCAAGAATATGACGGCAAGATATATGATCATTCGAGATGATGCAGAAAGATAATTGAATGGCAGACCATGATCTGGGATGACATATGAGAATAACTGTAAAGCAGGTCATCATCCAGGATAATTGCCTGGCTGATCATCATCAGGGACGATGCAGGAGAATAACGGCACGGTTGACCATTATCCATGATGATGTAATAGGTGACAGATCACCATCCAGGATAATACAGGAGAACAACTGCACGGCATATCATCATCCTGGATAATACAGGAGAACAACTGCACGGCACATCATCATCCTGGATAATACAGGAGAACAACTGCATGGCATATCATCATCCCGGATAACACAGGAGAACAACTGCACGGCATATCATCATCCTGGATGATACAGGAGAACAACTGCACGGCATATCATCATCCTGGATAATACAGGAGAACAACTGCACGGCATATCATCATCCTGGATAATACAGGAGAACAACTGCACGGCATATCATCCTGGACGACGAAAATAAGGATAACTGCACGGCAGATCGTCATCTACACAGGAAAATAACTGCATGGCCGATCATGATGCAGGAGGATAAAGGCATAGCAGAGCTTTATATGGGATGATGCAGTAGACTACTATAATAAAAATGTCTAATAAAATCAAAGCTAATGTGCTCATTGTAAAATAATATAAAACCAAATGCAGATAGGTGATGGATTTGTATGACTTAATTTCTATAACGCATTACTTATACAGAGAAGTAGCAAAAATTACTGCATTTTTCTCTCTTCCATTTTTAACCAAACACGTTTTTTCTTAATTCAAATACCTTGATATGACAGAAATTGTCTATCATATACATATATCATCAAAAAAATTTTTTACTTAGGTTCAATGAAGTTACCTTCTTATTCTTTTCATTTTGGTTTACACATTTTTTACGTTTACACATGTTTACGCATGTTACATGTTACACAGGTTTACGTTTACACATAACCAGGTATACTGGGGATTAAACCCAGCACAGAGAGCTCGAAAGTGATGGTCGCAACGACCATAAAAAAAGAGAGAGATGGCAACTGTATTTCAGAGAATTATTTTCTTTGAAGTAATACTTATTGGCCCATACTCAATCCAGAGATAACAAGGTAGATTTATACAGTTTTTACAAAGCTTTCAAAATGTATAAAATTGAACATTAAATGTCTGTATACAAAATTCACTATGAGCAATATAATTTCCCATTAACTACAACTACAAATTTTTAATGGGCTTTTAAATTCAATTAATTAATTAATTTTTAATAATTATAGATACTATAATTATTAATTCTAATTTAATTCCTTCTATCATTTTTCATTGAATTATTATACAGCATTCAACAGTATAGGGCAATATAATGGAAGAGTAATACTGTTTTTTGTAGTTTGGCACAGACAAGGAAAGATTTATTATAAAACGGATATGCAGGGGCAGGCTGGGGCACCTGCCAACCGGCCCCAGGGCTGATACGTCCTCATGAGTGATAGGACTTGCGCCTCCGAATAGACTCCCAGATGCTCTTGCGCCATAAAAAAGCCAAACAAACAATCTTTAAGAAGTCCCAGTCTGCCCCTGCAGACATGAAAGATACATTTGCAATAAAAAGTTATTACTTATCGTACGTTCAAATCAGAGAAACTCAAAGACCATTTTAAGATCGAAAACGATTATAAAATGGCGGGGCTAAAACACTAACTGAATTTGATTATAGTTGATATACAAAACAGACAGCTGAAATCGTTGAGCAGATTATACAAACCAATTCAGAATGAAGCATTAGAGTGGAGGTGTCCCAGAAAAAGATGGCTGGATGTGATGGAGGAAGATGTGTAAAAAAAAAAAAAGGGAGAAAGAGAATGGAAAAGAGAAGCTTTAGACACAAAAAAGTACATGAAAATCATTAAGGAGGCCCATGTTCTTCAGGGACTATAGTGTTGGAATAGCAACATACAAAATAGAAAAGACCTACAGTAGAATTAAAAGTATCCGGATTAACTGGAACTAAGACAAGTATGGATAATCTAATATAATAACATTACAAAGGAAAAAGTAGGCAGTTGGATCGGCCATCCCGGGTTTGTGTGATCCGGATAATGAAGGATCCAGTTCCGGTTAATTAGATAATCTGTCCGGACAATTCAAATTCTACTGCAAATTTTTTTTTTTTCACATTTTCCTTCTATTTTCATCCTGACCACATTTTTTTTCCCATAAATTCTGATTTTCCTTTCAGTATGTCAACAATAAATTGATCATATCACTTATAGCAAAAACTGCATGCAATACACAATATAAAAACAGGCAACAGGAAATAAAAACTAAAAAAAGATTAAAAAATAGTGATTAAGATTATTTCCATAAAGAAATGGGCATAATAATAATCACAGTCCATCTTAAATAATTTCTTAATTCAAAAAATTTCATTATAGCAGCCATTTTGAATAGCTGTTGTTGCTTCAATGCAAAGTATATATACACAAGACACGACAAAGCTGCCTAATAGAGGTTCCACTTCAGATTATGATGAAGCTTCCAACGGAGATTCGAGGTTCATAGGTTCCTGTGAGATTTAGACACCTTCAATCTTCTTCAGCGTTTGGATCAAATTTCATGAAATGGAAATCAGGGTCTCGAAAGTCCATGTGCTCCTGAAATATTAAAAAATTGAAATAATTCAACAAATGTTCCTGAAGTGAAAAAAATATAGAGAGAGAGAGAGAGTGAAAATTAAATAAGTGCTGTTGTAACTTTACAAAACGGGGACAATTCCGTATAAGCGCCCTTTTAACAAACCCAATGGCAAACAAACATATGGCACAAAGGCAGTAAGGGTCATGCTGCCCCAGCATCTACAGTTTCGGTGAGAAATCAACCTCTTATGGCCCCGGAAACCAACCACCAAACTACAGTGAGCTGGACTGATGGGGTGTGAAGTTTAATGGCTATGGTGCATGTTCGTTCACGCATTGTGCCACAAGAAGGAAGTAGTTTAAAGATGTGAAAAACTGATATAAGACTTCACCATCCAGATACAATTTAAGGTTGCAGTGCAGTTTAAAGCACAATGTGAATGGAGATTTGAGCGGAAGAAAGAAATGATCATGTGAACGAATCTTCATAATAAACAAAGCAGATACAATAAACTAAGTTACGATAAAAATCATGATTAGCTATATTTAAAAAAAAAAACTTGTTTTACAAACCTTGGCATTCAGCAGCATGTTTTGCATGTTGTTACATAACTCTAGGAATGGAGGCCTCTCATCGGGATCTATTTCCCAACATTGCAACATGATTTGATATCTAAAACATGGAAATTTAACCATTTAAAAAATATAAAGCATTATAAAATAGTTAATAAACTAATGTCAAGCAAAAATTAGTAAAACGTTTTAAATATAAAAATTGAAAAAAAAAAACAAAAAAAACATTAAAAATGTTTTTATTGCTTTTAACTATTATACTTCAAAATAACACTATTAAATATTGTCCAGGTGCTCGTTTTGTTTGTGATTTTATGGCTCTAGGACTACAGTGGCCATGCTGCATCAGGACCTACAGTTTCCGAGGAATCTGAACCTCTTAAGGCCTAGGGTACCAAACCCCGGACTATGGTGAGCAGTGCAATCTTTATGAGATCTCTGAATAAGCATTCTTTGCACAGTTGGGAGTCAAACACGGGTTAATGGAGCACTAGGCGAATGAGTTAAACTCACTGCGCCACTGCAGGATGATCATTTTAAAGATATAGGGATTCTTACATATCACCATCCGCACATGGTAATCCTAGCACCATCTCGTGAGACACTGGAAATCACTTGATGACAAACTAACCGCAATTTAATGTTTGGAGCCCAGATACCTCATTCAAAAGATCTGTTGACACTAGCAAAGTTCTCATTCACCATAGCGAAAAAAATTCCCCGACTCTTCCATGTACAGTAGGAGCTCTTTAATCTGGTACATTAGGGACCACGGCTGTGCCGGATTATCGAACGTCAATAAGGTTTTAACAGGAACATCGAAGAAAAATCAATACAGTACAATGATATTTAATACAAATTGTAATAAGCTGCTCTAAGACAAGAAATATTATGACGATATCAGAATTCGGCTATCTTGGACTAATTATAAAACACATACTATCTCTGTCACTGGTTTTAAAATCTGGAATTTGATTCCCCAGAATTAAACATCTGGGATTATAATAAGATATCCTGTCTTATTACTTTATTAAAGCTAAGCAATTTCATAGGTACTTAGATCAAGTCTGTTCGGCTTGTTGATTCTACAAGCCTTATCTTTCCCTTCAAATTCCCTTCCATTCATCCCCCTTTCTTTTGCTCTTCATATATATCAATTTTTTCTGCACTTCTCCATAAGAGCAACTGTGGTAAAAAGTTCCAGCTCATTTATAATGTTTATATTTACGTACCTTCGTTTTATCTGATTGTGCAAATAAGCAAAACATACAGTCTCTGTATTTTTCAGTGACATTACCATGACTCAGCTCTTACTCGCAGACTAATTTCTGTGTGTTTGATAAACAGAATATGTGCCCTATCTCGTGTTCATCCTACTGGAAAGAGAGCCCCATTACTAACTTTGCTAGTGCTTTCCTTCCACTTCCTTATCAAAAAATTTTTGCCTCCTTGGGTATATATATATAACTAGTAAACCTACAGACGGTAATTAAAACACCACATAATACTCTGATAAGCCCATTTAATTACCATATACATATGGTCGAACAACATGCAATTGAAGAGAAAAAATATGTTTTAGGCGTAGTAAATTTTTTTTTTTTTTTAAAAAAAAGGATGTTTAGCAATATGTGTTTTCAATAAGTCTTGGCCATCCCTCATTAGGAATGTGAATTGTCCGAAACTAAATAAAACTGAAATCTTGCCATGTGTACATATCCATGTTGCCATTCTAGGTGATGTCAGCTTCGTCTGTATACTCCAATATTTATATAAGCCCAACGTTATTGATTTGACCATTTCCAAATTCACTAAACTCTCTCTCTCTCCCCCCAAACCATGTTATGTAACCACAGTGACATTGAATGCACACAGGTTACTCACATTGTTTTTGGACAGTCCATTTGAATCGGGTGTGTGAGACATGTCTATTTGATTAAATATCAGACATGCGCACAAATAATGACAGGTCGTGCACTACACAATGACATACGTGAAGGTTGTATTGCACATAACACGGAAGTTTTTGTCGTTCCCAGACTTGGATTTTCAACTCTTAAAATTTCAACCAAGTTGAAAAAGAAAAATTTGAGTGTAAGTAAGTCTGCAATCAGTGACGTTTTGAACAATAAAAGAATTTATCGAAATGCTATCAGTAATGACAAGCAGGTGCTACGTGTTCGTAGACCACCTACAAAGGAAATGCAGGAGGTTGTAAATTAAGTGCAAAAGATGTTCTTTCGTAAAAACCCAATGTCCTATTGAAAAATACAGCGATCACTAGACATCAGTACTGGAACCATGCATAAATTATTACACCAGGATATGGGTATGGTTAAAAAGAAAACATTCATCTGCTAATGGACAAGCACAAACAAAATAAGCGTACCAATTATTGAAAGCTGTATGAGAAGTGATTAGCAGGGGTACAGGGCTGAATACGTGGTGACACTGTGGACGAAACCCTTGCCTATCTACTCAACTGCAATAAAGATAGGCACATGTGCTATGTTAAGGAAGCAAAAATTCTAGAAAACTTTTGTTTGCGAAAGGGTACATGATCATTGAAGCAATAACAGGCTGTGACACAGTTCCCAAGTTCCAGCAAATGTGAAAATAAGTGCTGATTGTTATATTGTCTATGTCTTGGAACCATTACTTAATCAATACCTTCAACAGCTCTATCCTCATAAGCTCGACAAAGTGTACTTCCATAATGATAAAGCGAGTTCTCATACCTGTCATAAAACAATACAATATCTCGAGGAAAAGAGATTAGAACTTGGAATAAACTATATGATTGTGAAGGACATTCTAGTCAAAAGTCCCAATGCCAGTCCAATGGACTTCTTTAATTTCGTTTTTTTTTTTGAAGCAAAGTCTTGCACACAGGCGGCCGAAAATATCAGACGGTGTTTGGAAAATTGCTCGACAGGTATGATCAGAGGTTACCCAAGGCTAAATTAATAAGGTTCATGCTAACTGGAAAGGACAACTGCAAATCATTAGCAGGATGAAGGGAGAGCATATTGAGCACATCAAACATATCCACTATAAAATATTGTTACCTAAAGGTCATTTCACTATCCAAAAACAGATAAGTACCCTCTGTACTCCCTCTGGTACTGTCATCTTCCCATATTTCCCAAAA
>QLNU02003225.1:49253629-49268998 GCA_006491805.2 Dysdera silvatica | reverse complement strand
TGTGTCACTTTCTTGTTTTGAAAGACAGTACAACATGTAACTGGGGATGGAATATATGACCTAACATAATCATCGAACCATGGTAAATTCCTGCAAAACCATAGTTAGAGAAAATCGCACCCAGCCCGGTGTGCTGAAGAAGAATTTAAAAAAAAGTAATAATTACCTCTTTCATCACAAGCTCCAAAAAACTCGACAACATTTGGGTGAAACCCTGATCGAGCCATAATATCCAATTCTCGAAGAAGGTTACGTTTCTCCTTCTCTGGAAGGGTACCAGGTGCTAAACAATAGAATATGAAATGAATGATACGCCTTATACTAAACTAATTTAAATCAAAACATAAATCCCCCCGCAAACTCATTGCAAATGGATGTTTGTTAAAAGATAGTCAGCATCATGTTTTTTTATGTTTTATCGTTCTTGCCCTCAATGTTTATGTTTTTTTTCCCTTATTTTTTTTAATTTTATTTTATACAAACCAACATAAAGTAAAATACATTAAGATGTAATGAACACAAAACAAAATGTAATATAATCACAGTGAATATGAACAAAAAACAGGAAAAAGAAAAAAAATAGCACAGAAGATGGTATTGTGAATTTCTGGCATAATACAGTTAAGTTATAGTGTCTTAGTATTGGCAGTCACAATATCAAGATATTATACAGAGTAAATATATTTTTCTTCCCTGCCTTTCTCCAATTCTTTCCATGCCCTTTGTTGAGAATATGTACTAAATAAATAGCTGCTGAAATTAAGGTCTGCCCAAGCAGCAAAGAGTAAAGATGGAGATCAATGTTGCGTTGATACCTATAGGTATCAATGTTGCGTTGATACCTATAGTTTTCTGACAAAACCAAACCTCCATTTCCTAGAGAACCAAACCAAGGGTTACAATGGGCAAAAGAAATGGCACGTTTTCTATGGTAGCGTTTCTCAACTTGTATGAGGCCTCGGCCAGGTAAATTCTCTTTTTATGAGGGACCAGTCATAAGAAATTTACTCATAAATACCTTTCCAGTATTTTAAAAGTCTGTACATTAAACTATCATAAGTACGAATAATTAATTATGGCATAATCATAAAGGGTGTCAGTACACTCTTCCTATTAATATAAGCTTTGTCGATACACTTCCACGTTTATTGTTCATTGGTATTTGCAATACAGCTGTTATTTTGCTTGGTTTTTAAAAATAGAGGATGAACCGCACATTATTGTAATCAGCTTGCAGGCACTTTTTATGACAGGTCATAATGAGCGTTATACCCTTTCTCAAATGCTAAAAGATTTCGATGTCTGAAAATTATCGATCATTCATGAATACTCATATAATTAAAAACACAGCTTGATAACTGGCATTTGCTGCATGTATGTATGTTATTTAGGCATTCTTGTCTGAGCTTTCGTACGCATTCGTGACTATTGTTCTCTTCAGAATATTTCCATGGTGAAATATTTATGAAAACAGCTTATAAAACTAAAGTAACATATTCTAGAAGAATCTCTTGCGGCCTGGTATAATTAGGGCCATTCTTAAGCAGGGGCGAGCCCCAGGGCCCCACACTTCTTGGGACCCCTCGAAGCGTAATTCTCAAATTTAAAATTTTTGTAATATTAAAAATTTCCCCAAAAATATTTTTACTTCGGCTCTCGCATTTTGTGCCATCTAGTGCTCATAGATTATTCCATTTTTTTTTCTTACTTATACATGTATGGGCCCCCGAAATATGTTCTGCCCTGGGCCCGCATTAGCTAAGGATGGCTCTGATCTTATACCCTTACATATCAACTGAAAGGTAATTAGGAAATTCACTGACATTGTACGTTTGAGTTTTATATTTTATAGCAACAAGGGTCATGCTGCAATAGAGACTTATACCGTTTTCATTGGACTCTGAACCACTTAAGGCCTATGTAGCCGACCCCCAAACTACAGTAAGCAATCAGCCGATAAGCGTTCTTTATTGCCACAGCTGGGAGTTGAAGCCTGCATGATAATTGGATACATGACCACCGACATTGTGAACATGTACTTAAAATAATGTTCGTTTGATAATCTCAGCTACACTACATTATTGGGCAAAGGGTGATTTTGGGAAGGGAATCTCAGCTACGACTGGTGGATTAATATGACATCCAACCAATCACATGTTGCCCAAGAAATCAAATCTCTGACTACGATGGGCACAATAAAAAAGATAGGGGGAGGCACGTTTTACAGTACAGTACGTTTTTCAGAATCAAATCTCTATGTTAGCAGCATGAGATATGAATGTGTCATGATTTTCTTACCATAGGACCGTGAGGAAATTTCAATCATGCAAAGAAGTTAAGGTTATTTCAAAACACATATTGCATTCTTCTACCCTCATGATTCATGTGGCACCTCAATATAGAGTTCCCAGTCACCATGGAGAGAAAAAAAATTCCAGACTTTTCCAGGTTTTTTGTTCCGACTTTCAGGAAAAATTTCCCGACTGATCGCAAAAATTACTTTGGATTGAACTTCAGTTTCGGGGAAAATAGCCACATATTCGCGTGAAATTTAACTATTCAAAACAGGTTAGGAGGATTTTCCCTAACTTTTCCAGGTTTAATCAAAAAATTAAATTTTTCCCCCGACTTTTCAGGATGGTTTCACCTTCTTTGACAATTCCAGGTTAGCGTGAGAACCATGTCAATAGTACAGTGGTTATCACCGCCGCCTTCACGTCTGGTGGCCTGGGTTGCACTCCCACTAAACCTGGTTGCACGTAAATATGTCGCGGTCCAGAGGTCACGAGGACCAGTCCCATCTCAAATGGTCTCTAGAACATTGTTTTATTGTTCGTGAGCTTTATGGCACAAGGTCAGCAAAGGTCACACTGTGCAACGATCTACAGTTTTCCGGTGAATCTGAACCTCTTAAAGCCTACGGAACAAACCCCCTGACTACGTTGAGTATTTAATCAGAAAGCATTCTTTTTTGGCATGGTTGGGATAACCTGGATTGGATAAACCTGGGATAATGGTGCAGTAGGCAAACACATTACCACCACAGGGCCACTGGGAGTCCAACCAAGCCAGTTTAGCTCCAAGGTGGCATTCACAGGGTTCCCACTCACATTCAAAAAAAAAATCCCTGTTTTTCCTGACCTTTTCAGTAAATTTCCCTGACTTTTCCAGGTTTTTCCCTGACCTTTTCAACAAAATTCCCTGACCAATAACAAAACTTTTAACTAAATTTCAGTTATGGAAAAAATGGCCTCACATTCGGAGGGGGGAGGGGGAGATTTAGCTATTCAAAATAGAAGTTAAGAAAGTTTTCCCTGACTTTTCCAAGTTTCAATTAAAAAAACCTTGTTTTTCCCTGACCTTTAGGGGCGATTTCAAATTCCCTGACAATTCCAGGTTGCATGGGGACTCTGCATTCATAACTATAGGGCTATTGGGGGTGCCGTTTCTGAGAATGGATTGAGAGGAAATGTCGAACAAATGTGAATTTCCTCGTGGTAGTAAGAACGTTACGATGAAAGGCTCATTTAGGATGAAAAGAATAGCTTAAACTATGAATTCCGAACTACAGAACGCTCCACAACGTGCTCACTGGGAATGAAATTTACAGAACTTTGTTAGGTTGTTGTTTGTTTGTTTTACAGCGGAAGTACAACAAAGGTCATGCTGCATCGAAATCTACAATTTGCCAAGGAATCTAAATCTCTTAAGACATAGCGAACCAAGCCCTTGTACACAGTGGGTGGGTCAATAATTTTTTAAAGTGTGAAGAATCATTCACTTGCAGCATTAACGAATGATATGGTCCGTCTACTACAGATGAGCAGAACCATTTATTGGTCCTTCAATTTACAAAAAAATGCTATAAGTATAACATTAATATCAGAATTCAAATCCTACATCGCAAAACTACATGTTTAAACTTCACAAGGATGCTGAATAATACTGGAAGGTTAATAAGTAATGTTCAGTTGTTAATAGAACAGGTAAATGTACCTTACGAATCCTATAACTTAACAACAATAGAGATGGGACTGGTGCCTTAATGTGTGACCTCCAATCATAATGTATTAAAATACACAACTAAAAAGTTGCTGAAAGTCAAATGCCAGGTCATACGGAACTTTGTAGTGACGATCTACATATTTTTCCAATGTCACTATAGCAAATTATTCAGATTTTCGATAACTCAGAGCTGCTCCCCATCCCTCAGTAGTCTTGATGATGGAGAATCTGTTATATGATGAATGCTTACTTTGTGCATGTTGAATCAAGCAAGGAATGGTCTGTGCTCGTCGATGGACTAAACCTTCCCGGACTTCCCCGAACTGTCCAATGCCCAACACTATTGGCATAACTTCCAACTGGCTTTTAGGAATTTGCCAATAGTGTTCTTTTAACAGATCATAAAACTCTGACAGATCTGTTTCATCGTCAATGTGCAGGGCTCCAGGCAGAAATCCATTTTCTTCCTGAACGTAAACCAAAAATAAACCATGAATAAATATATATATATAGAAGATAAAAATTAATTTTAGGACAAGAGTTATAACTCACTGCTTGAGACCCATGATCTCTTAAAACCAGCTCATCAGAAGACCTCCGTCGGTTGTAATGCTTCCGTAGCAGAAAATAGACAATGACGGACAATACCAAAAGAAAACCAAACACACCAATCGCAGCAGACAACACGACAGACAATGTGGAACTTGTACGAACTGAAAGACAAGGAGTCATATAAATATATACTGGTGCTAAAAGTTAAAGAATAATATAAAATCATACATAAATCATAGCATGCACCGGAAATTAAATTTAGTTAACATGCAAGCACATCATAGAGAGAGTTATATATAATACAGGTGGAGCTGTCTTTTTGCGAACCTCCAATTTATGAATTATACATTTTTGCAAACCATTCTCTTAGTCCCAAAAAGTATCCTATAAAACTAGTAGTTAATTTCATGTATGAACTTTGGGGGGGGGGGCTGTACGAGTTTGTAAAATCGAGAATCTGCTGTGTATATGTACATTCAGATATACATATATCGAAGTCGGTACTTCATTAAAAATATTTTGACATATAAAAATAATTTTACTCTCTAATGTTCATGGGGGGACTTCAAACAATGGGGTTTGCCAAAACCTTAATACATAACGAAGTTTGATATAATGAAGCTAGATAACAGTTAACAAATCATAATCAATAGTAATAATTACTTTACCTAATTGATCGTCAGCCATAATTTGACTCTCATCAAAAGGAGGCAACTGTGAATAAGACACTTTCGTAATCTGAAAGCAGAATACCAAAAATGAAATGCGGAAAAAAAAATTCTGTGTTTAATTAGTCTATATCACTGACATTTAATAATTAAATGGTAATTGGCTATAAGAATCAACTTCCAAGGCATAGCCAAAAGATAATAGAACTAGGTTTGTTTGTTTGTGGTTTTACGGCTCAAGGACTACAATGGTCATGCTGTGTCGGGACCTACTGTTTTCCGAGGAATCCGAACCTCTGGACCTACAATTTTCCGAGGAATCTGAACCTCTTAAGGTCTAGGAAACCAATAGAAATAGGAGCAATGCTTTAAAAACAGAACACTTTCACCACCGTTTAAATTTTTAATGTCATACATTGAAAACTTGGCTTCCAGAAATGACCTTTCAGTATCGACGCAATATATATATATATTCAGGGTTTGAGCAAAAAAAAAAGGCTAAGTCTTGAATAGTGTAGTATGATTACTGTCAAATGACATGGTTGGTTGGTTGTATTTTTATGGCGCAAGGGCCATTCTGCGCCAAGCAAGGGCCATTCTGCGCCAAGCAAGGTAAGACTGCACATACAATTTAATGAATGACATGTAATCTACAGCAGTATGAGCAGTCATACCAAGGATTTTGGTGTGGCAGAAAACTGTGTTCACACAGTGTTACCTCACATCACATTTCATGTAAACTATGTTTTTTGTTTCTTAACCTTTTAGTGATGACGGGACAGGGTCTGTCCCCATGAGATTATTGCCGAAAGTTCACGGCTCGTGGGACATATATCTATCATACAATGACCATACACTGCTTTCCCTCTCAGTCGTTTTGATCTACACAGACCCATTATTCTAAGACCAGCACATTATCGTGTATTCCGCATTGGCATAAAGAATGGAGGGAATTTCAGGGAATACTGGGGTTTTGAGAAGGCAGAGTTAACAGAGCCCACTTTGCTAAAATTTGCACATGACCCCATGTCACGACACTGATCCAAGAAAGAGCACAAGAGGAGAAAAAGCATTCAGATACTTTAGCCGTGCGGAAGATAAATTCACTCCTTGTACTTGAAGTTATCTAAAGGTTAATGGCACGAAGGCAGCAATAATCATGATATATCAGGATCTACAATTTGCTGAGGAATCCGAACATCCGTTACCTAATACACCAAACCCCAGACTACCATGCGTAGTTAAAACAGTATCTGTTCTATATTACCACTGGAATCAAACACAGGTTAAAAGACACAACAGACGCATTAACACTATATATATATATACACGTTAGACTTCCACTATGAAGTGTTAATAAAAATAAATGATGTACTTACACTGTTTAAGGAACTCACAACTCCTACAAGAATATCATAGTCTTTATTTTCCATTAATGGGGCATTGTAATAGCCTTGATAGACTTTTTCATCGCCAACCTGAAATGTCCGATTCGCTTCTTCGGCATTTAGATTCGCTGTAATGTAGAATGGGATGCCTCTGTTTTTCGCTTGAGCGAAATCACTCAACTCATCGTATGTAAACAGGACGATGGGATTCTTTTCCACGACGATGACTTGATAACTCCTGAAAAAATTTTAAAAAAATCAGCCTATGCAAACCCAAATGAGCAACTGCATTTAGAAATTACGGGAGATGAAGGTGAAAATTGCTGATTTCCTTGGGATGCAATGAATCTTTTTGTCAACACGCCAAGATTTTGGAAAGGTTTCGCATTATCTGGCACCCTAGTGTAAAGTTCTGACTGTCCATTTCGTGTCCCAAAATTAAATTATTCGATCACAGAGCAAGATCCAATCCAAGAACTACGTCACCTGATCACAGAATTTAGTAATTTTTGATCACACAAACAATCCAATCACAGTTATCGGTTATCTCATCAGATGACAAAACAACTCCTCTAATTGTATAAATAATAACCTCATTTCATAATTTGATAGAATTGATCGTAAGTATAAATAAACTTAATCCATGACACATTCACAAACATCCAAGCTTAGTGAGATTTGCACATTGTTCCACCTGATGAAACTGCCATACGCGCACACAACCAGAAAACATTATTACTAATTACCCATTAAAATTATTTATGACCTGCTAGTTTTATACGGTGAGCCCTCATTGCAAGCCATCTAGAACAGGAACGATAGTTTAAAGTAACCTCTAAAACATATCATATTTACTTACGTTTATGTGCTCAGCAATACAGCAGAACCTGCCTAAAGTGACCACCTTTAGGACTGGACTGCAATGGCCACAATAGAAATGTGGTCACTATATGCGACAGACTTTAGTATAGGCATGATTAGGTCCCTACCAGTTCTCGCTTATAAAACTTTCGCTTTCTTTTTGGTTTTACGGCTCAAAGACTACAGTGGTCATGCTGCGCCGGGACCTACTGTTTTCCGAGGAATCCGAACCTCTTAAGGCCTAGGGAACCAAACCCCGGACTACAGTGAGCAGTGCGATCTTTATGAGATCTCTGAGTAAGCGTTCTTTGCACTGCTGGGAGTCGAACCCGGATTAGCGGCGCACTAGGAGAACGCGTTACCACACTGCGCCACCGCAGGGCCTACTCGCTTATAAAAAGTGGTCAATTTATCAAGGTGGTCTCTTTACCAAGTTCCACTGTATGTATTTCTACAGCGCAAAGACAGCACACAACATGCTGCACTGAGACCTAAAGTCTTGTGAGAAATCCGAATCTGTGCTCCTAAAAGAATTAATCTATGATAGTTACGAGTCAACCGCTAGTTAATGGCATGATAGACAAAGCATTATCGCTATGAAACTATACGTCAGTGGACCTATCATTTTCAAAATAAATCCAAACTTATTAAGACCTAGGAGAAACCAACTCCTACAACATGTGTTTATAAGCTTACCACACATCAAATCCAAACCATGGACATAGCCATTGGGCACTTTATTGTCTGATTCAGAAACCACTACCGTTTTGAAGGATCATCCTATATTAAGCTATTACTCAGTATGCACCAAAACACAATGCACGACTGGAAAACCAGTACAATCTAGTTGGTACAAACACAAGAGTAAAAATCACATGTGTGAATAATAGATTTTCTGTTGTCAAAAGCTATGGATAAGCAATATACAATCTGTGAGTATTTTTATTGTTGCTTAAAAAAAGTTAAAGTTTGTACAGAATTTTAAATTAATATGTGCATCTATATTTATTTACACCATTCACATTATATATAATTTTGTGTTATATTTCTAGACCCCCCCACGTCCCAATTTAATTTTTTTTCATCTGACAAAACATTAACAAATATGAATTATACAATTTTGCTTAAACAATTACTTATGTTCTTATCAACACATTACAGGATATGGTTGCTACACGTCCATTAAAAACACTTACGTAATTGGTCCATTATTGCTAAAGCCATAGGGTATATTCACCGACATTGTTTTTCCCTTCCTTCCAACGATTTCTACAGGTGGTGGTATATCAGGTGCTGGAAGCAAATAAAAATTAACAATAAGAATCAACTATGGATAACATATTCTTTCCACCTCTAATATAATTAGTGTACACCTTCAATTAATTAATGATTGTGTTCATTTTAAATTCACGTTTTTAGAAGTGGAAGCTTGCGAGGGAATGAATCAAGGAACTTGAGTTCTAGCAATCACATTTTTCGGTCCCGACTCGAGCTCTTTGATCCAGTGGTGTAGTGATTCAAAAATTATGGGGGTTCAAATAGCTTTTAAGATTATATGATACAGTGTTAGAGAAAATACATTTTGATATCCATTGGGAATGAATGATCTGGTAAGAGATCTGCAACTGCCTAAAGGTAATGAAGCACTGTTGGTGTCCAGGTTGCAGCAGTGGAATTGTCGTAACCCTACAGTAAATGTGATTACGTCCCGTGACCACCGTACTCCATTCCTTCCGTTTTTCAATAGTGAAAATGATTTGTTATTTTGCAGTAATATAAAGTAGTGGTTCCCAAGCTTTTTCAAGCCGCGACCCATTTTTATAGTAACCAAGTAATCCGCGACCCCCTTTTATAGTAACCAAAAGATCTGCGCGCCGCCACATTTGCATAAAAATTTTTTTTTAACAGAGTAAAGAAAACACATTAAATACAAAATTGAGCTATATTATACATACAGTGGAACCTGATAAAGTGATCGCCCTGGTAAACTGACCACCTGCATATAGTGACCACTGTAAAAGAAAAGCCTTATATTTTTTATTGTCAAATAAATTTCTTTGAATTTAGCGACCCCTTTGGGGATCATGACCCATGGTTTGCAAACCACCGATATAGACGCTGTCACGGCAGCTCTGAAAACTGACTACAAAATTGATGAATAGAGATTATTCATAGATTCGTCAAAGTTAAGCCTAAAGGCTGTCCTTTTCCATAATGCAAACTGGTTTCCGTCTATTCCTATTGGTTACGCAGCTCACATGAAAGGAACATATCACAATATGAAGCAACTGTTATGCACAATAAACTATGACAAGTTTAAGTGGCATATTTCCAATGATCCGAAAGTCATCGCCATATTAACTGGCCTGCAGCAGGGTTACATCAAATTCTGCTGCTTCTTGTGTCTGTGGAACAGCTGTGCCAGGGCATGTCACTACAAACAGACAGATTGGCCCACGTGTCAATCACTTCAACCTGGAACACATAACGTTGTTTATAAGACATTTATTGAATTCAGCAAAGTTACATTCCCTGCTCTTCATATAAACTGAGCCTTATGAAAAACTTCGTAAAAGCCATGGATAAGACTGGGGAAGCATTTTTTGTATTTGTCTACGAAATTTTCCTTTCTCGGTGAAGCCAAAATAAAAGAGGGGTTTTTCGCTGGTCCGTAGACATGCAAACTGTTCAAGGATGAACATCTCAATAATATTCTCAAAGGTGATGAGAAGATAGTTTAGGATTCCTTTGCACCAACTTCCTTGGAGATTAAAAAGTAAAAAACTATAAGGATCTTGTGAAAATTCGTCTGAAATGCAACGATAGATTGGGGTATAACATGTCCTCAAAGTCACACTTCTTACGTTCTCACTTGGACTTCCTCCCCGAAGACTGTGGCACTGTTAATGATGAACATGGGGAACACTTCCTACACCAAGAAATTTCAAACATGGAAAGAAAAAAAGATACCAGGAAAAGTGGAGTTAATCAGTGTTAGCCGATTACTGCTGGACATTAATCAGAGAATCACCAATAACAGAATATAAACAGCAGGCAAAGAGAATACGTATTCAATGACCTTCCTCCAAGGGAGAACAATAAAGTAAATATATGCATATGCTTTTGAGGGCAATTCTAATAACTAAAAAACGACAGCTAAATTTGAATTTTCATGATCATTTTCGTGTTCCGAACCCTCGAAAACATAAAGATTAGCTGTTTTCATTAAACATACAGAAAAAAAGTAAAATTTTGTTGGCTAGTGTTGTCTACTAAACACACCATTCTCTCAAAAAAGTTTTTAATTTTTATTTTTTAAAAAAATTGCGATTTTTATTTCGTAGATTGTCATTAGTAGAACATATATAAAATTTACACCAAATAATGCATGTGACATATATTTTATATAAGTAATTTCATCGAAATGTATACCTCCAATTTCTGTCCAGATCTGCTGGGATGTTGGACGTGATTCGCCACTGTTTGTGAAAGCCCAAATGCTGATATTATACAGAGTGCCTGGGTGGAGCCCCATCAGCTGTGTACGAGTTGTTGTATTGTAAAAAGTCCAATCATTTCTATTTATTGTGTTCATATTGCCATAGGATTTCACAGGATATGCAGATATCTACATGAAAAGGTAACACTTTCAGCAAAATGTCCTGCATGCTCCGGATATTATACAAATTTATGCACACAGTGCATAGACATTTTTACTTTAATAGTACAAATTAATGACAAGCAGTAAAAGGAGAGATGCACACATGAACATTTTTAAAAAGTATACACTTTGCAAAAGATTTGACAAAATTAATATTTAATCAAAGTTTGATAAAGTTAAAAGAGGGTAGCAGAAATTGAGTTCTGTTACCCAAGCTTTCGGATAAAATCATAATTTTTTGACCCATATTTACAAAGTGAGATAGTATTCCTCTACTCATAGTCAACACAATCACCACAAAAATGGTAATTGGCAATACATTGTCCTTTGAAGATTTGAGTGTAGCACTAATTGTGGTCAATTAACAATCTCTTCTGTGGTGATTGTACTAATCTTGGGAATTGGAATAATATTCTACTTCGAAATATATGGATTAAAGTGGACTAATAGGAGCCAAAAGCATGAAAGAGAGCTTAATTTCTTTAATCAATTTCTTCACAAACCTTCGCTTTAAAAAGTGTGACCTTAAAAAATTGGCAAATTTTATAAAGTAAATAGTTATATTGTATATTGGGAGTACACACCGAAGAGCCATTACATTATGATCACTAACATAATCAAATGTAGGACCTCCATGAACGCATAAAACAACTGCTACTCTACGAGGAATCGATTTGGAGGGGGCGCGGTAGATATCCTGTGGTATATAGTACTGGGTAATTTGTTGGATTGTGGCCCTGCAGTCACTATGAATGATGCACGATAGTCTCTGACACGAGAATTTCCACATGCTGAGCCGTTTCTGAAAAAGCTGCTTTTGGATTACCAGGCCTTTGCTAAAGGAAGTTATTTAATTATTAAATTTATTTAATTAAAGATTTAATTAATATGATTATTTAATTAAAAGATTTATTATTAAATTTATTTAATTAAAATTTAATTATTTAATTAAAATTGATATAAATTTATTTAATTAAAAGATTTAATTATTAAATTTATTTAATTAAAATTTAATTATTAAATTTATTTAATTAAAGATTTAATTATTAAATTTATTTAATTAAAAGATTTAATTATTAAATTTATTTAATTAAAGGAATTTAATTATTAAATTTATTTAATTAAAAGATTTAATTATTAAATTTATTTAATTAAAAGATTTAATTATTAAATTTATTTAATTAGAAAATTTATTTAATTATTTAATTATAAAGATTGAAAAGAAAGAATTTGCTAAAGAAAAAGCTTGTCCGTTTTCTTTTGTGAAGGTACAATATTAAAGCAGTTTTTTATATTCTTACACTAAACAAGCTGCTAGTAGAAAGTGGGTACTGCAGTTATACATACTGTTTTGTTACCTTTGCAAGTATAATTGGCAGGTTAGAGAAGACAAGCTCATTTCTCTAGGCGAAGTTCAGTCATAATGTCTCTTCGGTGCATATGCAAAAGATATTTAAGAGCTGCACTGGTACATGAAGAAATATGAGAAGGTTAAATTTACTTATGGTGAAAAATGTTCAAAAAAGATATTCTAAAACATTAGATATAATAGACAAAAGTATTGGAAATCTTTGGCAACAAGATGCATTTCACACCTATCTGAAATCCATAAGTAATGTATACGAAAGAGGAAAATAAATAATACACTGAAATAATTAAATCCATGGAAATCAAAAACAGAATAAGATTAGAAAAACAGCTGAACTCTATTTACCTAAGGTAAGAACAGAGGACATATGCAACAGCACAAAGGCCAAAGGATATGAAATAAAATACCAAATGAAATTAAAAAAGTAAATGGTTCAAATATATTTAAAAGAAAGGTTAAGGAATGGCCGTTGGGGGAAATACAAGAGAGGTGTGATATATAAAGGAATAAATGCAAAATATACAAGTGTGTTCAGGATCTAAAGCTTGATATTCCACTCCATTGTATTTACCCTAGACTTGTTTCATTTCAAATTTGAACTCGGTAAATGACATATGTACAGTGGAACCTCGATTATCCGTCTCCCGATTTACCGTCTTTCTCGCCTAACCATCGGCGTCAAATTCAAGTTAGGGCCACTCCGTTAACATCGACAATGAGACAATTTTACACACTTGTGAGGCTCTACCCGCAGGAGAAAACATTGAAATTAGCGATGTTGTAAAAAAGGATGAACATTGACAAACCCGAAGCAGGTTTTGAGTGTCTTAAGTCACGACGAACTCATTCAGCAAGTGTTTCACACCCAACAATCCTAAAGAAAACGGTGAAAGTGCACAAGAGGCTGGAGAACCTACAATAACCATAACCCATGCTGAAGCAGAATGTATGCTTTCTAAGTGCATTTTACCTGGTTTGAACAACAAACTGAAGCAAATGCTATTTAGCTATTACTGCTTTGAAGAGTACAGGACATGGCAACCAAAAAAAGCACGCAGTGTGCTTTAAAAAAAAGAAAAAGTAATAACTTCAATCAACGACAATAATTTTACACACAGATATGTAATGTTTTACATTTGTGTTTCATTAAAATCAAGTTCTCTGGATTCAAATAAACTTTATATTTGCCTTCAGCAAATTTCACAACGTATTTTTTTTTAATTGTATAATTTTAATAAAAATGTACTATATTGTACTGTAAATTTCCCCGTTTCCGCTTAACCGTCTTTTCAATTATCCGTCAAGGCCCTAGTCTCGTGTTTGATGAATAATCAAGGTTTTGCTGTATTAATAATGTTGATTAAGTTAAATGCCCAAATTTAAGAATTGAAGTAAAAAGATATAATAAACAGATTTACTATATACATGTGATATATATGAAGTTAATTAAGCTATTCAGACGGTATTAAATTCATGAGGTTTAATAAACATGTGATGTTAATTTCGCTATTTAAATTTAAGTTGACGTAAAGGAGTAAAATATAATATCGGTATTTCCCTGTAAAATATGAACTGGCACAAATAAAAAAATATATATTATAATCACTCTAAGTTGTTAGATAGTATACAGTAGAGCAACGAACATCCTTGTAACTGGTTCTGGTTGGTTGTATTTTATGCTGCAAGGACAGCAAGGGTCATTCTGCACCACCAATTCCGGTAATTTTGCTTTTGTTTTGTATTTTATGGCATAAGGAGAGCAAAGGTCATTCTGCGACAAGACCTACAGTTCTTTGAGGAATCTGAACCTCTTAAGGCCTAGGGAATCAACTCCAGGACTACAGTGAGCAGCTATAATTGGTAAACTTCTTTTTTTTTCTTTTTTGAACAGTTAGGGGTCAAACTTGGGACAACAACATATGCTAGGCAAACAACATACTGCAAGTGCACCACTGCAGGGCCTTGGTTCCAATAATCAAACGCTATAACAAATATCAGAATAAGAAAAACTGGTTCTGACAATTAGTGCTCAGAAAAACAAGATTCTGAAAATCACCATGCTGAAAGGCAAGGTTCCGATAATTGGTGTCCCGCTGTAGTTGTATTTAAGAGTACCTAAAAAATGTGCAAGGTTTTTCTGTTACATAAAATTAAAATGAACCTAATTATAAAAAAAAAAAGTCATTCACACTCATTGAAAAAAAAGAAGAAAATTACAATTCAATAATACTTTTGGACGAGGGATTTTCATCGCACAGTGGAATTTTCATTCAGTAGCTAAATAAAAATGTATTCAGATATCAAAGAAACTATGGACCCAAAAACTTCGAAAAAACGATTTACTTCAAGTTGAATATTTTTACCTGATACTTGGTAACTTGAATAGAAGCACTGGACACAGACGACCATTTAACATGTATTTCATTTTCCGTCACATTTGAGATTGTTAGAGCTGGTCCAGCTAAAACACATTTAGTTTACGATACAACAAATTATTAAATGAATTTTAATTACAATAAATTAATTAATGACTTTTTTTTAAATACAACATATTTATAATAATAAATCTGTGAAGACTGATCATTGTAAAGTTCTGCATAAACATAAATTTTCAATTGGCTATCATGTTTTTTATATATTAGCATAAAAATATTAATTAACTAAATATATTTACTTAGTTAATTTAATTAATTTTTAATCATTTATTAACTTATATATTATTTAAATTAACTAAAAAAGAAATGTAGTCCATATTGTCTAACAAACAAGTTATACATCTATGTCTAGTTTTTTCATCGTCTTTCTCATAAAAATGAGGAAAGTTCGAAACTTATAAAGCGAAAATAAAGACCTTGTATTGGGTAA
>QLNU02003225.1:49234129-49244974 GCA_006491805.2 Dysdera silvatica | reverse complement strand
CTTTTATTCTCATCACCCGGCATCACACAAAGCATCTGTCATTAGGGCCTTGCACTGACAAGCCTGTACACACTAATGTAATGATGACCTTTGCAATGTTGAATTACGATGCAACAAAAGTATGATAAAGAACGGTTACCCAAATAAAATTATCACTTGTAACCGATGTGATGTTAGCAATGGAAACAGAAATGTAGAGGATGAGACTAAGAAGACATTCGTCGTTTTGCCATATGTTGCGGGTGTCTAAGAAAAGCTGTCTCGAATTCTCGTTCATGTGAATGTTAAGGCCTACTACAAACCTGTCTACACCCTGCATGATCAATTACTTAAAGTTTAAAGGGATCGCGTCCCTGAGGAGGAAAAATCTGGTGCTATTTACCAAATACCGTGTGGAGACTGTGACAAGGTGTATGTTGGACAGACGGGAAGATCGATACGTCTACGAGGGAAGGAGCATATGCGTGCGGTAGCTAGGGGAGACGATTCAAACCAGTTGGCTGAACATGTCTTCAGGGAGGGTCACGAACCAGATTGGCATTCGATGAAAATATTACATCAGAATGTGACGAATCTGGGGAGTAGACTTTTTCTGGAATCATGGGAAACCTACGGTTTGAGGAGTCGTGCAATAAACATCGCAAAACCTCTACCAGAACCTTTCCGGTTCCCATCCAACATAATGGGGTGCAGGGGGGTTTCCGGGCAAGTGTTTCCCCAGTTAAAACTGTCCCGCACCAGATGACGTCAGATGGGGATTCCCAACATGCGGGTATATAAGCTTAGGACTTTCACGAACTCTTCATTCTGCCTTCACTTGACAAAGGGAGCAGTTGGCTCCCGAAACGTCGTGTTTTTAAACCTTACGCCAGTGTCAAAATAACTGTTTGTTATAGTTTTCGTATTTTGACAGTTTTAGGTTTTAGACACTTTAGTACACTTTCAGACAGTTTTGGATGGTAAAAACCAGTTTTGGACACGTGTCCTGTCCAAAACTGGAAAAAAGTTTTGGACATCCAAAACCCAACCCTGATTTGAAGTAAATTGCTCTTAGGTCTTAGTAACTTTTAGTTTTCACATCAATATACATACATCCTTCTACTTCCAGGCCTTTAATTATTCATATATAAAAACATAAAACTAATATGGTTAATTAGGTAATGAATGAATGAACAGCCCTAAGATATAAAAGCCAAATCATTCCTCACTTTTTTAAATAATGCAGGTACATTTTATTCTTCCTTCTTTTCTTTTAAATGCAGTTTCTCTTTCGTCTTAAGCTATTCACATAAACATGCTAAATATTACTTTGGTAAACAAAAAGAAAAGTTATTTGCCTTGCATTACACAAATGCAAGTGCATGCATGAATGGTTCTATGAAATGCACGACCAATACAAAATCCCTAAATGACAACAAGTTATGATGTTACAAGACAGTGATTTTCTGGGTCAATTTTCACCAAGCAAAACCATCTCCACTTTCTTTGCCATATAATGCTTGAATGCTTTTGTAGAACATCTTATACTCAACACTAGGGCATCTAAAACCACCTTGTAGGGCATTTAGCACCACCTTGTAGGGAATTTAGTACCACTTTGATGTTTGTTTGTTTGGCTTTTTATGGCTAAGAGCATCTGGGCTATACTGGCGCTAATAGAATTCACCTTGACATCAGTGTTATTGATGTCAAGCAGGAACCAAGACACATTGGGATATTGAACCCTGTGACCCCAGTTATGAACTTTGTAAGACAATATAAACATCTTCATTAATTCATTATATTATTATTATAGCCATAGTTTTATATATATGGTGTAATCTGGGGTTAAATGTAGCGAAAACTGGGTGAGGGGCAAAAAACAAGAAACCCAAAACTGTATGGGAAAAAATATACTCGCTTTTACGGCTTAAAGACTACAATGGTCATGCTGCGCCGGGACCTACTGTTTTCCGAGGAATCTGAACCTCTTAAGGCCTAGGGAACCAAACCCCGGACTACAGTGAGCAGTGGAAAAAGTATAATTTTGCTTCTTTTCTACAAAAAACTGGACGACAAATGTCCTCTTTGCCCCTGGCAGATTACGCCTATGATTATACTGGATATAAACATGATGATGAACATTTTTTAGTACAATATTACTTAAACACTACAAGGAGGAACTCAATGAAGAATATAAAATTACACTAGTGTTATTTTCAGGTACACAATATAATTATTCAGTTTTTTGCGTCAGGTATAAGCTACAATTATGAAAAAAAAATTTAAGGAAATAAGTAAGATTTTGCTAATTACTAATTGTTTGCTAAATCAAGATTTAATTAGTAGTCATTTGCAAATGTAATATATTTTAATTTTTGGATATAATATAAAATGGAGATTATACTTATCTTCTCTATGAGATGTGTCAGAATAATAATTAGATGTAGTGTAGATAGATTTTTTAGAAAAAAAAAAAATATTATACAAAAATCGATGTAAAAGACACCTATTTAAAAAAAATATGATTTTACATTCAAAACTACTTTTAAAGAAATTTTTGATTGCATGCATTATGGGAATACATTTATAAGTTGTAAGTTAGTTGTAAAATTTTGTAAATATTATTATTAGAATTAGATCATGTTTGCTGTAAAATAATATAATTATAAAATTTTCTAGAAAACACATTTTTAATTTCAGTTCCTAATTCATACATGCTGAAGAACACGGCTCACCTTAAAGAAAATAATTGGAAAAAATAAACAAAATTTCGAAAAAGCAATTCTTGATCCCAAAAACTGTGATTTTGAGAAATAAAATTTAAAAACAAAATTTTAAAATTTCAACAATTTTAGACTTTTCTTCAAGTACACACATATACCTTAATAAATAGTTATATAAATATAACAATATCTGATATATTAACGATGTAGAACAAATTAAATAAATTATGCAATAAAATAAAGGAATTTCAAAATCCAAATAGAGTTTTCTTCCAATGGTAATTCTTTTCAAAATACTTATATTCAATGAAGTTTTCATTTATTTTTAACAGGCTTAATAATTTTTCAGCATATTTTAGATATTACTGTAATTCTGTGTTCCATTTGTAGCAATTAATATTGAAAATTCTGGATCTGACTTTGGGGTCTGAATGCTCTGGAGTGTCATATGATGTGTGACTATGAGTCTATGATGACTATGAGTGTGACTATGATGGAATGAGTTGACATAGGGTGGCTACGCGGGAAAGGGGAGAATTAAGGAAATTTTACCTCAAAACCATAAAAATGCTGTGGAAAGCGGTTATAAGAAATGCCACTAACCACATATAGAAATTTCACAGAAAGCTTGAATTTCCCCCCCTACCCCCCAACCAAATACCTCTCTCTGGATACACCTCTGGTTGATAATTATCAAATCAATGGAAATTTATATATTGAATGCATGGAAATTCATATATTGAATGCATATATCCTTGGAAAATAATCATTTGAAATGGCAAAATTTATAAGCCATTTTAAATAAAACATATTTACTGATCCTCCCGGCATCCTTAGATACTACTAGTCACCATCTGTACAATCCTTGTCAAGACCTTTGATGCTTTCCCTCTTGTGGAGTTTACTGGCATTGTAAGTGAACTCGAGTTTTTGAGATAATTTTGATGATCAATATCCATATCTTAAATATTTCTTTAAACAAAATAATGAAGAAAAAAAAAATGTGTAAGCCACAACCATGTGCATGTCTGGAATCTCTCTCACTAGTGCCAAAGCACAAATCACACCAAATCAAGCATCAGACAACTTTTTAAAACCAATCACTAACATTCCATGCCAAAGATATAAGACTATTTTAATCTGCCCTAATGTAATTTTTTATGTCAATTTCCTCATGTCATACCTTAAGACATATTTACATCCTTTTTTTGTTTTTGTTGTTGCTTTGATTCAAGCCTCCATTCATACTGAGCTTCATGCCAGCTATGTAAACAGTAGAAATTATGAACAGTTGTAGTGAAAGAATTGGAAACTGATGACCAGCTCAGAAGGCATCCATTCACACATCACACGGTATAATAATAATAATAAAAAATAGTAGTAGTAGTGTAAAAGATTCAAAAAATCAATGTGAGGTTTCACCATCTGAAGACAATTCCAAGCCACAATGTGGTTTAAATTACAATGTGAATAGAGGTTTGAAGGGAAGCAAGAAATGACCATATAAATGGGGCTCTATATCATAATTTTATCATGTCACATATGACATAATGAAATATTATAATCCATGTTATAATATCTTATCACTGTATGTTACATTTTATCATGACCAGTCGTGTTTTTTATACCTCAGAGAACTGACAAATTTTGACAGCTTATCACTGGCCATAATGCCATTGTATGTTAATTTCATTTTGCACCATAACATTTCAATTTCATATGACACCATTGTATGTCAATTTCATTTGCCCCCATTGCATGTCAATTTCATTTGCCCCCCATTGCATGTCAATTTCATTAAACACCATTGCATGTCAATTTCACTTGCCACCATTACATGCCAATTTCATTCGACACCATTACATGTCAATTTCATTTGACACCATTACATATCAATTTTATTTGACATCATTGCATGTCAATTTTATAATGTATTATCACATGATATAATATGCAGATTATAATGTCATCTTTCTGATGACAAGCTTGGGTATGTATCCGCTTGCCGACTTTTAAGTTGAAAAGGTGTTCACAGATTGTTCGTTTCGAATTTGTTCGTTCCCCAGTGTATCTAAGCGTACGATGACATTACACCAAGCATGGATACAAGGTGGACGGTCACAGGGGTCATGACCCCCCCAAAAATATATTTTTTCACTGTAAAAAATTCCAACTTTCATGATAAATGAAGGGTGTTATTCCAAGACCATGGCAAATTCTGCCCATGACAACTCTCCCAAATTGAGTCTGTATTCGCTCCTGGATTTCACTACTACTAATTGTGTTTACTATTTACTAGTACGTATACAATAGCATTATTAATTTCTTTATTTCATGTATTACGAAAATAAAAAAAAGACATGAAGCAAAAACATGTCGTTAGAAAAACGACACCAACAGACTTACTAAACACAGGATTGCCATATAATCTTCATTTTACAAAAGTGAAGTATTTCTAAAGTGCAAAAAGTGAAATGTAATAGTGTGAGACATGTCCCTATAGAGTGGCTGAACTCTCGTTAAATATCTAATGTTCTGAAAACCATAGGCCATCGTTTGTATTACCATATCCCGATCATTTCCCATGCTCCTGCATCAGGGCTGTAGGAATGGAAGGAAGGTAGGTGTTCAGAGGGCTTGAGCCAGTTCCATTGGATATCAAGACATGCAGCATAAACTTCATTATCCGAAAAAAACCATGGCAAATTCTGTCTGTGACACCCCCCCCCAAAAAATGAAAGTCTGCGTCCACCATTGGTGCCTCCCAATATATTCTGACTTTAAGCTTTCATCTCATAACATCAATTTCAAAATTTAGTATGTCACCTTGTGTTTTGAAAGCAGAAACATCATCATATATATAGAGATGGGATGGAATATTTTGTTAAGAGATCGAAATATTAACGAAAACTAATAATATAATTTGTGAATTCTTAAATTAAGAGAATATGTAAATGCAAGGAAACTTCTCATTAACGGACACCTCAGGATTCGAGTAGTCGTCCTTTATTTGGGAGGGGTACAGCATAACAAATACTAGGAGTGGGAATTCAAAATGTGTCCACTACTCAGGAGTGTGCGTAACAAAATTTTCTGTACGTGAAAATGGTTAAGAATTAAAAATTCAAGGAACTCGAAAAACATCACTTTACATTACTGCACATAAAACTCCTAAAGCCAAGGAATTATACAACAAAATAAAAGGTGTCAACTAGCATAGTCACGGTTGGTTTGTGTTAAGACATATAATATAACTAAAAACTAACCTTTGATTGAAGGAAAAAACAACGAAACGCTTTGAAATCAAACTACTGACAAAATTACTGTAGCGTAACACACCCACAATGTGTTCCATTCACCCAGACTCAAAACAAAGCATAAAAAAATGAACGCAAAGTTGCCAGATGCTAGAGAAGGAAATGGGGTTACACCAGATGGCGCCATAGGAAAAAATTCTTTTAAAAAGCTTACTAAAATCTTTGGTAATGAAGTTTATTTTCTACATATACGACTAAATACATAAACATCAATCAAGGGGGATCAATCAGCGAGGGAGGAGGAGCAGATCCCCCTTATCGTTGAGTATTAAATAAAAAAAAGAATAAAGACGTTGAAAGATATTTTATGTGTTGTTTGTTACTACCGTAATAAACTAAAATTTAACATGGTTGTCCAATTTTTGCAAGTCTTAAAGGAATGTGATCCAGACGTTTTTTCACGCATTTACAAGCTTCTCGCCGTTCAAATTACTTTTCCAGTAAATGTTGCATCGGCAGAATGCATTTTCTCGTCGTCGAAACGTTTTTAAACTTGGCTTCGAACGCGGATGACAGAAGAGACTTTTAATACACATCCATAGAGACATTCATATTGATGTAAATAAAGTGATTTACAAATTTTCAAAGAAACCAAGCTGGCTTGACTTTGCACTATTAACTTCAAATTTTTTAAAAAGTTGCTTGTTATAAAAAAGTAAAATAATTACGATGTTTTTGTAGTTTAAATTTAAACTTATTTTATTAATTACATTGTAAATTTTCGTTTTGGTTATTGTATATGTCTCCTTTACTAGGTTATCTGTCTGTCATACTAAACTATAATCTACCCTAAACCATATAGTTTAATTAAAGATGAACACAACTGTAATTTATTGTCGTAAATTAATATTTTGGTGTGTATGTATGAAGGCGAATAATATAACTTAAGAACAATAACATTTACATGACTATTAGCCAGCCCAGAATAAAAAAATTTCCCAGGAAGGGGAGAAGGAACCGCATACACCCTGATAACATCCTAAATCTGCCCTTGACATCAATAGAGCTATTTAGATATGTACGTGTTTATAAACTGAGCGGAGATGGTATGACATGATATGGGGGACAGGGACGTGCCAACGTTTTGGAGAGAGAGTGGGGGCGAGCAATCTTTTGCGGCAATAAACTAGTGGCGCCATCTATTCCACAAATTGCCAACAGATATTAAAATATATTAAATTAATTGTTAATTAGATGTTAATTAGTTAATTAAATAGTTAAAATAAACTGAATTACAAAACAACAACCACTTGAACGATTTCAATTTTACTGATTTCGCAGAGCACCAAGCTTTAAAATCAATGGTTTCACAAAGACTGTAAGAAAATATGTAGGTAAAGAGAGGTTATTCTTTTTTTAAGCAATAGATACGCCAGGGAGCACTGTTAAAATATTATTATTGACCGTATGATGCGACATCCATTGACAGAAAATGAAATGAAAATCCAAGGTTCTTTCAGCTTTATAGCATTACGTTTAATGATATTTATGGAGTTACAATTTTAATAGTGTTCCTGAATGATGTGGGAGGGCGAATTAGTCATTTCACTCCCCCTCTTTCGAGACTGGGAGTCAAAAAACGCTTGCCCCTATTGACACGTGCCTGATTAAATGTTAATTAGTTAATTAAATAATTCAAATAAAATTAATCACAAAACAACAACCATTTAAGCGATTTACAAATTTACTGTAACTCACGGAGCACACAACTTAACCGTTACTCACTGAGCACTCCGCTTTAAGATCAATGGTTCACAAAAACTGAAAGAAAATGTGCAGGTAAAGAAAGGCTAATTTTTTTTTTTCTAACAATAGATACGCCAGAGTTTGGCGCAGTATATCCCAAATGCTCTTGCACCATAAAAAACCCAAACAAACATATGCCAGAGCAGTGGCGTAGCTATGGAATTTGGACCCCCCCATGCAATCGCTGGTAGAGGGTGGCGGTCACCCTCTACCAGGATCCCACGATTATGATATCTAAAGGAGCCACTACTTCCAAAGACACCCCCCCAAAGGGTAAGAGCCTTAATGAAACTGCGTTGTTTGCATTGCCATCGCTACGCCACTGCGCCAACGGACTGTCAAATAAGTATTATTAACAGTATTGTGCAGGCATCTATTGGCAGAAAATGAAATTAGAATCCGAAGGTTGTCAGCTCTGCTACGTTAGTTAATTTTCTTTAGTAAACCCATACTATTTTGCATGTTTTTCTTCTTTTAAAATGATTATTTTGTGTGGGTCAGACCGTGTAAAAGGTAAAGTTGATGGGATTAATAATTTGACGTTGGAATTCTTCAAAATTATATATAAAAAAAAAATTAAATGAAACTCATACTGCTGAATTTGCAAATTAATGTCTAAAATAGTTGACAATTATTGTTATTTTTCATAATTAAAAGTTTTAATTCCGGGGAGAGGGGTTATTAAAATTTTATGTTGTATCGTAAAATTAACCTCATTATTACTTGTATTATTGAATATCATAACATTGAATATCATATCTTTCCAGCATCATGAAAAAAGTGGAATGCAAGGGAAGAATATTTCTTTCCGAAACTGACGCCATAACTCAGGAGGAGTAGGAGACAGACTGACAACGACTGGAAAAGCTTTAAGCGGAAACGATATTGGCCTTAAAATTGAGGGTTACTGCGCGTGTTGTGTTCGCCCAGTCCCCGGTAAGCAAACTGGTACACGATTGGAGGAGAGTAAGGACGGAACTTTTTTTTTTTTTTTAATTATTAAATAATGTTAGAAACGCAGGTTTTTTTTTAATGAAGATTATTATTATTTTTAATCCAGTCTGCAGTTCTAATTATAGATTTTATACGTAAACTTTTTTTGTTCATAACAGGTTTCGTTGGGAACTATTTTCTTTCGAGTAGGAATGTATTGTAACTCATGTAGCCAGGTTGAGTTTGCCGACAGTAGTAAATCAGTAGAAGTTGGCCATGAAAGGAACCGTTAGTCAAAATCATCGAAGGAAGAGGGAGCGTCACTCAACGAACATTTTAATGAAAATGGGGTGAAGGTAGTTTTCAATCATTTGCAACTCCGCTAATTACTTCTTATAGTAGGCAACACTACACTTTAATTTTGGGCGAAGTCCAAGCGTGCGCGTAAAAGAGATAAAATCAAAGTGCAGGGAATAAAAATGCGCACAGAACACACATTTATTGTAATAACAATCACTTTCACAAACGTTGAGTTTAGCTCCTACTTGATAAAAAGCGTTTCCTTTCATTTAGATAATTAGCCCCCGAGGAGGCTTCCAAAAATTGCCTGTGGAAATGGTATTTCACACTACCAAAGCGGGGTATTGGTTAAGTTTTCAACTAGCAATAGTCACGCCTCAGTAAAACTTCATTGGCTATGACACTGCCTCTGCGCAAAGTTAGAAAGCACTTTTTTAAACAGTTTATAAAGTAATACGTATAGGTTTGCGAAACGGTAACTTTTATTAAACTTTTTTTTTGTAAGAAAAATGTATTATTTATATTAATTAAAAATTTCTTGATTATGCCATGCATTTAGTTGCTAAAATTTAAATTATTTTAGAAAATTAAATTCTGGATATTTATATATTAAAGCACCATCTATCAATAGATTATACAATAAAAAAACTTTTATGATCTTATGGTTATTATTTATAGTACTTATTTTGCATGATCACTCCTTAATTGCGCAACTACCTTGTGATAAATATGTATATAAACGAAAATTAGCTTATACAGATTCCCGCGTCTCTCGAAAGGTAGGTTTTTTTTTTTTAAATGTTAGTATTGAATTGCTTTCATGATTTTTTTCATAAAGTTTCGAGATTTGACTCTGAGTTCCTTTGGAATTTTGCATTTCTTTCCCTCGATAAAATTAGTACCGTAACGATTGAGAATCGTACTCTCCCCGTCTAAGAGAGGCGTCTGGCCGCATTTTCGCAGAACACCGTCGACCCCGCAATTATTTGAGTTAGGAAGAGAAAATTTTGAATTTGAGGCATCAAATTTATTAATTACCGTGAATATGTCACAAAAATTGAGTTTCTAAAGACAGAAGAAATTTTAGGAAAAACTTTTAGGACCGAAGGAAAAGAGATTGTCATTTTTGTGGAATAGGTTAATGAAAAATATGGAAATGATGACTTTTCATTTTCGTTCTGAAAACAGCACACGCGCTTGTAATGAACTATTGGAAATAATTATTTGATATTGTTATTTATTGCAGTAATTATAAAAAAATTAAGTAATTATCAATACTACTTGATGAATTATGTAACTACGCATCGGGTTTGCACTTAAGTGAATCAGTAATAGTATCTGTTTTCTTTAATCCATATTTTCTAAATATTCTGATCCCAATCTTAAAATATAACACATACAATATTTCCATATTTCTTATATCGCTTACGATTTTCACAACATGAACTGTATGAAGTTGTGTCTAGTCCGTTGTGTATAGACCCGGCAATCGGTTCCGTCAATATTTCGGACTTTTGGAAACCCGATTAATTTAAAACCCGATGACTTTAAAACCACGTAAAAAGATAATTGACCGTATAGAAAGAACGAACGATAATTTGTGAATTAAAAAATAATTTTGTGCACTAATTTTTTAGAATTGATTTTTATTTTGCTCAAACAAAATTTAGTTTATTTTGAAATTTTCATACCGGACTATGGTGAATCCGGACTAATTGATGGCGGAATATGCCAGGCTGTATTAATAATATTAACATTTTACCCATCACTATTAACACTAGATGGCGCTTAAACACAATTCTCTTAACTTAGGAAATTTTTGTGCTGCCATCCAGCGGCAAATA
>QLNU02003225.1:49215641-49234029 GCA_006491805.2 Dysdera silvatica | reverse complement strand
AAAAGAGTTTCCTTTCATTTGAATTATTAGCCCCCGAAGAAGCTTCCAAAAATTGCCTATAGCAATGGTATTTCACACTGCCATGGCGGGGTATTGGTGTAAGTTTTCAACTAGCAATAGTCACGCCTCAGTAAAACTTCATTGGCTATGACACTGCCTCTGCGCAAAGTTAGAAAGCACTTTTTTAAACAGTTTATAAAGTAATACGTATAGGTTTGCGAAACGGTAACTTTTATTAAACTTTTTTTTGTAACAAAATGTATTATTTATATTAATTAAAAAATTTCTTAATTATATCATGCATTTAGTTGCAGAAATTTAAATTAATTTACAAAATTAAGTTTTGGATATTTTATACTTATATGTTAAAGCACCATCTATCAAAAGATCATACAATTAAAACTTTTAGGATCTTATGGTTAGTAGTTTATATTGCTTATTTCTGATCACTTCTTAAATGAGTAACTACCTTGTCATAAATATGTATATAAACGAAAATTAACTTATACAAATACTCGCGGGTACGGCTATCTAATTACCATTCATTCTAATTACCCGATCATGCCTTTTGCAGAGCCCTAGGCCAGGCACATATTTGGGACCCTTGTCATCTTGAAAATTTGGAAATGCCCTAAGTAGCGATCTGAGCCATTTTGGAGGGATATTGCAGCATTGGTTCCATCATAAGTTTTTGGCGCAGTATAGCCCAGATGCTCTTGCGCCATAAAAAACCTAAACAATCAATCAATCCATCATAAGTTGGATAGTTAAATACAGTGTTTCCTCTTGTAAGGGATGCCTCCAAACAAGGGACAATTACCCTGGTCTGCAATATATGTATATGTCAACACATGTACCTCTGAAGAAGAGGCACTGCTATTTAAGGGACTAAATGTCTTGTCGTGCAGGTGTCTCTTATTGGGAATTGTATAGCAGGTTTGGGCAAATCAAATTTTTAAACGGCTACGGGGGAGGGGCTCGAGTCCCAGTGCCCCCCCCTCCCCATATGGGCCCTCATGATGACATGTAAAATATTAATCAATGTCGCGACGCTTCTAAGCGAAATCTGCAAAGCACAATTTGGAAGCCTCTGGAATATTGTATCAACATAACAAGCAGTAATAATATATGACATATAATTTGAATTATACAATTCGCTTCAAATTTTGGTCTTGTAATTTTGTTTTATTTTCTAATATATTTACAATATATATTCATCATGCACACTTGATTTTCTCATATAGTTTTGTGAATTATATTTTTAACATCATTAGAAAATAGTTTATTATAGACGGAATCTCTGATACCCAAATATTTCTACCCTCGTTTTTAATAAAGTATAGTTTACCGTGCATTATGAAGCATGGGATCTAAGATTACATTAAATAGATTATGCGAATATATTCCTTACATAAATATATGTGAAATCTTGCCTTTAGGCTTGTTTTATCTAGATTCTAAAAAATAATTTACAAAGATAATTTGAAAATAACGAACATAATTATGTACACTCTTGAAATGATCAATCTTTATTATTCCACTGTATCATTTTAAATATTTTTATTATTATTTATTTAAACAAAATGTCCTATATTTGTCTTCATACACACAAGTTCAATTTTGTTATGAAAAATTAAAATATTTGCCGCTGGATGGCAGCACAAAAATTTCCAAAGTTAAGAGAATTGTGTTTAAGCGCCATCTAGTGTTAATAGTGATGGGTAAAATGTTAATATTATTAATACAGCCTGGCATATTCCGGCATTAATTAGTCCGGATTCACCATAGTCCGGTATGAAAATTTCAAAATAAACTAAATTTTGTTTGAGCAACATAAAAATCAATTCTAAAAAATTAGGGCACAAAATTATTTTTTAATTCACAAATTATCGTTCGTTCTTTCTATACGGTCAATTATCTTTTTACGTGGTTTTAAAGTCATCGATTAATCGGGTTTCCAAAAGTCCGAAATATTGACGGAACCGATTGCCGGGTCTATACACAACGGACTAGACACAACTTCATACAGTTCGTGTTGTGAAAATCGTAAGCGATATAAGAAATATGGAAATATTGTATGTGTTATATTTTAAGATTTGGGTCAGAATATTTAGAAAATATGGATAAAAGAGAAGAGATACTATTACTGATTCACTTAAGTGCAAAACTGATGCGTAGCTACATAATTCATCAAGTAGTATTGATAATTACTTAATTTTTTTATAATTACTGTAATAAATAACAATATCAAATAATTATTTCCAATAGTTCATTACAAGCACGTGTGCTTTTTTCAGAACAAAAATGAAAAGTCATCATTTCCATATTTTTCATTAACCTATTCCACAAAAATGACAATCTCTTTTCCTTCGGTCCTAAAAGTTTTTCCTAAAATTTCTTCTGTCTTTAGAAACTCAATTTTTGTGACATATTCACGGTAATTAATAAATTTGATGCCTCAAATTCAAAATTTTCTCTTCCTAACTCAAATAATTGCGGGGTCGACGGTGTTCTGCGAAAATGCGGCCAGACGCCTCTCTTAAACGGGGAGAGTACGATTCTCAATCGTTACGGTACTAATTTTATCGAGGGAAAGAAATGCAAAATTCCAAAGGAACTCAGAGTCAAATCTCGAAACTTTATGAAAAAAATCATGAAAGCAATTCAATACTAACATTTAAAAAAAAAAAACTACCTTTCGAGAGACGCGGGAATCTGTATAAGCTAATTTTCGTTTATATACATATTTATCACAAGGTAGTTGCGCAATTAAGGAGTGATCACGCAAAATAAGTACTATAAATAATAACCATAAGATCATAAAAGTTTTTTATTGTATAATCTATTGATAGATGGTGCTTTAATATATAAATATCCAGAATTTAATTTTCTAAAATAATTTAAATTTTAGCAACTAAATGCATGGCATAATCAAGAAATTTTTTAATTAATATAAATAATACATTTTTCTTACAAAAAAAAAAGTTTAATAAAAGTTACCGTTTCGCAAACCTATACGTATTACTTTATAAACTGTTTAAAAAAGTGCTTTCTAACTTTGCGCAGAGGCAGTGTCATAGCCGATGAGGTTTTACCGAGGCGTGACTATTGCTAGTTGAAAACTTACACCAATACCCCGCCATGGCAGTGTGAAATACCATTGCCATAGGCAATTTTTGGAAGCCTCTTCGGGGGCTAATAATTCAAATGAAAGGAAACTCTTTAAAACAATCAAAGCTGAATTGGAGGCTTATGAAAGTGATTGTCTTCACAATAAATTTGTGTTTATTACACATTTTGATTCCCTTCACTTTGATTTTATATCTTTTGCGCGCACTCTTGGACTTCGCACAAAATTTAAGTGTAGTGTTGCCTACTACAAAAAGTTCTTGGGGAATTAGCGGAAAATGATTGAAAACACAACCCTCACACTATTTTCATTAAAATGTTCGTTGAATGACGGTCTGTCTCCTTTCGATGATTTTGAACAACGGTTCCTTTCAGGGGCCAACTCTTACTGATTTACTAGTTGACGACATGGAAAAATTTCACTGATCGCAATTTGACATTTGTGAAAAGGATTTAATGAACTTCGTTAAACATCGACGTTTTGTTTGCACTTGTAAATTTCGATCATGAAAATAAAATTTATTTTTCTTTTATGCAGACACTGATTCCTAAGTGAAATGATAAAAGTAAATTATCCTTTTAAAGTTCATATTTTTTTGTAATTATTTTTTAATAATTATAAAAGCTCATCATTTTACGTAATTGTTAATTCTTTTGAAAATTATATTAAAATTATTATGTCATAAAATTAAAAAAAATATTATGGCATATAATATACATACATATATGGCATATATATATTATATTGCATATAATGGAAAATATTATTATACATTGGCTCATTTGACTCATGGAATCACGGGCATAGGCGGTTGCACGGGCGGGGCCTTGTCCCCGCCAAATCATCGTAGAGGGCGCCGAAAGCGCTCCTCAAAGGTGCTTATTAGAAACCATGCCTTCGCAATTTTTTTACATTTGCAAAAACATTTTAAATGTGTACACTGCAAAAATGAAATAAAATGGAAAAAATTTAATTACAAGAAAAATAATACAAATTACGTTTGACATCATCATAATTTTGAGTTCCACTGAACCAAATTTTTCAAAAAAAAAAAGAAAAGAGCACGGCCCCAGGTTCAAATCCGACCAGCAACCTTCCAGTTGTAATCAAGAACTAGATGCGCTGTCCATTGTCATAATTGGGAAGAATTCCAACGTCAAATTATTAATCCCATCAACTTTACCTTTTACACAGTCTGACCCACACAAAATAATCATTTTAAAAGAAGGGAAACATGCAGAATATTATACGTTAAGTTACTAAAGAAAATTAAAGTTTTAAAGCTTAAAGGGGCACAGGAAGAGAAGAAAGTGAAAGAATATTTACCCAGGGGCACATAGACCCCATAAGATTCGTCTTTTACATTTTGAGGTGGTCAGGGCGTCTGCCAGATCTTGCAAACTTTCAAGTTTTCGAAGAAAGTATTTTGGCTCCTCGAGAACTAAACGGAGCCACAATCTAGCCAAGAACCTATTTCCACAGGCCATTCGATAACATGGGCAATGTGCCCACCAACATTGGCTGATTTCTTCTTTGGCTCTATTTCGCAGATGGCTCATACATTTCATTCGCCAATTTTTTGCACGTGCGTGCACTCTCACGAACTCTCGTCTGGTTTGGAATCCGTACTTGTAAAACTTCGGCTATAATGGATAACCGATGACAGTTGTATTTCCCCATGGGTTACTATTATGCTATACTGAAATTGTGTTGGCATTTTTATGGCGTTTTTTTTCTTGAATGTATGGCAAAATATGTATAAGACGAGTTGGTGTAGGGGGAACAAAGTTGCGGACTTTAAGGTACGGGCCTACTGAACCTCAGTAACGTAAGAAAGGGGGTGGGGGGGGGGCTCAGGGGCACTGGCGTACGCAGGGGGTGTTGATGGGGGTTGTAACCCCCGATTGTAATGAAATTTTGTATATTTAACATAGGAATGTATGAGTTATAGCTCTGTAACCTCCCCATTGAGCTTATATAACTCCCTTTATGAACTCTCTGCGTATGCCTATGCTCTGGGTTCTCAACCCCCCACCCTAATTGCATAACAAAATACATTCGGTTTAACGCCGAATCACTTTATCTTTTTAAAACTGCTTGAACTCCTATAATTTTTAAATTATTACGCCCCTCCTTGGCCTATATTCATAGATGTACGCAGAAAGTTCGTAGAGAGGCATTATAGGCACAATAAGGGGTTACAGAGCTGCAATTCCATGTATTTTTTTTTATGTTAAATACACATATTTTATTTGCAATGGGGGTTACAACCCTCGTCAACACGCCACTGCGAATGCCATTAGCTATATTTAAATGCAGCATTGTATGCACACGCTGTCGAAAAACGTTTAAGTTGAATAAATTTTTATTATAGTCCGTTCACGCAAACCTGGCATCTGATCCCGTTAGCAGACGATTGTTTCATTGCAGTTGAGGGTAGGGCGTCTTCCGGAACTCGTTTTTCTCGCGCGAGAAACGAGTTCTGAAAGACGCTCCGTCCTCTACTACAATGGAACAAGCCGTCTGCTAACGGGACTGCGCGCCAACGTGCCGCGAACAAACTATATGTCAATTGCTTAATTATTTTTCGAGTATGTACCATAAGTGTAAGCAGGAGGGAGAGAGGGGATTGATGATGGTCATAAACCCCACTATGATCGAATTTGCATATACATATATGTGTACAGGGAGAAAATCTATAACCCCCCATATGAACTTTCTACGAACGCCAATGGTATGTATCATGCATGTTGACGTATTTCGTGCCAATAGAATAATAGTAAAGTGTAATCAGCAAGATAATAGAGAAAAACAGAGAAATGCAATATAGTATTTATTATTTTCAATACTTAGTTCGATATATAACAATATATAAACTGTTACATCATCAACCATTTTCAATCCACTGTAGGATGGAGGTCTCTCTGTTATCACACATACCGTAGTACGGTGAAAGAAATACAGAGGGAGCGGCCTTACTCTCACCACGTTGGCCAGACGGGTTGTCAAGCTGGATCTACAGTTTTACGAAGAATCCGGACTTCGGTCACTATAGCCAAAGTTCTGTGTTAGGCACTTTTTGGGGGGTGGGGGGGCTCGCTGTGTCACCCCCTTACGGAATGACCGCCACCGATGCTGCTTCGTAGCGGCGTTCGGTCGAGTGTTGGTATTCTTGGTAGAGGACGGATGTGGCACCAAACTGTTATATACTTGGATATAAATGATATAGTATACAAAAATGTTATTACAAATAATAAAGGTATTACACGCTAAGGTTCAATATTTTAAGTTAACCTTGGGTTAGAAGGATTGCTTTCTCCGGGACTTAAAAATAAAAGTTGTATAACCTCAGCCTTTATGCCTTCGGAAAATATTTGCGATCTGTTACTGACATATTCATCATAAATATATGTAGGGTCTTTCAAAAAAAAAAATTTTTTCAAAGTATTTTCATTCAGAAATCAGTCCCATTAAAAGTTCATTATCCGTACTTATTCTTCTGTTTCTTCTTGGTAGTGGAGGGCAATGGTGGTTTCTGGTTTTCCGCTGTTTTCGTTCTATTGGGACTAGATCCAAAGGTGTCCGCTATGATTGAGGCGGTGTCTTCATCTCCAGTTTCTGCCAGTAAGTCTTCGTCTGAAGAATCGCTTGCGTTCACAATCGTCTTTTGCTTCCTGAAGTTTGCTTTAAATCTGTCTTTACAAATGTCCATCTGCCTCTTTTTCTTCTTTGGGCTTTTCAATTAACTGACCTGGCGAGGTCACTTGGACGGGGCGAGGAGCAGCAATTTCCTTTGCGATGGGTTCTCTTTCTTCTTCTTTTTTTTAAAAGATCCTGGTCGATCAGACATTTGATTTAAGGTATCCCCTACCTGGCATAAAAGCAACGCTCTTGATCCCTGGTAATGGATCCTAACGAAGGTCCGATGCGGATGACTTCAGGGATATCCTTTCAGTCATTTCACATCTTTGGAGCTGTTCAGTGAATGGGAATTCTCAAACATTTCGTATAGCTCAATAGGAATTGACACACATATAATTTTTTAAGAGACAGAATTTATGAAATACTGTACCAGAAAAACTCATCAATTGTATAAAAAAAAAATAAAATATTTTTTAATTAAAAACTAAAAAATTTATACACAATGCGCCAAATTATTCAGTATGATTGCGACGTGTTTTGCAATAGAATCTCTATCCTTGCATGACCACAAAAGTTCAATTAGTTGCACTGCATCTTCATTTGCCTAGATAAAGAAATATAAAGTAAAAGCAAAGTCCACGAGAAAAAAAAAATACTATAGCTGTACTTAAAATTTTCAAGTACAAGGTTACATATCAAATTACAAGGTTATAATATCCTCAATTTGTACTTCACTTTCACAGTAAGCAGCTCTTTGAATCGGGATTACAATTCACTTTTGACGTCATCCAGGAACCAATTTCCCTAATTTAGTTTTTTTGATGACCCTTCATGGCTCCACCAGGCTTCCCACTCATATCGGAGGGGGGAAAAAAATCCCAAACTTTTCCAGGTTTTCCTGATGACCTCGCCTGCAAACAATTCCCTGAGCAATAACAAGTAATTTTCAACTAAACTTTGGTTGCAGGGGAAAATGGCTTTACGTTCATGGTAGATTTAATTATTTAAAACAGAAGGTAAGATCTTCGGAAGTCAAGAGGGTATTCCAGTAAATCCTGGAAAAGTTATTCTTTTCCAGGAATTTTTTGCTATTAAAATCAAGTAAATTGCCAACTATCTACTTGAGGTCAAGTTTCGTGGGCGGAGGAAGGTTAGAACAATGATATTAAATTCAGGAAAAAATTCTGAAGAGTATGAAATGAAGTTAAAATAAATAAAATACACTTTCTTTTATCATAAATAAAACTTATATTTTCATTTTTCTCAATAAAAACTTGAAACCATTCGAATATATATAATTGCAACTATTACCACTACTCATTAGCAAAAGGGGCCTACTCGTGGGAGGGGGGTTACCGCGCAATTGCCCGTTGGCCAGTCTGTCCCTGCTGTCAGTAACATAATTCTAATTAGTGATGGTGTTTTGTGGCCCCGCTAAATGATTCATGAAATAACACACATTCTGTTTAATTACATTTTGTCTCTGTCCATTAAATGTCGTTAATGCGAAAATGTGCTCAATTCAGGTGAAATGGGGAAAAGGTCGAATACAGTCATTGCAGTCTTTTCTTATCAAAGTGTGGTATAGTTACTTGAATCAATTACAGATTTTTTAGTTACTGACATTATCTGTGCAATAATGGTGATCATCATTTTCTTGCTGCAAAAAAGCGGTTCTAATAACTTGTAGTTCCGATAATCATCATTCTACCATATGTGTGCATCTCAGTTGCCTAGTGGCTACAACAGTGCGAATTGAAGTTCCTATGAGCCCCAGGATGGAAGGAATTAGAATGGGCTTCTAAAAAGTATGTGGCCCTCGGGATATTTAGTCAGTAAATCATGAGTTTTCTCTTTGAAGTTCATTGTTTTCAATATCCAGGTGTATCAACAATGAAAATTTCCTGTACATTTATAAATTTTAGAAGCAAGTTGGAGTAAGGAGGCATGCTATAGAGAGTGCTGTAAATGTTATTAAAGTTACAGAAACCCAAGGATCAGCTTACCGAGTTAGTAGAAACGAAGGTGCTTATGCAATTGATGATACCACGTTAATTTTACAGAACTAATCAAGTCAGTCAATAAAACAGATTCTGTTTTAAGGCAGCACCTTGATTTTGTTATTAAGCAAAGTAAAAAATGCTTAGAACGAGTGAAATAAGAAAGGAAATGAGTAAAGGGCGCGGTTCTATAGCAACCGTTTTAAGTCCCACTGTAGTTAATTATACGTTTTTTTTGGATCGTACATTAAATCAAGAATAAGCGCTGAAGTAAACGAAACCAAACTCTATGCAACCATGATGGATATATCGCAAAATATTTCCACTCACGATCAGTATGCTATTGCAGTAAGCATATTCCAATGTCATCAAAGAAAGGGTAATAGCATTAGTCAATGTAACATCCACAACTGGAGAGAATTTATATTCGCAACTTAAAAAGACATTGAGTACCAGCTCCATTCCTGCTGAAAATTGTGGCTGATTGTGCAGATGGCGCTAGCAATATGCAAGGGCAGTACAAAGGTGTATCTGCTTGTTTTAAGTCAGATAATTGTAAGCATGTCCATGCGTGGTGTTATGCACATGTTATTAACTTGTTTGTCTGCGACGTCACCTCATCAGTATCGGCTTCTATTACTTTGTTTGGGACGTTACAACTCGTTTCCAGATTTTTCAGCGACTCGTACAAAAGAATGGAGCAATGGGAAAAAGAGTAATGCAAAGACATGGATCGGGAAAATCTCTTCGATTAACATCCACTGGTGATACCCATTGGTTAAGTAAAGAAGAATCCATCATCAAAATATTTAGTATGTTTGGTTCATGGTGTGAAAATGATAAAGGAGAGTTATCCAAGGCATCCAGAAAATGATTATATGTGGATTTAATTATTGTGCTAGAATGCATTATAAAGAATGAGGATTTTAATCATAAAGCACGATTTGAAGCTGAGAATATTTTAGACTATTTTACAAAGTTCGAGACTATTTTGGTGTCGTCTCTTTACATGAAAACGTTTTCTCAGTTACAACACATTTCAAAATACATACAAAGCTTTTCGCTGGATTATATAAAAGCGTGGCAAATGGTCGAGTCAGCATTAAAAAGAATGTCAGAAGCACGGAGAGATTTTGAAGCTATCTACAAATCAGCACAGGCATACATATACATAGGTATGGAGGTGGACATTTGTAATTTACATATTTAATCATTTTTGTGACTTTTTTTATAAAAATGGATTTTAGCTATTTTGAATTTTTGGGAGTTTAGTTCTCTTTTCTTTACTCGCAGTATTGCAGTTCAAATTCCATTTTGATGAATTTTGTGAGACTAATGACAAACATTTTTTTAAACTGAAAGGTTGGTTTGTCTGTTTTGGATTTTTATGGCGCAAGGACATCTAGAGATATACAAACATGGTATTTAAACTCTGAAATGAATTATTTTCCACACAATTCCAGTTTCCGCGTATAGTTTTAACTTCTTATCCTGCATTTTTTAGCAGTAATACTACTCACATTGATTTCTTCATTAACTTGGGGTTCCCACCAAATGACGGCCTTGCTCTGGTAAAAAGTGGGCCCTCCTGTGTAATTGCCCAGTAGGCCTGGGCCCACCCAGTATGTCCTTGACTGTCAGCGCTTACTATACTTCATGCTTGATTATACAAATTTCTAGACATTGGAATCAGAGTCAGTCCCAACAGGTTCAGACAATCGTCAGCAAAAAATTAATATTTTACCTTTGATTACTTTCAATGCTGGAAATGTTTCGACTGAGGGGTTAGTAAAAACTAACACATAACACTACATTATGACATTAATAGCGCAATGTTAGGAGCTCATTATGTATTCCATGTATGATCTAAATATTATAGTGGTACCATGAGACATTCAAGTTTGATAGGCATATACAGCCTTAGAAGCAAGCAACATTACTTAAATTAAGTTTTTACGGTACAAGGACGACAAAGGCCATGCTGCATTGGGATCTATAGTTCTCTGAAGAATCCTAATCGTAACCCCTTTTGACCAAGGGAACCATCACCACACTACGATAAGAGGGAGAAAAAAAATGGCACATGTACTTCGATGCCACTGGGAGTCGAATCCGGGTTAACGGCACCAAAGAAAAATGCATTACCATTGTGGGGCAGTGGATGCACATTTCACCCAAGGCATATGAAACTCTTAAGGCCTAGGGAACCAACCCCCTGACTACAGTGGGCTGTTATTCGGTTAAGTGTTCTTCTTACATTTGGCACCGTAGCGAGTCAACCCTGGATCAACGGTATGCCATGTGAACACATTCCCATTGCACCCATAGGCATAATCTGGCGGGGACACATGCCCCCAGTTTTTTAGAACAGAGGCAAAATCATATTTTTTTCCACCCATTTTTTCTTTCTTTTTTTGCATCCCCAATTTATGCTATATTTAACTCTCAAGTTATGCCTACGATTGCACCATCATAGTGAACATCATTAAGAGAGAGACAGAGTTCCTAAGATTGACATTTTCTCTCATCACACTCTCTAAATTATACAGGTCTACAGCAGGTTATGCCGTTGTATTTTCTGTAGCCATACCACTGTATGTGCAATGCAATATTGTATGTATATGTGGAAAATAAACACATTATATTATCAAAGCTGCCACTCTATTTAAGGTTTGAAAATAGTTGCTTTAGTCTCCTATAACGCCTAAAATAGTAGCCTCTGCAACTGATTTTAGTAGCATCCGCTACATATTTTATTAACAACACAATCTTATTCAGCAGTTGTTACACAAATTGGCACTTTTAGTTTATAAAAAAATCTTAGCATTTTTGGCTAAATAATAACACAAGGGTGGATCCACGGGGGCGGGGGGAATGCCCCCAAAGGCAATTAATTAATTAAGTAATGTTAATTTAGCTAGATTGCAAAGAGTGATCGATTGGTATCACATCCTCACACCTGAAATAGCTCTCTGGATCCATCATTGTCAATACCTATTAAACGATATATTGATTATTTCAAACGACAATGTCAATCAATCAATGTTTATTGGCATAGATTGATTGACATTGTTGTTTGATTTAATCTGCGTAGTGTTCGATTTATATAAATATCGATTATTTTTAAAAATAATCACCAGATGGAAAAAAAAGTTGCGATTTTCAGAAAAATAGTTGCACTTTTGGGCCCCCCCTTTTTTGCCAAAAAAAGCCTTCGTAGTTGCCTGATGCTGAAAATAGTAGCAATAGTCGTGAGTGGCAGCCCTGTATTACAAATATATACTGAGTATTAAAACTATGAGTTACATAAGAGCGCTTACACTGTCTTTGACATCCAGTAAGAGCTTGTAGTACCATTTTGAATATATCACAAGCATCATCACAATTTCTTTCTTGCTGCATATATTTTCATGAACTGCACTCAACATTCTACGCCATAAATCTAAACTGGACCTAACGAGAGAGTAGTATGCTGAAATGAGAAAATTCCCAATGAAATTAAATGCCTTCAAACTGAGCAAAGCAGGAATTCTATAATCAAGTTAAAACAACTCATTAAATGAGCTTTAAAAAAAATCACAATTACTTTTAAATATCTACGGAAATGCAAAACTGTCTCTGAAAGTAGATTTCTTTCATACTTTTCAGGAATAATGGCGGCGCCAGTGGTGCCAGTGTTCTTCTATTAGCGGCGCTAATCCGGGTTCGACTCCCAGCAGTGCAAAAAGAACGCTTACTCAGAGATCTCATAAAAGATCGCACTGCTCACTGTAGTCCGGGGTTTGGTTCCCCAGGCCTTAAGAGGTTCGGATTCCTCGGAAAACAGTAGGTCCCGGCGCAGCATGACCACTGTAGTCTTTGAGCCATAAAACCAAAAAACAAAACAACCATTAAGGTAATGGCATTTGAATTAATGGAAGCTACAAATTAATGGAATTGCAATTTCCAATGCACATTTAATTTGAGAGTATGGCTCTTGTGGCACTTGTGCCATGAAATATAGCCAATATTTTATTAATTGCATTTTAATATTCAAATATTGTTTGAGGTTCATTTCGAGTGGAGTGACAGTTAATATTTTATATTCCTATCATCCCAAGTCTAAGATGAGACCGATGTAACTTCTTTACTTGGTGCTTTGTGTTGGCTGTATTTTCATGGTACAAGGGCAGCAAAGGTCATTCTGTGCCATTTTGATTGTCTCTCATGGCATGAAGGCAGCACACATTTAATAATTGTAGAATTTGAGGAAAACTGAATGTCCATAAACATAAATTGTGCCTCTATAAAAAGTGATTATCTTCCTATTTTTTTGTCCACACCTCTAAAAGGAAGTCTCAGAATGAGTTAATGTTTTAACTCTCTGACATTTAAAATCAACAGTAATAAAACAGTAATTCTTTCTGTATCAATCCTATTACCTTTCACAACATGTTGGTTAGATGAGTTTTTATGGCACAGTGAAAGTAAGGTTCATTTTGCACCTTCTTTACATGTAGCCTTGGCAAATGATATAGGTTTAATAAACACACTAAACTCTCTCAATAACGACTCCCAAAGAACCAAGGAAAAACGTGGTTAAACAGAAAGAGATATTAATCAGAACAACGGGCAGGGTAAGGGCAAAACAATATTTTAGTTGATACCCTTTCACACTAACAGGCTTAGGACTGTCAACACATTTGATAAATAAATTCACTGGCCTGCTTAGAAATCTTTTTTTTTTCTCTTTCCATTATTTATTTCAAGTTCACCTTACATTTTTTCCACATGTACTTTTCCAGCTAAGCCCATAACTTGCTTTGAACTTTGATAACCAACCAGAAAGAAGATTGAATATTTTCAAACTCAAATTTAGTTGGTAGATATATGGTTTTCACTTTAACTAGAATGTTGTGTGCTCTTGTTTCGTCAAATAGTTATAAATTTATATATTATTAAAATAAGTTTTGTCATATAGTTATATACCGCATAAAACTAATAAACAATTATCAACACAAAACTATCGCAGTTCAAATTTATTATTATCGTTTACTCGACTACCACACAGCTTCTGTAAGCGTAACAAAGGAAAAATGGCAGATTTAATCTCGCAATTAAAAATACATTTTGAAGGAGGAGGAGCACTGGTGAGTAAAACCCAACAAACAGCTATTAATAAATTTTTTTCCAAGACAAATAAATTTTAATATTTAACGTTTTGTTGTAAATTTGCTTGTTATATTCAACAAATGCTTGCGTTTGTTATCTTAAACTTGTCTTATGTGCTCAAAAATAATTAAATTTCGAAATGAAGTATTTAAGTGATTGAAATGTAATATTTCACCTACTTCAGAATGACACCCTCACTTACGGACAAAATTTTCTACCCAGCAAGTGTGTGTTAATGAGTGGTTTCATTGTATTCTTATCTAACGCAATGAAACCAAATATAGCCCTTGATGATATGTTGGAATACACACCATTTTCTTACACCCCACAGTCTGGTGCTTGACTTCTTCGACAACGGTGATTTTCAAACTTTTCATAACCATCGAACCGTTTCCTTACTACATGTCTAATCACAGAACCACCCTTCTATAAACGTTACTCAAGGAAAATCTAAAAGTCAATTTTGTATCACCGCTTGATCATAAAAGTGAAAATAAGCACTAAATATATAAAAGGTAGGTAAGATTTACGAAAGGTGATGTAAGGTCTGCTTGTAGTCCAAGCATGTCCTTTCTTGACTTCGAAGAGAGAGAGATCTACCTGTATACGAATGCTTCAGGGTTAGGGGGAGAAATGTGTTCAAGTATGGGAGGGTAGTTGGGAAGGGTGGCTGCTAAAGCGAGCGACTCATGACCTATACAAGGTTCCAGTTTCGTTTGATGGCCTTAGACATTTTCGTAACAAATCAGTGCAGATTGGAACTCTAAACCAGAGACCTTCACAGAACCCGCTTCTTTAAGCGGAACTTGGTTTGAGGATCAGGCCCAGCATCCAATATTTGGCCTGTAGGCCTGGTCCATGCAAGGCTCTAGGTGAAACATCGTCAGTCATTTCTCCATGGAGGCAACATACAGATGACTTCACATCACCTCATGATAACACATAACCACGCTCACTTAGGAATCGGTCCCAAGAGAGCCAGAAGTTGATGAATATGAAGAATGATGAATATGAAGTTGAAGTATATCTACTGGGACAAAAGTGATTGAGGTTTCCCAGAAAACTGTAGGCAATGATCTCAGGTATCCTTGTCTTATAATAACACAAACAAAGCTCATCTTGTCATCTTATCGACATATTGATCCCATTATTGTAATAACTGCGATCACTGCTGGAGCGACATGGGCTTAGACATATGTTGTTACTCTCGAGGGCCCAAGTTGAGTACACCCACGCTTGTATATTACATGCAAAAGCATAATGTGCATAGTTGGCTTGAAAAATTTTCATTATAAATGATTAAATTATTTACCAAAAGAAGATGACATGGATTTGAGCTGTGATAATACCATAATAGATAGAGATGGTTAAAAGCTTTGTGTTTCATGCAACATGGTCCCTTGTGACAAAAGGAGACGATAAATTATTATTATTATTATTAAGTTAATAATAATGTGCCAAATTGCTTAACTTGGATAAATGCACCTATCATTACGCTTATCATTGCTTAATAACCCGTCAGTTTCTTTGCGAAACATATGATTGTCCAATGGCTGTGAAATCAGTATAGGGATGCAAAACACAAAAAAGAGAGAACTAATTCAAACAAACGTAACAAATTTAATTAGGACTAACTACTACTCTACAAATTCTATGCAGTTATATAAATGGCGAAAGTTTCCACATGGACAGAAACATAAATGTCTAGCTGATATTCTTGCTATGGTGCTGTGATTTATCAATACAGGTTGTTATCAAATCAACGGCTCAGCAACAATATCTATCTAAATTGCAATATGACAATACAATAAATTACACCAATACTGAGAACGTATGCCAGATATTAAATTAAAACAATGCAAGAAATACTGCCTGAGTAAGCAAGGGCAAATGGGAAAAATAGAATAAGTTCCGTAACTTAATTTTCAAATTAAACCTAAATAATGGTACACCTCGTACAAATGGGAATAAATGGATATTGACTCACGTGCGACTGTTATGATGGGGTGTTGCAGTCACGTGACCGTTGTTTTGTTGCAGGTGCATTACGCTGTGGCTCGTCGTGCACTTCAAAATCCAATTTCTGATGAGAAAACATTTACGGGGCTGCGGGGATGTTGCTGCTCCACTCCTGCCGGACTTGGCGTATTTTAAGGAAAACGTTCGGCTCTACTGATGCGAAAAACAATGATGAACAGTTGGGATGACACTGCGTAAGCTCAGCAGGACTCGGCGTATTTTACGGACAAACGTCAAGCTCTGCAGGTGCGGGAAAACAACGATGAATAGTTGGCATGGTGCTGCGTCGGTTCAGTAGGACTAGGTGTATTTTATGGACAAACGTCAGGCTTTGCTGATGCGAAAGCAACGATAAACAGCTGGGATACTGTTGCGTCGGTTCAGTAGGACTCTGCGTATTTTATGGACAAACGTCAGGCTTTGCTGATGCGAAAAGCAACGATGAATAATTATAGTCAGCCGGAATTCTTCACTCTGCAGTGGCGATGAATATGACTCTACGCAGCTGTGGTGTACGATTTTGTAGCTCGTGAGCGAATCGAGAATTTTTGGAGCTTTAATAAAAACTTTCCAAGTGGAGCCCGTGCGATACTTTCAAGTAGGAAGGTTGTGAGTCTTCCCACCTGCGACTTTGCTTGCCCTCAAGGCTCTGACCGAACTCCAAGTTCACGTCAAATTGAGACGTCCTTTTCCGTACGCTGCTCTTCTATTTTCTTATCTTCCATCCCCAGCATGATTCGCACATCGATTGATTGATTGTTTGGCTTTTTTATGGCGCAAGAGCATCTGGGCTATACTGCGCCAAACATGGTAAAATCAAAGACTGTAGTAAAAGCCAGTACTTTTTAAAAATTTTAAAACGTGCGTATGGTCAGCATGGTCATTTAAAATGTCAGACAGTGATGAAGAGTTAAAAGTAAGAGTGCGGGCAAGTCTATAATAGGGGCATTGAGTTAAAATGTGTAAAACACTCATGGGTTCATTGCACACTTGGCAAATTGGTGCTGGTTTTCCTTCCAACAGATGTCTATGGGTGAGATGGGAATGCCCAATGCGAAGTCTAGCAAGGAGAACCTCCTCTTTCCGATTTTTACGGTATGAGGAGGGCCAGTTACCTCGCATATCAATCAAATTAAATTACCCAATCAACTCACAGGATTATTCGTTTTGCCAGTACATTGGCTGTTGCTATCTATGCAAATCATACTGCTGATCTCTGATAGGTTTCCTTTCGCGGGGCGGTCTACTGTTTTTGAGTTTAACTACGCCCTGAGTTTACGATAGTAGAATTGACAAACAAGCCCCTAATCAAAGTTGACATTTTATGGGATTTTCATGGTTTATTTTAGCCTGGCTCTGCAAAGCTAAAATAAACAATGTGCCTGGTTTTGCACTTAAACCCATAAAACGTCGTCTGGCTTTTTTTTTCTCTACCCATGCTTACTTTGTACAAATACACAGAATATATTTGGCAAACTAATATTCTCCTATAATAATACGTTAATATCCACACAAAATGATTTAAAGAACAACGTAATTCAATATGGCTGACGAGCACGCCATACTCGGCTATCGTTGTGCTATAAAACATAAAGATACATTTTAATGTCATTAAAATTCAAGGACTAAAATAATACATGGTAGGTACAGATACAAACTAACATACCTGGTGATATAGTTAACAGCATAGCAAGATGTTGAAGATTGTAAGGGAAAAGTGCAATCTAAAACGCAAAACATTGAATAATGCGTAAATGAAATGAATAGTAACTACAATTAGTTAATAATAGTGATTAACCACAGCTTATGATATGTGTACAAAATGAAGTTCAAAATGATTCGAGATAAACGTGGAAATACAAACTGAATTTTGGCTGAAAATGCAGAGGAAATACATAAATTTTGAGATATAGAGGTTTTCGAGATAAACAGGTTCTGCTGTATATATTTCATACTTGGAAACAAATTGCTGTTTTAAGGTGCAAGGATAGCGAAGGTCATAATGCGTAAGGATAGTGAGGGCCATAATGCACCTGGACCTATAGTTTTCGAAGGATTCTAAACCTCCGATTATGGATGGCAGGAAAAAAGAAAGGAACACCTTATATGGTACCATTTCCATTGAACCTAGATTTAACACAATGATAGACAAAAAACTTTACCATCATGCCATGGGTGCCCGTATGAAGGGCAGGGAGGGGCTTGAGGCACCCCCTAGCCGTTTAAAAATTTGATTCGCCCGAACCTGCTATGCATTTACTTTCAAAAGTTTTATAGTCACATTTTAAAATAAGGTACTTTTTAGCTCATTACTAATTGTCAAGCAGTATCAATTATTTTTGTAGCATTTTAGTATCTTGTACATTCACTAAAACGTCTGACTGCGTTGAGAAGGAGGTAATAATTTTTCAGCCACTCCCTAAAAGTACTCATATGCACTACGCCA
>QLNU02003225.1:49182787-49215541 GCA_006491805.2 Dysdera silvatica | reverse complement strand
CTGCCCCATCAATGGCATTTAATGGACCAGGCTTATTACTCTTAGCTTATTAATTAAATTCATTAAATGGTATTTCAAAAATCATTTTTAAAAATAACTTTTTAATTTCAAATTATAAAATAGTTGTGACCTCATTGACATCTGAATAAGGTTAGAATCAATTGGTGAGATCTGCATAAGGTTAGAATCAATTGGTAACATCTGCATTTTCAATACTAAAAAACAACAATAAAAAATTGTCCCGGCCTCTGATGGTAACCTTTGTAATTCGGTAATCCTCTATTAATTTTAATTGGCCATCACTGGCTTGAACGATCAGAAGACGACCTACAATCAAAAGGGGTCATGGTTCAATACGATCTTCAAATTATGATAATTTTATTTGTTCCATGTTTTATAGCAACATTTACAGTTAGTTCCACGCTATGTCAAATAAACCATGATCAGCTATTTAGATAAGAAAAGGACCATTATTGTTTCGGAACTCGTTGCTTCATTCTCATTTTGCAAAGAGAACGAGTTCAAACCTATATTCCCACACTTTCTGTCTTTAAGAATCGTTCACTTGAAGGGAAGTTGGCATCGGCGTACACAGGGGGGTGTTGTAACCCCCATTGCAATGAAATTTTGTATATTTAACATAGGAATATGTGAGTTGTAACTTTGTAATCCCCTTCACTGAGCCTATAACCCCCCCTTACAAACTTTCTGTGTTCGCCTATGGAAGTTGGTTATCTCGATGAATGAATAAAGCTTCTCAGTCTACGCAATGAATCGTTTATCAGGTATCACTCATTAAAGGAATGGCAACAACAACGATTTCCTCTGGAAAATGTGTTACGTATGTTTGTTCTCATTAAGAAATGACTCCACACACACACATCTAATATCAAGACCTGGGTCTGGAGTTACGTTATAAACTCAAACCATATAACATACCACATTCCTACAGCAGACAGAAAAGCAATTGGTTTAGTTCTCAAATTATTATACGGGTATCCCTCAACTTATGCAATTAACTAGTTCCAAGAAATAATCGCATAATGCGTAAAGTAAGTTCATTTTAATATGGATGCGATACGGATTAATTCCAAGAAAAAACACGTAAATGGCCACCGAAATGGAAATTTTAGCATTTTTTAAAAATCGTGTTACTGTGAAAACGCATAAAGTGAGATTGCATAAAACGAGGGATACCTGTATCACAATTGCACAATAGGGAATCTAAGATGGGACAGGGGGCCTAACACAGAGATTCCACTCACGCTGGAGAAAGAAGTCCGCGACTTTTCCGGCAAAATTCTCTGACCAATCACAAGCATCTTTCAACTGAACTTTGGTTGTGCGGAAAATGGCTTCACGTTTGTGGAAGATTTAGCTATTCAAACAGAAGTTAATGTTCACCCCAACCCCAACTTTTCCAGATTTGACCATAAAATCTAGCTTTTCCACGACTTTTAGGGACAATTTCAAATTCCCTGGAAATTCCAGGTTTTCCAGTTATGTGGGAACCATGTTAACATGCCCTTCAAAGAATGACGTGTTTATACATGTTCAAGCTTGTGAGAACTGGACCTAACCCAGTTGAAATTATAAGGTTATGGGAGTGAGCTTGTAGGATTACTTACATTTCACATTCTGAAATTGGACAAACTATAATTTGGGACAAGATCAAAACCTCAACATTGACATTTGAGTCATGGTATGTTTATACATAACCATTTTGTATCTGTATATTTTGTTCCAGATGACCCAAAGAAGTCTTGGAACATAGAGATGACCCAATGACTCAATATAATCATTGAACCACAATACATTTACACATATACAGGGCCGGTGCTATGTTTTATACCACTATGTGAACATGTGTTCTACCATCCCAAAATAACTGACCGAAAGTAACTACACAACCTGCCACTCAGGACAAATGAATAGTTTTCCCGCCCCTGATGCCAGCACTGTACACACCCAAGCATACCGGTAGTAGAACCCAGTCCAACTGGGAATCAAACTCAACTCAAATGATATGATCGTCACCACTGGGGTGTTTTTTTTTTATGAAATTTTGTGATATTTTATGGCGAACGTAATGGAATTGCTACCTCCACATATCCAGCAGGGAAGATGCCAGTTTCACCTTTACTGTTGGTACCTTCCCACCAGCCTTCGCCGACATCCTAAAAAGCAATAGGAAATCAGGGAAAAATCAAGTGTGATTTAGAATCTTAATAAAGAATAATTTAATAATATCAAAAAATAAACTCCATACCTGTCTCGTTACTGTCAAAACTTCATTTACAGCTATACTCAATTCTCCGGAACCCGGTTCTGCATCGAAATCATACAGTGCTTTGACCTATGGATGTAGAGGGAAAAATTAAATTGAAAATACTACAGAAATAAAGCCTCATTCTCAAATAAATAAATAAATAAATAAAAATAAAATGTAAAAGAGAGGAGTCATTCTGAAGTAGATGAAAAATATTACATATAAATACTTAATTCCGAAACTTATGTGGTTTTAAGCATGTAAGGCAAGTTTAAGACAATGAACATAAGAGTTCGTTGAATATAACAAGTAAATTTATAACAAAATGTTAAATATTCAAATTTATTTGCTTAAGAAAAAAATTGACCAATAGCCGTTTGGTGATTTTTACTCACTAGTCCTTCTTCAAAATCCATTTTTAATTGAAAGATCAAATTCGTCGTTTTCTCTTTTTTACGCTTACAGGACCTGTGTTCAAATTGAGTAAACGGTAATAAATTTGAACTGTAGTAGTTTTGCACTGATAATTGCTTATCGGTTTTATGCAGTGTATAACAATAGGATTTATCAAAGTCTTTGTTAAACATTAGTCATTTGAATCGACGAATCTGAGTCAATTGCCACTCTTTGTTAAGGGGAGGGAAAAATTCTCCTTAGCTCTTATCCTGTTTGTCCTTAGTTTTCTGTTATGAGAAATTCCATAAAGGTTGAAATTCAATTGTCTGTATGAATTTTGTCCATCGAAGTTTGTATTTTGTCCATATAGGGGTTTGGGTCTAATGGAATGAATCATGAAAACTGTATCCGTATCCCTATCTGAGGGTGACCGCTAAGCAAGGGTTTGAAATATATTATTGTAAATCAGTTTTTGCCGGGGAATTTTTATCAGACTGTAAAAGACGAGTGACCATATCTGAGAGGTGTCCATTAAGTGGGGTTTCACTGTAATACCATTACTTATTTCATATACAGTGGTAGCAATTGTCAGCACCAACCATCAAACCAGAATTTTTGTAAATATAAGACTGTAGCTGCAACTACTGTAATGTATTTTGGTTTGAGACAGAAAAGCCTCATTACAATATAAGGCCTCCCATTGGTTCCCACTGGGTTTTTCCATTCTGCGGGACTACTCTGATGAAGGGTTTTCCAGAAATTTCAAGTATAAAAAAGAGACAGAAACATAACATCGTCATTACTCCTGATGAAGGACTGCTGCTGATGCGTCCGAAAGCTTGAGTGATCTTTTTCATTGCTATTTTACCAGTGTTTAACCTTTTTATGTAATTTCCTCCCTGGTACCCTGTATTTTATTTCTATAATATAAGCTGATTTAAACTGCATACAGCACACAATTATACATCATGTTACATACATAAAAATGCAATATGGCCAAACTACACGTGTATCCCCTGCATGCTTTGTCGCCAAGGCACAGCAACCTCCTTCCAAGATTACTTCATTACGCTGCTCAGTTTCAGGCTGCCAGATTGTTTTAAGGAGTAACTAACTATCTGTTAAACTGAGTTTATTACCCATTTATACCCTTTTCAGATTTTTTAAAAAACTCTGTCTTAAACATCTAGTTTTAGGGCTTTTGGAATAACTTCTCCACTTCATCTTTTCACGCTTCCTCACATATAGTTTTCAAAGTCACAAGTCAAACAGCTTTTCATCGCCATGCTCCACATTCTTATACCCCCCTTCATACATTCTGCAGTATCGCGTCCAACAAATTTTCATCGCCAACATGGCGATACTTCACATACTCATCTCCCCCCTCTTTCCCTCCATACCCCCTCCACCTTTCCCCCCATACCTCCTCCACCTCTTCCCCCATACCTCCTCTAACCTTTACCTCCTATACTGCCTCTAACCTCTTCCTATCATACCTCTTCTAACCTCTTCCTCCTCCAACCTTTTCCTCTCATACCTACTCTAACCTCTTCCTCCCATACCTCCTCCTCATATAACCCCTCTCCGTCCCAAACATACTTTCAATTCCAATCTGTTATAAAAATATAAAAATTTAAACGCAAATTTAAAATTTTTTAATTTAAAATTTAATTCTCTCTACAACTCACAAACCACCAGCGCCATGACGGACGCTACGACTACCCTGTGCATTATTTGTGTTCCACAAAACTTTCCCTCTGTTTTAAGAGTATAGCATAAGTTTTGGGGACAAAACAAGGGATACATCTATAGTTTTACCTGCAATATTGAGTAAGAAAACAAGCGCAAGTACTACACCTTAATGTAAAATACAGCTTTCCAGATAAAAGAGTAAAGTCATTATTATAATTTATCATTTAAAGCCATGGCTACATTCTTCTAGTGTTTTGACTAAATATTTTAAATTTTCTACCGTGTGAAAAGTTTCTAACTATGTTAAACGCAAAGATTTAAACATCAAAGAAAATCATTACAGTATATTAATGAATTTTGCAAAGGTACACCTTTAGAAAACTAAACGGTGAAAACCGTTATTCAATTTAAAAAAAAAATCAACAGGAAAATCTTAACAGATTTTCTAGCGTTTATACATACGAATTATATACCAAAGGAAAAATCGAGATCAAATTAAAAATGGAAGATTCATGGACTATATACAATTTAAAATTAAATGTGCATTAAAACCTGTGAAAAGTGGACACCTCCGAACTTTAATATCTGTCCACTATTAGAAAGTATTACAAGATAACAATCATCAGAACTGAGAATTAGAAAAATGTCCGCTACATACAGGTGTCCTCTTTTCAGGAGTGTCCGTTGTGTAGATTATATTGCATTAATAAAATTTTGAAAAACTGCTAACAAGCGGATTTTTTTTTTTTTAATTTTGTAGCAAGTTCGTGCAATAACATAAAATTAGATAATAAAAGCTTTTAAGAGAACATGGGATATTTTTTTAGAAAATAATTAAAATCTTAAAAGATAATTGCGCGTGACATGATAAGGAGAACGTATGGTAAGTACGAATTAAAATACCTGAAAATCAGCCATGTTTACGTTATGGATATTTCTGACACCAAACTTATCATCTGGCAGGGGGGAGTGAACCAATGATGACTAACAGATTGTGACGTAATGCAAATTCCAGTGTGAAATGGAATATAATGAAAACCTCTATAAAAACATTTCTGAACAGTAGACACTTTTATTTATCGAACACTTTTACAATGTCTAGTCCCAAAGCTTGCCATGTCCTAACACTCCCGAATAACGGACACCTCCGAAACGAGGACGAAGTCAGTTCCCAGATGTCCACTATTCAGAGGCTTTACCGAATTTATTATTCCGCTAATTTTTTTTTATGCTATTTAAATATTTATTCATCTTTTTTTTTCTTTCAGGTAACAATATATCACTGGCGTGCGTCGGGGTTGATGGTGATATCATTACCGTCCCTCCCCAACCACATTGAGAAATTTTTTTTGTATATATATAGACAGGGCCTATCAGGGGTGCAGAAGGGGCTGCTACTCCGGGCCTCACAATATTAGGGGCCTCAACTTAGTAACTCACATATGCTAGATATGTATTTGAAGAGCCTGTAAAATATTAGTTGCCCTGGGCCTAAAATTTTCTCTGAAAGACCCTGTATATATACATATAAATATATGAAGTTGTAGCTCTGTAATTCCCTCGTAACCTGCAAACCCCCTTCCCTTATAAATTTTCGACATACGCTAATGACAAGTGAAAAAACATTCATACTTTTTCTTTCGTTTTTTTTTAAGTGGTATTCTATTTAAATTGAATTCTATTTTGTAGGTGGCGCGTCGGTCGAATTTGACACTACCCGCCAAAATTTTGCGGGAATTTTTTGTATTGCGTGGTTTTATATCCTGTCGTGGTGGTGATCTTCGTTTTATCTTCAAAAAACGCGTTATCTCTATCTTCGTTAAGTTAACGTTCGTTTAACCTTTTCTGTGTTTGATATTTCACACGTGTGCGCGATTTCTGAGTCGTGAAAACATTGCAAACCATGGCTAAGGTTCATGTGTGTAATGTTATGGTCCTGGACAACCCCTCTCCATTTTACAACCCTTTTCAGTTCGAAGTAACGTTCGAATGTATCGATGACTTAAAAGAAGGTAAAGGTTTAACGTAGTTTTTTATTTTATGATAGAAAAGCATGTTTTTGTATAAATGAATGTTGGAATTAACCCACTGATTTATAGACAAAATGGTCAGTTTTTTAGATTACTGTACTGTTATGCTATTCTATTTTACCATTATTTAACGAACTGTTTGAATAGTTGAGAATTATGGGGCATAAATTTCATGTGTGTCATTGCCCATTAACTGACCCCTGCTGCAAGACAAATGGATTGAATTTCTAAACCTATTACTGGTTTCACAATTTTTAATTATAGTTACTCGTGTTTGCAACATCTAATTTAGTTCATGAGTACGTGTGTGTGTAACCAGCTTATTAATAAAAATTGTGACGTTAAGCTTTATTTTAAATTTCATATTGAAATGGTCACTACTTTTATTTCACGTCCACATACACCTTATTTATTGTTTCTTCATCTGTTTTACAGCTAACTAGTCTGTATTTGATTCCTTATAAAGTGTATTATGCATAAATCTGTCCCATGATAGTATGATTTAATGACTTTTAAGAGCATATTACATCCGTATTTTTGTCACCAATCACACCAGCCACTTCCTTCTTGGATTACATCATCATGACTTGCCGTTTTATGTGTACTTCCGGTCGCCATGAAGAAGTACCATTTGCAAATTTACATACTTTCATATTTTCGGACTTTTTTTTATGTTTCTTAATACTTACCTACATGCATAAACTACGAGAAATACAAGTCAAAATGGTGGTCTCCCACATTCCGCTATATTTACGCAACCATAAAAAAAAAATTCTTGACCCCCTTTGCACTTCTCCAAAAAGCCATTTCCCCATCTACCTTTGTTGTACTTCCTTTTACCAAACATACTTTTGTCTACATAAGACGTTTCCTCAAATCTCACTTCTCCAAAAACCCGTTCTCCCATCTACCTTTTCTGTACTTTTTACCAAACGTACCTTCGTTCATATAAAACATTTTCTCGACCCCTCCCCCACTCCTCCAGAAACCCATTCACCCGTCTACCTTTTTGTACTTCCTTTTACTGAACATACTTCCGTATATATAAAACATTTTCTGATTCCTCATTAATCCACCTTCCTGACCTAATTCTTATGCGTAAAGCATACTGAAGCTGCCTGAATGAAAATGTAAAGTATGTGGGCACCATCTTGGAAAAATCATGGATTCATCAAAATAATTAATGAACGTATATAAAATGATTTATTTTTCTTTTAAATCAGAAGTTACTTATCCTTATCAGGTTTATAATCGCGTTGAAGATTTGATAAATGATGTGTTACAGATGCACTAATCGTTACTTGTGAAACAAGATGAAAGTGGTCCGTTGGCTGAATATGCAAGGGCAGACATAGGGGGGAGGTCACAGGGGTCATGACCCCCCAAAATATATTTTTTCATTGTGAAAAATTCCAACTTGCATGATAAATGGTGTTATTCCAATACCACGGCAAATTCTGTCCGTGACCCCTCCCAAAATGAAAGTCTGCGTCCGCCATTGTGAATATGGGTAGCCTGGATTCCAAGTAGAGGGTTGGATGTGGGTCCAACAAAGAACTGTCAAGGTCAAATATACAAATGCACAATTGATTCTTGAGGTAAAAGAGGTTCTCGAATTCCTCAGAGAAAATTGTAGATTGTGATGCAACTTCGTGCCATGAACCACAATTTTGAAAATCCTGTTTCTTCTAGATCTAGAGTGGAAGATCATTTACGTCGGCTCTGCTGAAAGTGAGGAGCATGATCAGACTTTGGATACTGTGTTCGTTGGTCCCATCCCTGAAGGAAAGCATATGTTCGTATTCCAGGTAATGTATATTTAAAAAAAAATGCATTTTTAATTTATATGTGAAAATATATTTACATATAAATTTATGTAGTGCAAGGTTCAAAATTAGCAAGTGCCCCTTAAATTTTATCCGTGCACGTAATTTTTTGAGTGCATGCAGTGCACCTAACTATTCAAAACTGTCAACTTTATCACTATTACCTGAAAAAAATGCTTTTTAAGAATTTTTATCATTTCCAGTAACTGACACTTCCTCAGATAAGAGATAAGGATCTCTGATTTCACCTACAATAGCGCTTGGCACGGAGCCAGCAATGAACTTCAACCTTTCAACCTCAGTTATCCTTTCTCTGAGTCTAAGAATAGAATTTCCCCCTCTAATCTTGAGGGTCTGGGGACAGGACCATGAGTCGCTGGGCTTCCCTTTTCTGTACATGTGTGTGGACCTAAATGCAAGCACGTTAAAACACGCTAAAAATTAGTTACATCAATTGTTGGAAAAATGTGAAATTTTTATCCTAATTTTAGCATGTAGAAGAGATGCCGCATTTCAAGATATCCACTAGATAATAGTAAACAGATTCAATAGTCTTTAAAGTACGAAATAAGCAGAGGATAATTCCAGAACTCATATTTAATTTTGCTAATGGAAAATAATAAAAATTACTTCAACTTGGAGTCTTATCGTATACATTCAACACAACAGCTCATACTGACTGCATACGCCATCTACTGACTTATTTACAATACAAATTATAAACAGACTCACATTTTGGGTCATCCATGAGTGAGGTAGATGGACCCTGACTGGCATTCCTAATCTGCTTGAGTTGGATTTAACATGTAAACCAACACTAACGTCTAGCCAGAGGAGGAGGAGCCTCTCCTGTCCCATTTTTGCGCATGCTCGTGGACTTTGACTAGGGTTTTGTCAGCAGTCAAGCGAAAACTTAATTGCGGTAAATTCTATATATGATATTGATATAAACTATCAAGATCACTATACTTTTAAATTATTATTATATCACTGTGTGTATTATTTCGCAATTTCATTTTACCGTTCACAGTCCATAAATACTTCCATCCATTCTCCTTTTTCATTTTCCATACTTGATTAAACAATACCTTCTTAAAAGGGCATTGTTGCCCCTATTTTAAAGCCCCCTCATTACATCGATGCAGGCCCTGATGATCTTTGCAAAAAAACTTTAATGTCTATTGGCAAAAAGGATAAGGAAGATGCTAAAAGTAAATTTGTGGCTTGTGCTCTTGATGGTACATCGACCAATTTCGGAGAAAAGAACGAAGCTTTCCAAAAATTGAAAAGGGATGTTCGACCTTATCTTTTAGGCATTCATTGTTGTGCTCACAGATTAGAATTAGTTGTTAAAGATGTTATTGAAAAAACAGCCCATTACTTGAAATTTTAAGAATCTTTAAATGATTTGTATGTGATTTATAAATATTCTGTAAAAAACTGCTCAGAATTTCAAACTGTAGTAGAAGCACTGAACATAAAAATACTAAAACCTATAGCAGTTGGTGGAATTCGGTGGATAGATTATCACAAGCTTGCTGCTATTGTTGTTCAGAAACGTTATTTAGCTTATATTGTTCATTTAGAATCACTTTTTCAATCAAAGCCTAAAAAATACAGTTCAAAGGCTGCAAATGCCATTAAAATTATGAAATCATTAGAATTTGTGCTGTTTCGGTAGATTTTTTTGGTACTTCTAAACTTACTCTCCAGTTTAAGTAAAATTTTCCACAGCAATTGTACAAATTTGGCCTATGCAGGATCAAAAGTACTAGCCATTCTACATACGTTTGAAAAAGGAAAACGCTCTTGAAAAATTTGCAGATTTGGATATCATTGAGGACTTGAGCATTTCAGATGAAAACATGATGTACAAGGGTATGAATTTGTCAAATTAAATTAGACAAGAAAAATCATTCCTTTCAATATGATGCAATCTTCTCCATCATAAAAGCTGAAGTAATAAAAGAAGTAACAGCTATAGTTGAATTATGTGGAAATTTCATTAGAACAAGATTTGAAAACTTCATTGATGACCCAGTTTTATCAGCTTTCAAAGTATTTAAATAAATCGAACACTATGCATATAAACAACAATATAAATTAACGTTTATTGGCGTAGTGATACCAACGCCGATGGTATGGCGTGATTAGATGGTGAAACGTTCGAAAGAAAATAAATATTTCTGCCTTCGGTGGGACCTGAACCCACGACCTTCCACTTGCCGGGCGGAGGCTCTACCATCTAAGCATCAATGAACGACAATATGTCATGTAGTAGAACCTCCGCCCGGCAAGTGGAAGGTCGTGGGTTCAGGTCCCACTGAATGCAGAAATATTTCTTTTCTTTCGAACGTTTCACCATCTAATCACGCCATAACATCAGCACTGGTATCACTACGCCAATAAACGTTGATCAATATTGTTGTTTAATTTAGCTTTCAAAGTGTTTGAGCCAAGCAATTGGCCAGTTGAAGGCAAAACTGAGCTGGTGGAGTACGGACAAGAAGAAATCAAGCTCCTCTGGTTCCATTTTAGTAACATACTTAAGGAAAAGAGCCTATCGAAAACTGAAGCTTTGCTTCAATGAGAAATTCTAAAACTTCATGTTAAAGACACTTTAGAACACAAGATAAAGTGTCAAAAATACAGCGATGTGTGAAAAAACTTTACGACTAGCGATGAAAGGAATTACAAGGATATTCCAAGTTTAATAGAAATCAGGCTTGTTATACACTATATGCCCAAAAGTATCCAGACACTTTGGATTTTTTAATTTTTTTCGAATTTCTAAAAAACTACTCTGCCAATTATTCTCTAACTTTGGAGATATATAGAACATACTTGAACGCCCACTTTCCAATAAAGTTTCGGTGACTTGTGCATTTAGGGGACCACCCACATATTGACAAAGTGAAAAAATATATTTGATCACCCTGTATCATAAAAAGCTGGAAATTATTTGTAACTTTCAGAAAATATTTAACCAGCTATGCTTAATGCCTGTGTGCATTTTCGTAAACCAAACATGTATATTCATGAAGATAGAAACGTTTCTTTAAGAAAACCCAAATTTTGTCACATATTTTTTGCTTATAATATCCACAATTTTCAGTCAAATTTCACGAAACTTACAGAACATTTGTCAACGTACAAGAAAAATATTATACTTAAATTAGAAATTAATATATTGAATACACGATGAGATATGAGCATTTGAAGAAAATAATTTTTTACTGCGCATGCGCGAAAGATATGAATAACTTTCTTTCATAATTTTGTAGTCAATAGTATAGGGCAACTTAAAAAAAATACCAGTGGGATATCTTGAAAATTCAGAAAGTTATCGATGATATAGTGAGCCGTATTTCTCTAATTCTCTGAAAGTAGCTAGATGATAAGGGTTTTTTCCACAAATTGTCATATTCCAAATTACCAAACACCCCTGTTCTGAAAATGAAATATTCCAGATTTATGCAAATAAGGATCAAAAGTATCCGGACACCCCTCTACGTGGTGGATTCTGTTAGTGACGTCAAATTTCTAGCTCTCAGACAAGTATAAAAGAAGTCTGACGAGTTAACAATTATAATTTCAAAGCTAGAAAAGTAAAATGGGAGGAAAGCGCGAGCTAAATGATTTTGAACGTGGTGAAGTCATTGGTTGTCACCGCTGTGGAAAATCTGTTCGTGAGATTTCTGTGATGTTACGAGTGCCCCGTTCCACCGTTAATGATGTTATCGTAAAGTGGGAACATACGGGGACTACAACGGTGCATCCACGACCTGGTCGACCACTCCGTCTAGTAGACAGGGAACGCAGAGTGCTGAAGAGAGTTGTGAAAGCGAACCGCATGAAATCGGCGGAAAAAGTTCGTGCGGATTTTCAAAAAGCCTCTGGATGCAACGTCAGCACAAAAACAGTTCGTCAGGAACTGCAAAGTCTTGGTTTTCGTGGTTGAGCAGCTGCATATAAACCAAGCATTACTGCAACCAATGTCAAGCGTCGCTTACAATGATTCAAAGTGTGCAAAACATGGAGCCTGCAGCAGTGGCGTGAAGTGTTATGGAGCAATGAATCACGGTACACTATTTGGCAATCAGATGGTAGAGTCTGGGTGTGGAGAATGCTGGGTAAACGCTTTTTACTTGACTGTATTGTGCCGCAAGTTAAGTTTGATGGTGGAAGCATAATGGTTTGGGGATGTTTCTCATGGTTCGAGCTTGGCACTTTGCTTCCTTTGAAGGGAACTCTGAAGATGGAAGGCTATCTCGACATTTTAGACAATTCCATGTTGCCCACATTGTGACAACAGTTTGGAGTAGGTTCATTCTTGTTTCAACAAGATCGTGCTCCTATCCACACAGAAAGGGCTGTATAGAGCTGGTTTGCTGACATGGATGTTGAGGAATTGGACTGGCCTGCTCAGAGCCCAGACCTAAATCCCATAGAACACCTATGGGATGAATTAGAACGTTGACTGTGAGCTAGGCCAAAATGCCCCACATTGGCGAAAGAGCTGATTAATATTCTTTTGCAAGTGTAGAGAACCCTGGATGATTGCAAACTAATAATAGCTCAACCAACCTGATCTCTGATATAGGGTATTATTCGATTACCCAGCCTTGGAGAGATGTTGGCGGTGTAGAAAAGTCCAATTCATACTCCCTTTATGAAACAACGCACATTTATTTACAAATATGATACATATTAAAGTGGAAAATATCATAGAGGCTAAACGTTGCCTTTCTATCCGCTATTGAATTTGACCAACAATCCACCACAGCTATGGTTAAAAGTAAAACTCTTTTCTTTGTATAATATTGATTACGTTAGCTTGTGACAGCTATTGTTATTGCTAGTTCTTACACCAAGAATGGCTTGCAAGTCCCACTGAAAAATTCCAGAAACTAGTAGATAGCCTCCCAGATAGAGTGGTAGCCGTCATTGCAGCAAAATATGGCCCCACTTCATACTAATTTTTGACTTCTTGTTGGTTTGTTGTATTTTTATGGCGCAAGGACAACAATGGTCATTCTGCACCAAGCAAGGTTTTTGACTTCTGTAAAGGAGAAGCAAAACAATCAGGTGTGCGGATACCTTTGATCCTTATTTGCATAAATCTGGAATATTTCATTTTTAGAACAGGGGTGTTTGGTAATTTGGAACATGACAATTTGTGGAAAACCCCCTTATCATCTAGCTACTTTTAGAGAATTAGAGAAATACGGCTCACTATATCGCAGTGTTCGAAATTAGCAGGTGCACATAAATTTTTAATTTGGGTGCACGCAGTGCACCTAACTATTCAAAATATGGCTACTTACGTTTATTTTTCAAGAACAGTGACCTATGGACTAATTTTATATAATTTTCTCAACGTATCTGTATTTGATATTTTTCTTTTTTTTTACAAATGAATGTTCAATTATTTTGAAAAAGTTGTATTTTTCAGCTTGCATGCTTTAATACGATTTCTACACTTTCATTTTACCTGTTTTTAATGTTGAGGTTTACGTTCTATTATGTTAGTTACTTGTACACCTAACTAGTATTAGTATTATACTACTTAGGTGTACTAGTATCATATTATTATGATTCAGGTGCACTTGTGCACCTGATTTAAAACATTAATTTCGATCCCAGCTATGTCGTCGATAACTTTCTGAATTTTCAAGATATCTCACTGGTTTTTTTTTAAGTTGACCTATACTCTTGGCTATAAAATTATGAAAGAAAGTTATTCATATCTTTCGTGCGTGCCCAGTAAATTATTTTTAATTTAAGTATAATATTTATCTTGTACCTTGACAAATGTTTTGTACGTTTTGGGAAATTTGACTGAAAATGGTGGATATTATAAGCAAAAAAATTGTAACGAAATTTGAATTTTCTTAAAGAAACATTTCCATCTTCATAAATATACATGTCTATTTTACAAAAATGCACACAAGCATTAAGCATAGCTGACTAAATATTTTTTGAAAGTTACAAATAATTTTCGGCTTTTTATAATACAGGGTGATTAACTATATTTTTTCACTTTGCCAATATGTGGGGGGTCCCCTAAATGCACAAGTTACCGAAACTTTGTTGGAAAGTGTGCATTCAAGCATGTTCTATGTATCTCCAAAGTTAGAGAACAATTGGCCAAGTAGTTTTTAGAAAATAGAAAAAAAAAGTACAAAGTGTCCTGATACTTTTGGGCATATAGTGTACCGATAAATACAGCAGAATGTGAACGAGGTTTTTCCTTGATGACTAGGATAAAATCAGACTGAAGATCTAAACTAAAGCAAGCAATGCTTTCAAACTTAATGCAGTTATCTCTTAGCAAAGCTACCCTGGAAACCTTTAATCCAGAAAACGCTATAAATATGTCCTGCACTTCAGTTCAATTGAAAGATTTTCAAACTTTGGATTTGTACACCCCGAGCTAAGAATATTGGATGCTGCTTGGTATAAGTGAACGAGATGACTAATTTGTGCGATAGAATTGATTCTGTGCAGATCAAAAAATATTAAAATAGTTATATTAATATATAAAATTGTAAAACATTTTCACATTTTATAGCCAAAAAATTACTTGAAAGCAATAATTATAGATTTTTGACAGTTTAAACCAGTTTCTGACACATGCCCTTTTCAAAGTCCTATATATGAAATAAATTATTAAATAGAATAATATTTCCCACTGTATTCATTATCCTGCATCATACTTTTTCTTTTTTTTTTTAAATTCCCAAGAATGCAGTACTAGATTTCTACTACAGTCTAACCGTGTTAAGATGAACACCAAGGGGAACAGAAAATCTGTTCGTATTAACAGTAATTCGCCTTTTCCAGAAAGGATAGTATGCTATACAATCTGACGGGACTTCAGAAAATGATTTGTATTAAAAGTAATTCGTCTTAAGCGTGCTCGTCTTAACGAGGCTCGACTACAATTAAAATTAATGTGGTATATTAGATGAGTATCTGAATGTATTATTTGTACTGTACTTAAGAGTTTTTGCTAAATCAATTGTGTTACGTATTCAGGCTGATCCTCCAGACCCCAACAAAATTCCAGTACAAGACGTCATCGGTGTAACGGTTGTTCTGTTAACCTGTTCTTATCGAAGCAAGGAATTTGTCAGGGTTGGATACTACGTTAACAATGACTACACTGATCCAGAATTGAAAGAAAATCCACCTGTTACACCCGATTTTGCAAAGGTAAAGAGCACTTCAGTGTTTATGTAGAGTTTTGTATAATATGTACGCCAATTAGTCAAGATGTTAAAACCAGTATTACATTACGCAAAATTAGCATACCTGCAGCCAATGTGTGTGAAGGTTGTAATATGCCAAAATCACAAACAATATGCCGGATCTGAACTCTGTCAGTAGTTTGTTTCGTTTCAGTATTTGTAGAGTAAGGTGGTGCGCAAAGGATTTCTCCAATTTTAACAAAGATCATCTCGTTACGGCAAAATGTCTTGATAGTAACACAATGGCACTTGTAGATTGCTCACTTTGTGCAGTGCTTAGTAGTTATAAAAATTCATCTGAAAGAGTTTGAGTCATTGATACAGCATATGTTTATCGTTCCTCATTGATGCCAGAGGTTAGCACATGCTCGGTATCTCATCTCACACACAGTACCAGGAAGTGAAGCTTAAAACTCAGTTATTTGATCAGTCGCCGCAGGTCCCTTTTTATTGGAGGCCACTTCATTTAAGTTATAGCCACTTTCTCGTGGCCACAAAACATTTAAATACTGAAGCCTTAGGAGGGTTTGTTTGATCAACATTTTTCATAAAAAAATAGTAAGTAGTTTGCGGTTTCAGAATGTAACCTCCCTGCAGAGTCAAAATGGACAGGATTGCATTGGGAAACAATAAAGTGACGAGTGTGATGGTGACTGAAGTCGTATTTTTAATCGCCATTCCCCGATATTTAGTCACCCTTAGCGACCGTGAATTTTAACCTTTCCCAGGAGGGCTACTGTAGCTCACACTATCCATAATTTCAATCATAGTAAAAGGCTTAATGTGTTTAAATGCATTGTTCAACATATGCTGTGGGATATAGGTCTCCACAACTATATACTAAGTGGCTAGTTTTAATATATCGGCTGATCATTGTATATAATCTTATGCTTGACTTTCTTAATCAGCTTAATTCTTTGTTTTAGCAGGCTCTCTCTGTCCATTTAAAAGAAGCCTCTTCAAGCAGCCATGGTTTTTTTTATAATGGTGTTACAATATTTTACTGCTGCATGTTCGTTTGTTTTTTTGTTTTTTTTTTTAAACAATTATACCATTTTAAAAATCAGTTTTCATTATAATGCCACGATTTGATCACACCGCTTTTATGAACAGCTCGATTTTAAAATGAACTGGTCATGGTCTCGTTATGACTGGTTGAGAAGAAGCCTATTGTAGTAAGAATTTATATTGTTGATTTTGATGCACTGTTTTTGGTTTAGGCAATTGCCCCCCTTTTTTTTGTCTTGTCTTATAAGAGACAAAAAATATTAGTTATACCACAGGTGAAGAGAGCTATAGTTTGTGTTGAAAAGGAAAAGATGTGGAAAAATCGAAGGCCTTGTGGTGATGCAGTGGTAAGGCATTTGTCTGTGGCCCTAGGGTGGCACAGTGAGGTAACGTGTTTGCTTTGTGTACCGTTAATCCGGGTTCGACTCCCAACAGTGCAAAGAACACTTACTCAGAGATCTCATAAAGATCTCACTGTAGTCTGGAGTTTGGTTCCCTAGGTCTTAAAAGATTCGGATTCGTTGGAAAATTGCAGGTCCCGGCGCAGTATGACCATTGTAGTAGTTGATCTGTAAACCACAAACAAGCATTTGCCTGATGTGCGGTTATCCCAGGTTCGACTACCAACTGTGCCGAAAAAAGAACTTTTACTAACTTCATCGTAGTCCGGAGGTTGATTCTGTAGGCCTTGTGAAATCGTGACGCCAAGTCCTGGCCAAGGGCAGACAGGGGAGTGGTCACAAGGGTCTTGACCCCCTCCCAAAACATTTTTTCACTGTAAAAAATTCAAACTTGCATGGCAAATGGTGTTATTCCAAGACCATGGCAAATTCTGTCCGTGACACCCCCCACCTCCACAAATGAAAGTCTGTGGCTCGCCATTGCCTGGGCGCTTTTGTAACCGTTGCTGTCCTTGCACTGTAAAATTGAAACAAAAACCTGTTAAAATTTTGATTTGCATTGTGGTTAATGCAAAATAATGTAATATGGAGAGAATAACTTTAATTAAAAGTTTGTGGAAAGAATGAGAACTCGAACGAAACATATCCAAAAGTGAATGAGTGTCAAAAAAACGAATTGTGTGTTTAAAGAATAGGAATGGATCCAGTGAATGCATTCACTTTAAGGAATGATTCTGTTCATTTGTACCATTCATCTGCTGCTGCACAATTGCCACATTAAATTATAAGTTGGACTTTGAAAAAAAAGAACGCGGTGAAACCTCCTTAACGAACACTCCCAAATAGTAGACACCGCAATTTAATGACACTTTTCCAATTCCCAGTCCCAATACCTACGTATTTACCTCTTAATAATAGACAGTGATTTTTTTTTTAACAAGAATGGTTTAAAAGGAAATAATTTTTTTTTTCTGCTACTCAAAAAGGAACACAGACATTTGTACATTTATTCTTCAACACGATTTATGGATCACTTTAACAAATTCTTTGCGTCAAACTGGAATTTCTAGGCACTCTTTCTAGTGTCTAAGCTGTAGACATGCTAAGTGTACAAATGGAAGGATTAGAAAAGCCAGACTGTATTCCTAGAAAAAGACAGTAAAATTAGAGAGAACTAGTGAATTAATTGTGAACACTTGGGTGAGAAGTATGAAATAGGATAAGAGCCTGGGGCAATGCAAAAATTTAAACGAGGGTGGGATAGAGAAGTGTGAAGTGATATTGTCTGCATAAAGAAACACTGGGATGATCGACCACAAGCGAAAACGAAGCACTCCTACGAAAGGGAATACGCAAACTGTGCCACAGCTAAGCTAGTGGTTCCCAAACTGTGTACCAAAGTGCCATGGCACACAGGTTTTGATACAATAACACTACAGTTTGATGGACTAAGGGTGCCACGAACCATACAAACCTGAGAATCATTGGTCTAAGATATCCAGAGGAATGTTTCTTTCCATAGTGATGTCCTTACTGGTTGTACGGGAGGGAGGGATGGAAACTAAAACTGTGCCAAACTCTTTAGCAGTGATCAGTTTTTTGAAAGAACTGATCACTCTTTCAAACCTGTAACCGTCTACTCGAAAAAAAACCTGTGTAATAGATTCTTTTGCAACCAAAAAACCTAACAATCGTAAGTAATAATATTGGATAAGAAAATTTGACCAAATTTTTGGCATTTAGGTGAAAATAGCAATTTCGTATAGATTTCGAGATGCTGAATGTGAAAATTGGCTATGGTTTTGAAGAAATCTGCAACCCGAAATAAAGTTCATATGCATTTTTCACTTCCTTAGTGATCACCTTTTTTTCTGGCTTGAATACGTCACTTCCTCACAAATATAGCAAAAATTATCGGGATTATTAAGACACTTTCGAGGAATAACTATAGCTTGTTAATATAAATGCAGGAGTTGACTTGTAATATAAAACACGGAATACAGCTGTCAACGACCGTGCTCAAGTATAGACTAGGGATTCAATTAACGATTGCATCATATTTCTACAATGGACGTTACAATGACACAGTAACCCCCCCTGGTGGTGGTTGTTTATAAAGATTGACTGATGCAATCTGAGACCAATGTTACATTGCGGAGTTTTAAATAGTAGCTTTCAAGGTTTCCCAATGACTCAATGCAGACTGGGCTCAGAGTGGCCCAAATAACATGATTCAAAGTAATAATTCTGCTGGTTAAAAGCTACAGAAGATAAATCAATGAAATATATTTTATTCATTTAAGAAAGAACTGAGTAGCCTATTGATGTTCGTGTACTTCCTGTGTGGCTGCATGAAAAGCAGAATTTATACCAGTGCCTCAAATTTACTTAAACTGAAATTAGTATTTACACGTGAAAGTAAAACTACCAATTTTGATGTGCTAAATTAATGCATGATGCAAAAATTTTGCATTATTACTCATTAAATTTCAGTCCTTTCTTGCATGAGTGAAATTAATTTAATTTCATTATCTTTCGTGGTTTTTAAATGGACTTCTTATATTTAAGACACACTGTACATGACCACATCTGTATCTTCTGAAATACAGACAATCAACAAATTTTATGTTCATTTTTGCGTTCAGCACCTTCAAATTGGTCAAGCTTGGCTATTTTCATTTTAATGCATTTTCGTGTGTCGTCCAGTGTAATCAGTTTAACAATATATGACAATGTAAAAATGCCATTTTACTGTGATTTCTGAAAATTATATTAATTTTTAAGCTTTAAAATAAATTACACATTTCATTTTTAAAAATGGCCAAAGGAGTATCATGATTGCATGACCAACTTTTTATTTGTACGAAGAAAATGAACATTTTCGACTACTGTTTAGTGTATGTGCTGCTTGCTATCCTTTAATCCTCTCAAATAATGGATAGATCCTCAATTCCCAAAGTGTCCGCTATTCAGAAGTTTTACTGTATAATGCTTGCCTTACACAATTAGAGATTGCCAATCAAAAAATGTATGAAGTGGGTAAACTTTACTATGTATCACATGATATAATAATTGTTATATTTTGTATAGCTGCAACGGAATATTCTCGCAACATCTCCACGAGTAACCCGTTTCAAAATTGATTGGGACGATGACTTCGATGACATGCCTGCCAAGCCAATTGAACGTCCACCGTTGTCATCTCTGTTCCAAGACAGTAGTCAGAGCTCTGGCATGGAAGTCGTATAAACGACTTAAACTGTAATTTAATTCACTGCCGCATATTGATGAATTTTAAATTCTTACATCCATTTTTTACATTTTTGAAGTTAAGCACGTCATTGTATATATTACAGATATCAGTGTTGTATAACATATTTATACATGCAAAGTATGTATTTTGGCCAAATTTGAAGGTAATAAGATTGAAAACTGAAATAAAATGTTCTTGTGTATATTGCAACTTTGTATTATTCTATTTTAGCATTTCAAAATACGTAAAATTTGTAATTTTTCTCCCATAAACAAATTTGCATCCACTTCAGTACGCTTAGCCCTTTGCAGTTCGCACCTAATTCACATTGCAAAAACAAGGTAAATTCAAATATCACTTTGTGTAAAATAAAAAATACATGAAATATTGATGTCAGAGTTGTGTTCAAAATCCATGTAATTTATTTTTACCTTGGAAGTTTTTTTTTTTTAAGCTTTTAGTTCTTCATAACTTGTATTAAGTTTTCTCTGGCAGCCTTTGTCCGGAATTTGATTTTCTAAGTAACAGCGATTAGGATTTCTCAGGGAAACTACAGATTCCAACACAGAATAACTTTAGCTGCCCTTGTGCTATAAAACACAAATATAGTTCCTCATAACAAGCTTTTAAATGCGAAGGGTTAAAATTATTCTTTTGGCTTCTCGGATTAAATTCACGGTTTTGTATGATTACTAAATTTTAGTTTGATGATCATGTATTTGTGCCTTATGGTGAAAAACAGGAATAATCATACCACGAGTTGCCAAATTTTAATAACAGGTTTGCTGAAGTGTGAACGGTTTTGTAACCAGTTCCCTAAAAGATTGATTATTTCTTCTAGTATATTGTAAGGAAGTTAACCGGTTTTTATTTCTGAAAATATTGTAACTGGTTTGTAGTAAGCTAGTTTATCAATGGATATGTATAAATATACAATATAATTCAACTGTGTTGTTGTTGGCAGCATTCTAGGAGTCTTAAGCTTACAACTGACATTCTACGTTGTTACACTATAACATATCTGCAACTCCATTATCCTCAACATTGTAAGAACTACCATACACTAAAAGCAAAAAAAAAAAAGTGAAGTGTTTTGTATATGTCTGCTAGGGAAGAGGAATTTACACTGTATCACTTTTAGTGTACATCTAAAATGAATCATCCTTGTTTACATATTTGCATCCACTTCTGTGGTTTCACTGCACTTTTCTGCTCCACATCATGTTTGAATCGTTTTTATTTTAGCTTTTATATCTGTTACGGTTAACCCACGAATATTTAAATCAGTGAGCAATGAGGAGTACACTTTTTCCTGTGCATTTGACTTGCTGTGTTTGATATTCCACAAGCACTAGTAGTATTGCTGGTATGTTTCAAGAAACAATGACTGTCTTGCTACTTGAATGACAGTGTCATAAAATAACTGCCACGAAAATAGTTCATTAACAAACATTAATTTTCGCACTACGACAGAGATTCAGCTGGCGGATGTGAAATGAGTGAATGCGATGGAAACACTCCATTTGTTTACATTTTTAACTGACTCTTCACTCTGGATGAATCATTGGTTCGAGAAACGATTCTTTCATCAAAAGTTACTAGGGGTCAACTTCTTTCATCATTCATCTTGGATGAAACAAAAATGAAAGGCAATCTACGCTTATCGCTTTAGATGATTCTTCCAAGATGAACATCGATACCCATGCACACCAAAGACAATTTATATCAGTGTTTCCCAACGTGGGACAATCGAAAATGGACTCCATTGTACTTAATGTAATAAAAATGGGACTACTGTACATAATACAATATATATAATTACAATGTACATAATGTAACATATATAATTTTATATTTAATGTGTTTTGAGGGTAATGAATAATTATGAGTGGGGGGGGGCGTGGAAATTTTGGTTACTATAAAAGTAGGTCATGGCTTGAAAAAGATTGGGAACCACTGGTTTATATATTCCTTTGTACCATGCACAAAATTTTTTCTTAAACTGCAGTTCATGCTCTGCCAATTTAATCACAACAAAGGCAGGGTTCCCATACATCTGGAATTGTCGGGTGAATTTGAAATTACTAAAAGTCAGGGGAAAACGAGATTTTTTGGTCAAACCTGGAAAGGTTAAGGAAACATTCTTAACTTCTATTTGGGTAGATAAATCTCTCGCGAACATAAAGTCATTTTCTGCACAACCAAAGTTCACTTGCACATTCAGTCTTGTTTGTGATGGATCAAGCAATATTGTGTGAAAAACCTGGAAATGTGTGTGTCAAGTTTTCTCCAGTGTGAGTGGGAACGAAGTAATATAAAGTTTCACCTGGAGATTCTACAACAGTTATTTCGACACTGGCGTAAGGTTTAAAAACACGTTTCGGGAGCCAACTGCTCCCTTTGTCAAGTGAAGGCAGAATTTGCCAGTGTCGAAATCAAACTGCATTCAGGCACAAGGAAAAGAAAGAAAAAGTAAATTCGAAACCAATGTACATTTGTGTTTTGGCGGCAATGGGAAAAAACCTAAATGTCTGACAAAGCTCATACTGCCCAAGTTTAAGTGCTGTGACATAGTTACCAAATAATACGAAGGGGAAAAAAGTTGTTTAAATGAGAAAACAGATTTTTAAATAATGAAAGTGAAGTTATTTCTTAAATCGTTAAGGAGAGCGTTCCACACCCAACGATCTAAGGCGAGTCCAGGCAATATTGATTCTTGCGAAGTTGAATCGAAAATCTTGCATATTGCGAGTACGATAATGGTGTTCTGGTGGATGTGGTAATACAATATCAGTAATTACATTGTTATTAATAATATCAAACATAAAGACAGCAATCTTAAAATTGAAGTCTTTCAACAGTTAAAACAAATAATATTGATAACTTCTCAGTGGGAACTCTGAAACGAAACCACAGAAACAGCACTGGATATACCCAATTTACACAACCAAATTGATAAAAGAAAAATTCTACATATTATATAACAATCCACACAAGTGCCAAATAAAAATTTACGAGCGTTTCCCATAATGGGCAATTGTCTACAGCAGTGCTTCCTAAACTATTTAGAACGTTCCACTGGTGGGGTACAGGATGATTTTTGATGTGGCACGAAGCATTTTTTAAGTATGCATATTTCCGGAAACATTTTTAAAAATTTAAAATGAACTTCGAAAAAAGATGTGATTTTTGTAGAAGCTAAGCATGTATCCAGGATTTTTGCTTTCATCAGGGTGGGGAAGCAGGCCCACAGATCCATCCTCTACATAGGTTTCTGGTTAGAGGTATGTAGGGCGCAAAAGTTCTTAACGGACATCCCTCATATGCTATAACTCCACTTTTATTTATTTATACAATACTATTTGGCCCGTGAGGGCCCAGGTAGGGGTATACAATACCGACAAGATGTTACAAATTGTCGAATATTATGAACAAATGCATTGATATTAATTGAAGAAACACATTCTGAGTTAAGCTTATTCCAATTGTCAATCGTTTGAGCAAAAAAAAAAAAAATTATATTACTGTGTGAGGTAAGTAATTGTAATTTCAGAGAGTGATCAATACGAGAAGAAACGTAATTGGCAGGTCTCACGTATTGTAAGAAATTACATTTATAGTGATTATAAAGAATTTTTATATAAAAGAGTAAGACGCAGGTGTTTACAGTGAAAGTAAAGCAGAATTAGGTTTAAAGAAGCTTTAAGAGATGTTACCGAGACATTAGGAGACCAGTTATTCAATATGAAACGTGCAACCAGATTTTGAATAGATTCTAAGTGGTTGATAAGTGGTCTGTAAAGGGATCCCAGGTTTCAAAAGCATAATTTAATATTAAAAAAATGTAAGTTTTGTAACAATAATCTGATGGATTTAGTGGAATGTTTTAATTGTCCCTGTAGATAAAAAATAATTTTGATTCAGCTTGATTAACAACATCGGAAATATGGAGGTTCCATGGGAGATAAGTGAATGTTATCCCTAGGTATTTGAAACGTTTCACTTCTTGAATTGTAGTAGACTGGATTTTATAGGAGAACGATAAAGGACTAATTTTTCTATGAATAGATAAAAGAACTGTCTTAGATGAGTTTAATGGTAAGGACCACTGGGTACACCATTGAGAAATGAGATCAAGGTTAGATTATAAATGCCAGTGATCATTTAATGAGGATATTTGATTATAAATTATTCAATTATCTTCAAATGGCCTAATCTGAACAGAAATAGGTGAAGCGATGTCATTAATAAAAATCAGGAAAAGAAGGGGAGATAAAACTGCACCCCAAGGAGTGCCTGAATATATATATAAGAACTCAGAATTAGTAATTGAGTATGTGCACATACTGATTCAACCCTTTAGAAAAGCTTTCAGCCATGACAAGAGTTGTATATCAAGGTCAATTAAATGAAGCTTATAGATTAATTTGGAATGAAGTACTTTGTCGAACACTTTCGAGAAATCGATAAAAATTATATGTTTGGGCATGATTGTCAATGGATAAGGCTAAATCCTGCGTAAAGTTAAGAAGTTGGGTAATTGTTGAATAGCCCTCTCTAAACCTTTGTTGAGATGGTAGAAAGAAATTTTTAGACTGAAGTATAAAGCGTATCGCTTTAGCTATGATATGTTCAAAAAGTTTATGGTCAGATAAAAATTCCCTGGCATATGGACGTGGACATTATTTTCATGATTCATTCCATTAGGCCAGAATCCCTGTATGGACAAAATTAAACTTCAACCTTCACAGCGTTTCACACAAGAGGAAACTAAGGATAAACAAAGGACAAGAGCCAAGGAGAACCCCCCCCCCACATTAACAAGGAGTGGCAATTGACCTGAATTCACCGATTCAAATGACAAATTCTTCACAAAGATTGCGATTAAAAAAGAAAACCATATAGTGATGCACTGCATGAAACTAATAAGTAATTATCAGCACAAAACTAATAAGTAATTATCACCACAGTTCAAATTTATTTCTATCTATATTATATTTACTCAACTCGATTAGCACACAGATCCTGTATATGTAATGGTGGGAAAACGGTGACTTTAATCTTGCAATTAAAACACATTTCAAAGGAGGAAGACATGTGAGTAAAACCCATCAAACTGCTATTGATCAACTTTTTTCCAAGGCAAATAAATTTTAGTATTTAACGTTTCGTTGTAAACTTAACTGTTATATTCAACAAATTCTTATGTTTGTTATCTTGAACTTGTTTTATGTGCTTAAAAATACATATTTCAAAATGAACTATTTAAATGATTGAAATGTAATATTTCAGCTACTTCAGAATGATCCATCTATTTTCCAGACCCAATATTAATCGATTTCCAGTTGCTAGTTACAGTAAACAACACATAAAAATTTACATAATAAAAACAAGTTTTAAGACCGCAGAATCCCTTAACACAAACCCCAAAGCCATTTATAACTCAATTAAAGTAAATTTACAAATTCAAAAGCTGTATTAAAGAGTGTATTTCTTTACACTAAAAATTTGCACAAATTAAATATTTACAGCAACATTTTCATTCGGCCCTTTTTGAGTTCATTATAAAAGAGTTTAACTATATAATCGCAAAGCTGATGCTTCATCTTTTATTCCGTTTAAAGTGTGTTGACTCTACATATGGGCAAAGGAGATGGGTATGACCAAAACTCTTACAGACTAGATAATTTAGCTAAAGACACTTTAAGTTTGTTATACATTTGGTAATCATTTTTTCCTGAGAAATATATGACCTTAATAATTTTATATAAATTATATTAGTTTTGGTGAAAAATGGTAAGTTTTGAAAGAAGTTTAGTCAAAAGTACAAGTTTTTCAAATTTTTCAGTAGGCAATGTGGTATGAAAAGCACAGTTCAGGAAAATTATTTTAATAAGTTATTTATTATAACAATGAATTTCAAATTTCCCTGACTTTTCCAGGTGAGTAGACACCCTGTGATAGTCAAAGGTGAAGTCTAAAAAGCTGCATTTTGTGTTTTGAAAAAAATTGGTGATATACAAATTGTTTTTTATAAGATTTTCTTTTGTGATATACAGTCACGAATTTTCGTGCAATATGTCGATTCAGATTTATTTAAGTGAGAAGGGTGGTTTTTTTTAAATTTATTATGCATGTGTGTGTAGAATGTTTAATTCTATGAAAATATCCAAAGGAAACATTCGAAGAAATAGAGAAATATTCCAAGGTTTCTAGTTTACAACACGAAGGATTTTTAAGTTTCTAAGTTGGTTCAATGTTACATAGTTTACACTCGCTCGCTCTGGTCACTTTCTTGTCAAATTTATATAATAAATTTGAAGACTGAAAATCCAAGTTTAGTTATTTTAAAAAGTTTAGCTGTTTAGAAAATTTTGAAGAAAGTATTTTTCATTGTTTTTTGAAGAATTACGTTTTTAACAAATAAAAATGTATTTTGAACCAGTTTCATAGGTGCACGCAGAAAGTTCATAAGTGTGTGTGTGCGTGGGGAGGGAGGTTACAGAGCTACAATTCATATATTCCTATGTTAAATATACAAAATTTCATTGCAATGGGGGGTTACAATCCCCCCCCCCCGTGCATATGCCAATGACTAGTTTGATCATTTAAATCCTTTAGAAAGCTATAAAAACTATTTTAAATGACATTTAAGATGCCAGTGGCTCACAGGCACCATGTCGGCACTAAACACCAGGCATTAATGAGAATAAGTTCCCCCGATATATCAAACTTTACTCAGAACCATAACCAACATTCGGTAAAACTGCATAGTCCGTCCAACTACTGAATTGAGTTTTCGGTAATGTTGCTAAAAGCACCTTCCACCATGTTAAAAATGTTATTGACAGTGTTTTTTGGATGCGGAAATTTTCCTGAATAAGTGAATGCCCGGTGGGGAGATACCCCCTAGGGAAAATTCAAGTATTACGTAAGCACCTTTGGGGAGAGAGGGCATTGCTGTTGTGCTTATTTTCCTGTTAGCCCATGTTAATTTTTGCTTAGGAGGGAGAGGGGTATAAAATGGCCAAAATATTGCTTATGTAATACTTGAACGCTTCCCTACCGCTATAAAAAAAACCCATTAAGTAAGCCTAAAATTCAAAATGGTTGAACTAGTACAGAGCGCAGTAGTGAAAAAAAAAAGCAAGTATCCACCAAGTTGTCATGGTCAGCTGCGTACGACGAAAAAATCATTCTCATGGCATTGAGGAATGCTGGATACAAATTCCTAGACCATAAAAAAAAGCACAAGGGTCAATTGTTCCAACATAATCCGCTGCAATGAATAAAACATGGCATACAGAAGCACAAATGGTGCTACACGCATGTTAAGAGATGCCTAAATATGGCATCAGAGACACAGTATGACATTACAAGCCTAACTACTGCAATTTTTGATCAATTTCAGGAGGAGAGAGAATGTGTGTGACAACCTGTGCAGTTACACCCAACATCCTTTCCTCCATAATTTGCATATTTCAACTCGCCAAATAATAAAAGAGAATTCAAAACTTTTGTGTTTAAATAACATTGTAGGGCTAGTGCTCAGACGCTTTTATGTAAAAACCGAGAAACGTTAGGGTCAGTAAATATAATTAATAATAAATTAGGGTCAAAAATAGTTTTTGATAATATTCAACTTTCTTTTATACATCAGCAAGTAACGTAGCAATTTAAAATTTATGTGGAGGAGGACTCTAGCACCTTATAAGATTTTGAGATGCCGCCTATGAGAAAATAATGTGTTTTGACATCCAATTGGGGAGGGTCGAGCCCCTTCCTCTCCTATGCTAATGACAGCAGCAAGTATAAGAAAATCTATAATTTAATAAGCCATCACAAATTGAATGGCCGGTGACACTACAGATGAATCCCCTGTTTTGTCGCCAACTCGTCTCCAAAACTGATGCTATACTCTTAAAACAGAGGGAAAGTTTTAGGAAGCGTTAAAAATGCGAGCATGCGGGTGGTAGTTGTAGTGTTGTAGCGTCCGTCAGTGTCAGTGGGGGTTTGTGAGTTGTAGACAGATGAGCGACAGTTTAAATGGTTTTTTTTTTGTGTGACAGATTGGAATTGTTAGTATGTTTGGAATGTAGAAAGGTATAGGAGGAGGAGGTATGGGGAGAAGAGGTTAGAGGGGAAAAAGAGGAGGTAGGGGGAGATGAGGGCAATGTGGAGTATCACATTGTCGGTGATGAGAAGCAGTTGGACTCGTACTTCGCAAATCGGCGTTGATCAGCTGTTGTACTCATATTTCGCAGAAGATATGGAGAGGGGGGAAAAAGGGAGAGGAGGTTTGGGGAAATGTAGAGCATCGCAATGTTGATGCTGAAAAGCTGTTTGACTCATACTACGCAGAGTATATGTGGAGACGGTGTCACAAAGAGGAAGTGGAGGAAATGATTCCAAAAGCCATAAAAAATCAATGCTTAAAGACAGCAGTTTTTTTGGTTAAAAAAATCTGAAAAGAGTATAATAAGCAGTAAACAGTATAACAGGTAATTACTCCTTAAAAAAACATGGCGGCCGGGAAGAGAGCATGTGATGACGTAAGGCAGGCAGGAGGTTGCCGTGGCAGAGTTGCCTCTCTTTGGCGACAAATCGCACAGGGGACACACGTATAGTATAGCCGAAATGTTTCCAACGCGCACGGCAACAGTGACACTCATTTACCGCCATGTTGTTTATGTCATCTTAACAACATGGACTTCTGGATTCGAAGAAAAACAACACAAAAATTGAAAAGACATTAAAAGCATTAATATAGACCCAAACTATTATAGTAAACAAATATTAATAATTACAAATTTATTCTTATTTAACCATATGTACCAAGAGATGAATTTTAGTCCCGAATATATTATTTATGAAGGATTATACAGGTTTTGTTGGTTTTCTTATAGCGTGATAATTGGGCAGGATCTTCGATAGAAAGTCAAGTTGAAGGTTCTGAGGAGAGGGTTTCTCATTCTGCAATCGTCGTTCGCATTGAGAACCAAATATCACGGTGTTTTCCGATATCACCTCCGGGCTGGACACTTCACATTTAGCCCCGATGACACAGCCTGAAGTCAGTTCGGTGTTTCGTCCGACTCTGGACTTGGGCTCCAAAACGTTATTGTCTCCAATTTTAACGGCTTCAATCACACAACCTACTTCAAATACGTTATTATTGCCGATTACCATAATGGGTCTTTCGTCGGAGGGTTGAATACCTTCGGCTCTGTTTACGATCACCACCCTCTCCTCGATTAAATTATTTTCACCAATGACAATGGGCCCGGATTCAGCGAGTATTTGAGCTCTGGGATGAATGACTGTTCGACTTCCAATCGCAATTTCTCCTTTTAATTCACAATCTCGGCAAACAATAGCCGATGGCCCAATGACTAACTTCGGTTTCGAAGACATGATTTCGACTAAAAAACAAACACTACGGTCAGCGCCACCAGAAGCGTAGCAATTTAAAAATTATGGTGGACTCAAATAGCTTTAACATTGATCATTTAACTCGAATTTAAAAAAGATTATTTACAAATATTCAGGCCTAGAGATCCAGTGGGAGCTTGAATCGCCCCTCCGCCGCCGAGTGCCACTCCTTTTTGCGTAAAAAATTGAATGGTTTAATATTTTCAGTACATTTCTAAGAATTTGTTGTTTTGGTTTTTTGGAAGATGGAAAACGCAAATTTTAATATGTAAAAATTTATTTCTCTGCCCTTTTTTTTCAAGTAAATTTATAAAAAAAAAAAAATTGAGAAATACATTTTTGAATTTTGCCTTTTTAAACATTAACTTTGAAAGCATTTCCATCGGGGGTATAGCTCAGTGGTAGAGCATTCGACTGCAGATCGAGAGGTCCCCGGTTCAAACCCGGGTGCCCCCTGCGATTGTTTTTTTCTCCTTATTTGTGTCTTCTTTAAATACTTTTTAATTTCTTTGCTGCAAACTTTCCGAAAAAAAAAAAAAAATCGCTAACGAATTTAGAACAGAATTAAGAATAGTCAAAATTTAAGAAAAAAATAATTATTTATCTTTACTAAAATTGTATAACAATACACAACATTTTATTACTGCAGATTTTTGCCAAAAAACGCGATATGTAAATAAACAAATTTCTCTAAATTAGCCATTGAACAAGAACATCAGTTTAAAAACGGGAATAAATGTTTGTGCGTGTTTAAATATTAAAGGCTTTAAACACAATTAGTCAGGTGTTTTTTGTTTTTTTTAAAATGGGATAGTTAGGTAGCTCTCGAAATAGCTAGATTAGAGAAGTCAAGGGCGGACACGGGGGGGGGGAGTCACAGAGGTCATGATCTCCACCAAAATATATTTTTTCACTGTAAAAAATTCCAACTTTCATGATAAATGAAGGGTGTTATTCCAAGACCATGGCAAATTCTGTCCTTGACTCCCCCCAAAATGAAAGTCTGTATCCGCCTCTGAGAGAAGATATATATTCTAGCTATCTTGTATAGCGTTTATGAACATCCTTTGCTAAATATCGTTTCATTCTTAAAGTATTTAAAGAAAATGATAGTGTGTTACTTTGACGAGGTTATAAATCGGCAAATGGTTTTAGTAAACTTAATATGCTGCCATCTATGATTGTAAATGGAAATTAATTATTATATACTATTTAGACCGTAATTTTCATTTAAGTTTGAATATATTAAGAAAATAATTCACATATTTTAAATAAGTAAATGGTAAAAAAAGCAGTGAAAATTGGATGTTAATATAATTATTCAGATGCTCAATCAAAAGGCTAGTTCACAAATATTAGAAAAGAAAGATAGATAATTTATCCCTCATTGAAAAATAAAATTGAACATGGTGCACCTGAAACTACATTTGTGTGAAATTTAGTTCTGAAAAAATATATGTGCTTACACCAGCTTGCAGGGGCGGACTGGGTCCTCTCAAAGGGCGCATACCTTGGATTATCAGAGGGCGCGAGTCCTATAGCCCATGAGGGCCCGACGGCTTAGTCCGCCCCTGCTAGCTTGCTTTCTCTTTATTTGGAGAACAAAAGTGGAACCCATTCAAAAAACTCTGGGGAATATAGTTTTTTTCCCCCTTTTCTTTGAGGGGGGAGGCGAATTGAAAAAAGTGTTCTACTGCCAAATCATTTCAAATATATTTCTGTGATATTGAAGGCATTTTACAAATATTATGCAATAATGTGGGCTGTATTGTAGCTTTATCCGTTTATTTTTAGTATGTTATACAGTACAACTATGCATATACGTGTATGCAGTACGTGTACATTATTATTTTGACCTAAAAACGTCAAATTTTACTAAAAGTTTTATTTTTTGGCAATTAAAAAAACAAAAACAAAAACAATCGAAACCGTGAAAACTAAATCCACGAATAGCAAGGGAAGTCTGTAAACTAGGCCCATAGCTAGACACTTGTTACAGGGGAGGCTCTGAACATAGGCATACTCAGGAAGTTCGTAAAGGTATGGAGCTGTAACTCACATATTCCTATGTTAAGTATACAAAATTTCATCGTAATGGTAGGGGGTTTACAACCCCATCAACACCCTGCGTACGCCAATGGCTGAAAGTTACAGGGGGGGAGGCTCAGAAAACCACAGAAGGGCTTAAAATTCGTAAATGTTTTGATATATTTTATTAATATATTTAATAATACCAAATATATAAGGAGAGTAATATATTTAACGTTAATAAATAAATTTCTTAACATAAATTTTGCATTAAAAACTTATGAATTTTAGTACACATCTCTATAATTTCTCTTATCCTTATTATAAAGTAGATGATTTGACGAGGATAGCCCAGATGCTCTTACGTCATAAAAAACGAACAAGCAAACAAAATAAGTAAAAACCTCTGTAAAAAAAAAAATTATATACACAAAATCTACCGTAGAAAGCTATTTTGAACACATTTTTAACGTCAAAGAACAATTTCCATTATCATGTACAATTTAATACAAAACAAAAAATTTAAAATAAAAGTCTGCAATATTTTATTTTTGAGAAAAAATATTTTCCGGGGGTCGCTGACTACATTTCCAAAGGGGCTTAACCCCTTATAGCCTTATCTCGATTACGGCTCTACTGTAAACCCTTGTTTAATCCTTGAATTTTCCTACAGCTATCGTCGGGGGTATAGCTCAGTGGTAGAGCATTCGACTGCAGATCGAGAGTTCCTCGGTTCAAACCTCAAACCCGAGTGCCCCCTGTACCTTTTTTTTTTTTTTTTTTTTCCTATCGTTCCTCAAATCCAGTTTAACATAATCAAAAAATTTTCGGTGGTGGAATATTCACCAGCAGTTCAAGACGTCCCCAATTCAATCCCGAACGGCCCTTGTGAACTTTATATTCTGCTTCTCCCCCGCCACTTCTATTAAGTCTATTGCAATATAATATTTAATCACCAATTTTCGCTTGGTGAACATCGGGGTACATAGCTCAGTGGCAAAGCCTTTGATTGCCGATCAAGAAGTCTCCGGTTCAAACGAGGGTGCTCTCTGTGACCTCTCCACCACTTCTATTACATCTAGTCCAATATGATATAATGTTTAATCTACAAATTTCCGTATAAGGAACATCAGGGGCATAGTTCAGTTGTAGAGCACTTGGAAGCA
>QLNU02003225.1:49170055-49182687 GCA_006491805.2 Dysdera silvatica | reverse complement strand
GTTTGAATTCATGTCGCATTCAAATAAAATTCAACTAAATTCAACAAAATCACTAAATATGAACACGAATGTCTAATTTTTCAATTTGTGGATTTAAACGCTCAGTATAACCCAAGCCACAATGTGGTATAGCTCGGTGATATCAGAGTTAGATTATATGAAGGTCGCAATAAAGATTCCCCCTGATTTTTCGATTATATTAGGAGGATGAAATTAGGTACGCATCCAGGGGCGGCTTAAGGGACGGGCGACGCGGACGGCCGCCCGGGTCCCCGTTTGGATGAGGGCGCCAAGCTGTAGTCAAGTAATTTTTTTAATTTACCCAACAGTAGAAAATCTCTCTAAAAAGGAAAAGTTTAGAGAAGATGTTTCAGAGACTTTTGGCCACTTCCATAGGGCATATGGCTCACTGTGTATCTGTGAAACTGTTAGGAGTTCAGAGCTGCGGATTGCCACGTTACCTATAGAGATATGCATCATGATACTTGCAGGGGCGGCTCGAGGTTGATTTTGAACCCGGGCCATGATTTTGTGCCAAGCCGCCCAGGTTCAGAATCAACCTCGAGCCGCCCCTGCACGTATCATGATGCATATCTCTATAGGTAACGTGGTAATTCGCAGCTCTGAACTTCTGACAGTTTCTCTTTAAAAGGTGTCAATGTGTAGTAATGCATAATCACGAACTAGTTAAATGCAGTGGTTATGAGGCATGCCAGTATCCAGAGGGGGATCTTAGGGACCGGTTCCCCCCGAAATTAAATTTTTAATGGGACTTGGCTACGGCCTTGCATGCTGTGATTGTATCGATACATGCTGTAAAAATTTTTGAACCCCCCCTTGAAATTAAATCCTGGCTACGGTCTTGTCATCAGGTTTCTGTACTTGAAAGGCCACACACAACAGAAGATGTTCGATGAGATCAAGGAGACTTATGGGGAGAATGACCCATCGTATGACCAAACTTTCCGTTTAGCGACCCATTTTGGGACCCCACGAAATGCTTCATATTGTTAATATATTTCTGACTAACGACCCCATTTTTTACCGAAATTAAGCATTGCTTTTCTTTTCTGGCCATTCCCCATTTCTTGTTGTGGACAATTTCCTTTTACGGAATCAGAGGTGGATCCAGAGAGGCTTTTTTTTTGGGGAGGGGGATGTAAAATGTACTAGAGCCCACTTAAAACGAGTCCGCATTTAGCGAGTATCCGGATATAACGAAGAAATTATAGATTTTGTTTGGTATAATGAATAAATGAAATTTAACCGCTTTTAGCAAACAATTGCTTTTTGGCTCCCGAATTTAATGAGCGATTAAAAAATAAAATAGGAAATCGAATTTTTTGAAAAAAATCCTGTTGTTATATGCGGTTGGTCGTTATAATAGGCGCTCGTTATAACCGATTTCCATTGCATTGTTATGAACTTGGGGGATTTCCCTACTCACCCGTTGATCCGCCACTGGTTGAATGCATGTACTCCAATTGATTATCTAAACTGGTGAGGTTCCCTTTGTATATAAAGATAAGGGGCTTGTGTTAGTGACTTCAGTTGAGAAATGTCCACAATAAGAAAGCTTCTCACGTTTCAGGATAAAGTAAAAATTATGAAAGAATGCAAAAAATAAACTAAAATTAACTAAACAGTGAGTCATTCCCTGTCAAGTGGTCCAGGGGTCCACGCTCGACCCTCTTTGATTTTGCTGAAATTTTAAAAAGTTGTAGACAAGTCCAAGAAATGAACATGTGCAAATTTCTAGCCCGCAATAATAAATAACGAGGGAGATATGGCCACGTTTTTGAAGAACCCCTCCAAAAGCAGAGCCGAACACCAAGTGAATATTCAAAGTTTCGGTGCCAATAACTTGACAGCCAAAGTCGCTGTTGATCAGAAAATAAGCATTCCACTTTAGCTTCATGCCATGAATCAGAAAATGTAATTCTGAAAACGTGAAAAGCATTTCCCTCTTCAGAATAAGTGCTGAAAGTTTTCAGCACTTATTCTACTTTTGGCCACTTTTATGTGGTATATAAATTGATTGTTTGGCTTTTTTATGGCGCAAGAGCATCTGGGCTATACTGCGCCAACATGTGGTATATACAGTTGCGGATTAAAGTTTTTGAGGGCCCCTGAGCTACTGGTATTGTGAGGCCCTCCAGTGAAATAATTCGAAAGGCTCGTCTACAAGAGATACGTCACTGGAGGCCCTTTTATTGGCGGACGCTCCTGGGCTGCAGCCACTAAAGCCCATGCGTTAATCCGGCACTTGATATATGGCTTATTGTGCATCTGTAAAAATATAAAAATATACCATAGACGTAGCCAGGGGGTGGTTGTGGGAGTTTTAACACCGCCATGAAATTTTGTATATTTAACATAGGAATATATGAGTTGTAGCTCTGTAACCCCTCCCATTAAGCCTATAATCCCTCCCTCGGGCCGGTGCGCCCTCATGGACGATAGGACTTCCACTCTTACAGGGCTATAGGACAGGCGCCCTTCGATAATCCAAGGTATGCGCCCTTTGAGAGGACCCAGTCCGCCTCTGCTCTCTTATGAACTTTCTGCCTACGCCACTGCAAGAAGCTATGTGTTATGATATCAACCACTGGCGTTGGACGTTACTTCAACATAATGAATGGCTTGATGAACAAATTGAGAAATTGAATGGGACAAAGAACATTTCAAACCTGCACAAAGGTCAGTAAAAAGGCCAGAATGGGTTGTCAGAAAAGTTGAAAAATGAGGTTCTAAATACATACTGCATGCAAAGGAATAACAGAGAAGACTAAAATTATCATAAAACGTCTGTTTTGGTTGTTTGAATTTTGGGAGTTTTAATCTGCGATTTATACATTATTAAAATTATTATTGATAAATTCTTTGGAACAACTTATCAAAATATTAGTCTAAAAAACGTTCATTATTTATTTGAATATTTTTTTTTGCCCCATATATATAACACAAGCACACACCTACTGCTCTCTACACTACCAGCCTGATTCAAACCTTTTGAATTCAACACCGGTTACAAGCCCCCTACTCCTCGGGAAAAAAAAATTATCTAGGACCCTACGAAATCTTAATTCGACCCTGCAAGCGGAGAGCATACAACTACAGTAGGACTAGTTTAGTGCCACGGTAGTCCTAATGGATTTTAAAATTCTCAAATTTACTTTATTTACTCTCGACTCCTAAAAAAAAAACCTCCTTCCTCTCGGAAGATAAACTTCAAATTGCAACTTCTCTTATCGTATAATCATAATTATATTTCTTGACGTGACAAAATTATTATAGTTATGCAAACTTAAAACACAACGAGGAACTATTAAAAATCAGTTATTACGCAAGCAGAAGAATTGGGCCGCAAGTGGAAAATAGAACGCATGCCAACAAAAATGCTATTGATTACGCAACTGTTTACCCTGTGTGGCGTTCTGGAAAGATCGAATGACTAGTTAACTAATGGTGGCGTCATAAATAAAATTCGAAACAAGCTCACTGCAGATAACATCGAATTCAAACACGTTAACTAGAATATAATGGAATCAGGCCCGTAGCTAGACGCTTGTTACAGGGGGAGCTCTGGAAGTTACAGGGTAAGCTCAGAAAAATACGGAGGGGGCTTAAAATTCGTGAATATTTTGATGTATTTTATTAATATGTAATAATATTAAATACTTATAAAGCAGACCAATGTATGTAACACGTTAATAAATAAATTTCTTAGCAAATTTTGCATAAAAGGGTTGTAAATTTTTTGTATACCTCTCTATAATTTACCCTATCCTTATTATAAGTAGAAAAAGTATATATGAAGACGCAAAGCTATTCTGAGGGAGGGCAGGGGCGGGGAAAAGGATCATGGGGGCTGGTCGATGTGAGCCTGGGGGCCGCTGTAAAGACTTATTCTGGGGGGGCGAGGAAGGATCATGGGGGGCTGGTCGATGTGAGCCTGGGGGCCCGCGTTGGCTCTCGGTGCCCCTGGTAGCACCTGAGCCAATTAGGCCCCCATTTTCTACGTCATTGCCCTGCACCAAAGTGCTGTTATCATGGAATTTGACGTCCACTACCCTGCACCTAAGTGCTGTTATCATGCAATTTACCCTAACTGTCTCCGAAAATAATTTACAGTGACATAATTAATCCAATGGTTTCATTAAAATTATGTCCTAAATTACAGCGTGAGCATTTTATTTGATGTTTTTTGTAAGTTATCAAGATAACTTTCTTTTTTTCGTATTATCAAAGCAGACCAAAGATTGCAAAATATCGTAACACATATCGTAAATGTATCAGCTTGTAAAATACCGATAACATCCATTAAAACGGAAATCAAAATTCAGAGAGGGGCCTTGACATCGATTTTGATTCAATCGATAAAGCTGCAGATTAAGGAAGTAGATTTCGCTCACGTTTTCGCTTTTATTAATAAATAAACCATCAATTTTTCTAGCACAGTTATGTCCATTCCTTGTAGAAAGATAATTACATCGATAAATAGACTTGATATTAAATCAATCATTAGTAGAAAATCTCAACATTAAACTAATCATTTATTTTATAAATATCTGTCTTTTTTTTAATGCAAATTAAAATAAATGAGTATTGATGCAGTCAAAATAATACTTGTACCTTTATTGCTATTTTTTTTAATAGCCTATAAATAAATAACAACCACCTCCAAAGAACGGTCCCTCTTTTGCAAAATACTACGAGTGACCGTTATTCAGAGCTTTTACTGTATATTATATATTAAGTCACACTAGCTGAATCCATTTTCTTGTCATGGAAGTTAATTCGTTACATCCGTATATGTTCGTTATAATTAAATTCCACTGTAAATACTGTATATATAGAGACTCTTTTTCTCTCCCTCCCTCCCCCTCTCTCTCTTTTAATCGGTCCCACTTTAGTCGGCCACCGCTTCAAACAAACCCCATCCGTTTGCTGATTTCGGATTAAAAAAGTTGTGGCTGTTAAGAAACAAACGACAATCATTCATTACATTGGCGTTCCCAGAATTATATGCAGGAAGGTGCATCCAGGAAAAATTCCAATTGAATAATGTTGTTGGACTGTAGTTTCTTGTGGATTCAGTCCTCTTTTCCCCCTTTTTTCATAAGTCAAGGGGATGCAAGTGTATTCCCTTGTACCCGGAGCACCCATGATTTATTATTGATTCATCATATATAAGAACGTCACTTATTATTTTTTTAAATAATAAGCCTTACATTATGCACCCATTTACTTTATTACTTATTTTATGTACCACTTTACAGTCTTTCAAAATTATCCCACTTTCCCCCCAATGTGAGCCAAGGCGTGGCTTTTCAGTTTTTTGTTTTTTTTTAATTTTATTTTTATTTTGAATAATTGTAAACCAAAGATAACTCTTTTCCTACAAAGAGGTTACCACTCCTTACTCAAAAGAAGTCAAACTACTCCGGGGCTTCACGGAACCCTAAAAAAGCTATTATTACGGCAAAACCTCGATTATCCCAAATAAAAGGACGGGTTCCATTTCGGATAATTGAAATACCGGATAAACCGGAAATTTAATTTTCAGAGCGAAGGCACAAAGAAACTGCGACATTTACCCGAAAACACGCTTGATTGCATATGATTTGACTACTATATTGATAGTGGAAAATACAACAAATTACATGTATGTGTTAATTAAATATTGCCAGCTTTATTGGTATTAGTCCAATATCTTCGTATATGTCAGATATATGCGAAGTCCGATATCTTCCATTTACGTGTGTATGTGTTGGTTTCTCTCTTAAGGATAGAGCATATTCGAAAATAAATATAGGCTTTTTGGTACATTCGACTATACTCGTGGCAAAGCTAACGTGATATACTGATAAGGCACAGAGCAGTACGATTTCGCCAGTGCAATATAGTTCGCCCTTTCTTACGTTAGCAGAGTCAATAGAAGATACATTTCATACATAAAACATTAAAATAATGCTCAAATACATAAAACATAGTCATATTTGTGCAATTAAAATCTGGTATTTATTCCAAGTCCAAGATTCTCATGAAAAAGAGGAGGTACCTAACGTAACGTTTTATCCCCTGGTTGAGTGAAAGAAAATGAGGTTGGGGTTTGGAAGAAAAGAAATGAGGTGGGAAAACTATTTGAAATTTTTTGGTTAAAAAACAGAGTTGAAGCGAATCTTGATAGGACACAATTAAAATTTAGTAAGTCGAATAAAGCACTGGTTTTCCAACGATTCGACTAGGTTTCGAAAAAGAGTTAGAAATTTTGAAGTCTGGACGTGAGGAAAATTTTGTTCAGTTAGTGTGCATGGATTTAATGCGAAGGGTGCACCGCCGTAGGCGGCGCTGTAATCCCAGACGTGTTTCAACGTCAGATGTTATGACTGCCAGTGGACCATGAAGGGGCACTGGGAAGCATTAGGGGGATTGTCGATCCGTACAGGCACATCTCACGCTGGTGTCGTCATCTAACGTCTACTGAGAACCATCCACAATCAATCCACCCTGAGAAGTGGCTGAAATAGATGGATGGCACGGAAGAACACCCCGGTGGGTGAAGCGCCACGAAGCGGCAGGGGGTGGTGCGAAGGGGTGCCCTTCGACCAGAACGAACAAACCTCCATCCATCCTGCAATGTACCGCCTAGCCGGACTTTCATCCGCGGACCGTGACAATTTCCCAGGGCGTCGGTGGTCTCCGCGAGAGGAAACGGTGGCTTAGAAGTCCGAAGCAGAACAAAGGACGATTGCCCGATCACGGAAGCAAAGATCGATCCGAGAGGAAAGGCGGAGCCAGGACCCAAAATAGCACAAACAGACGTCAATCCACCGCCATCCAGCGGCCTGGTGAATGTCCCAGTCACTCCAACCACGTGAGCCGAAACCAGCACCCGCTCGCCACCAGAGCTGAGACCGAACTTCCTGGATGTGAGGGAAAAAAAAAAAGGTCGGAAGAGCCAATGGAAAAATTGACGTCATGGAGAGCTGAGAGGGGAGGTGTCTTACGAACGCGTGGGCGGAGCCTAGTTCATCGAGGCGAAATACCCAATATTACAGGCAACAAGGCGGGCGTTGTTAAAATTCCAGTCAAGCACAGGCAGGCATTCGATGGCTCTAGAGTTGAGTTTAGTCCTAAACGATTTCTACCACCCTTTACAGGCTGCAACATCGTCCCAATATTTCAATTGGTGCCGTCCAGAAATGGCAAATAGGAGGGGTCCATAAGCTTTGTAGAGGTCTAGGATATCCGCCTCTTGACTGGTTCATCAAAATCACCCTACGGATGAAGATATAGGAATGGATTTGTTTGACGTTGTCTATAAGGTTGCCAGCATAGGATGTCATATCTGAAAGTTCACCCAAGGGAAGCTCTTTTGCCCTGGCCCGGATCTCGGCGAAGCAATGAGCCCGCGTGATTTTTTGCAGGACAATTGGCGGAGTATCTTTGGGAAGGTCGATGAGGATGGAATGTTTTTTTTTCTGGCTGGACCATGTCTGCGATTCTTCTTCTTTTTCCGCTAAGGGGTGAACGGGAGAGATAATGCTGTGATACAATCAGTTGACAGATAATCGATTTGGGTTGGGTGGGGGGAGTAACTGCACGAGATAACTGGGGTGTCCGAGTGGTGGAAATCCTGGAACCACGGACAGGTGGTAGCGTCGGGATGGCGGAACAGTCCACTTTTAAATGTCCGGCACCTTGACAGAGGAAACAATGGCGGATGATTCCTGGGTAGCGGATTTTCACTTTGTATTTGTCAATGGTGAGGACATTAGGAATGGGCGTAGATAACTCTATCTTTAGCTTCCGTGTCCCATTGAAGAAATCAAAATCTCCGTGCCATTTTCCCCAGACAATGCCAGATTTTGGGAGGCCGTATTGGCGGAGATGGTTGAGAAGATCTTGGTCCGAAAATTGATATGGTAAATTGAGAATTTTGACCCAACATCCATTTTTGCCTACTAGGTGGACCGGGAAATTGACTCCATCAATGGTGAGGCCGGTTTCGATGAGCGAGTTGACGCGCTGAAGGGAGGACACCGTGACTTCAAAGCTGGATTGACTCCTTGGCTGAAGGCAGCAAAGTTCTTCCGGGTTCCCGATTGCATCAAAAATGGCGCCAAAGACGTCAGAAATAATCGGACGTCTGGAACCAACGTCGATGCTAACGGAAAGTCTACGGTCGAGCTGGATGGGCATAGCGAGAGCGTAGAGAAGACGACTTATCTCTCCGAGTTCAGAACTCGATTCATGCTGGTATTTATTAAATTTAGGAAAAACATTCATTATAGCGAGCGCTGACGTCATTCAAGTAACTGACCACTCAGAGGACTTCGTTCGCTTGGCGGGAAATTTGTCGCGTGGAAGTTTGGCAACCGCGTTTTTCTGCATTCCAAATTAGGCGATAAATAGCCTAATAATGTTGAGGGCTATCTCATTTTTCGCCAATTGGCGAATGAATATTTATTGCACACACGTGAATAGGTCACCGTAGCCTTAACAGTGTACCAGGTTAGCTTTGCCGCGAGTATAATGTCAATTTAAAAAAAAATAATTGTTTTCCAAAAATGATAATAAATGTAGAAGGCCATTTCGGTTAATCGAACTTCGGATAATCGGGGTTCTACTGTATATCTATGATTGGTGATGTGTGTACTATGCTGATCGAGATTTTCAAGCTTGACGCTTTGGCAACCATTTGGAAAATCTGGATTAAAAGATCGTGCTCTTAAACAGGGCCGGCGTTAGTCATTATATCATTCGGGGAGAACATATGTTCTTCGGCCCTAAAATGATTTCATTTTTTTTATTACAATCCCATTTTCCCGCCCCCAAAAATGTGCCGCTCAGGGCGAACGCACAGTTCACCCCCTTTGGCGCCGGTTCTGCTCTTAAGAACAGCTGCGGGGGAAGAGGTGTAACGTTTAAGCAGAAAGTTCATAAGGGATATTACAGGGTTAAAAGTAGGGTTACAGATCTACAACATCGTATATTCTCATATGTTTGTGGATAAAATTGTATTGTAATGGGGGCTTTTGACCCTATCAATCCCCCCATGCGTACGCCAGTGTGTTCGAGGTGTAATGCTTAATGATTGCACTCTTTTAAGTCCTAGTATCTAGCATAAGTAGTGGCGTAGCCAGTTTGCCGCCCTCCCTTCTTAGTTGATTTATTCAAAATTTTAGGGTCATTGCTCTAAATTGTTTTATTAAAGGCTAATTGCCGCCCCCTCCCCCCCTTAGCTACGCTACTGAGCATAGGCATAGCCAGGGCGTTTGGGGGTTGTAACCACCCATCCCACTGCAATGAAATTTTGCATATTTAACATAGGAATATATGAGTTGTAGCTCTATAACTCCCCCCCACGCTTCATTGAGCCTGTAACCTCCTTATAAACTGCCTGAGTACGCCTATGGTCTCTAGCTTGCTAGACGTGCTACAATTGGCAAATAGGTCCCGCTAGTACAACCTTGAAGTATATATAATTTCTTGTTCAACAATTGTAATTAGGTCGTTCAGAGCTTTTGGTGTCGTGATCTAGCTTGTTATCATGCTGTTGCTAGTACCGAAAGAGACCGAACATGAACAATCAATAGCGAGTTGGAACCAATTGTTTTTAATATTTTCAAAAACAAGGACCAGCTTGTAACTCTTCTTTGCTTTTCACAGAATAGAGCAACTGGTTCTCGCACAGAACCGGTTACAAAACTTTTTGAAATTCTGCAAACCGTTTGTTAAAATTTTGGCAATCTACTATTCATCCTAGTGTCTTTATCAAACAAGCTTACTATTCTTACTCTACATCACTGAGTTCTCCCTAAACTGAACTTCTTGGCGCAGTATAGCCCAGATGCTCTTGCGCCATAAAAAAGCCAAACAAACAAACAAACAAACATAAACTGAATTTGTTATCTCGTTACATTCAATCTGTCAATCGTTATGCAAGTCTTATTCAGCCTTTGTTTTAATGGCGTTTTATCTCACATTATCGTTTAAATTTCATCAAATGCGATATGATGTAAATGTATGTAAGATTCTAAAACGCTGCACTCGTAATCAAAGCTGAGATAGTATTGATTTGGAATTGAATTGCATATTTCATCCCATTGTTCTTGAGGAAGAAATGGAGCCATGTTCAAATTCTACTGCAGGCATACAAAAGACTAGTACGGCCCTCGCAATGACGGATAATATAAGAATAAACAGAGAACTGAAAACTATACCGTAAGTTTTATTGATATATATATATATATATAATATATTTTTTTACGATGTTGATACACAAAAAAATCCTAATCAACTTGTAAATCTTAGAAAAGGTGATTATACCGCAAATTGTATACGCAGGGCCGACAGAAGGAGGGGCAGCAGGGACTGCAGCCCGGGGAGGGGCGGCGCCCGAATAAAGTCTAGGGGCCAGCTCTGGCAAGGACCTATGTTTTGGGAGGCCAGGCCTTGCCCCCAAAAAAATTTTATACGATATTTTTGCTTATTTATTTAAATATGAAAAAAAAAAAATGATGCCCCTCCCACGATTTACATTTTTTTTAATTATCCTTCATTAGCCTGTCTCAATTATCGAAAAAAATGGGGGTGTTGAAGTGAGCCTAGTGGCCCGCTTTGGTTCTCGGCGACCCTGTGTATACGAATAAAATCATATTCATATAAAATGTCGGGTTATCAGATAAACTTTAAAGTAATTATAGGCGGGCCTCAGGGATCCCAATTTTTATTTCTTTTATCATTACTATCATCAAAGAAGAACCTAGGGGCGGCCCCTGAAAATAACTAATTTGCTTACTTTTAGGTCACTATATGAGTTTTCAAACTTGCATCCCCAAAGTATTTTCTGGACTAGCCCCTAATCATCATCATTTTATCATAAGGTAGATTAGGCTACAAATAAGTTGGATACCTGTTTCGTTTGTTTAAGCATATTTTATATATTGAATATAATTAATTATATTTCTTTCATCATTATTTTTATAATAATAATAATTAACCTGGCTATTTCCATCCAGTTCTTGTGTTGGGCGTTTGCTTCAACATTTTCATACTTGTATAATTGATTATTTTGATTAGATCATCATCATAATCAAAAACAGTATTTTATCATTATTATTATTTTATATATAGTTAATATAATATTGTAATTCTTTCATCATTGTTATAACAATTAATCTGGCTATTTCGACGAAGATGTGCCACTGCACTGCCTTCGATTTGTCAACAGGGGCGGATTTACGACTTTGCCGTCTGTAGACAGATATTTTCCTGCCCGTAGATTGACATGTTTTGCCGCCCGTAGACTGATATGTTTTGCCGCCCGTAGACTGGCTTGTTTTGCCGCCTGTAGACTGACATGTTTTGCCGCCTGTAGACTGACATGTTTTGCCGCCTGTAGACTGACATGGTTTGCCGCCTGTAGACTGACATGGTTTGCCGCCCGTAGACTGACATGTTTTACCGCCTTATCTTACCAAACGTAACTAGAGGTGTAACTGATTTTGCCGCTTTTGATAAATTCTTAATTTGACGCTCCTGGCGGTTATTTCAGATTCGCAAATGTTCGTGAATATGATGCCTTTTGAGCCTCTCTTGCCCTGCGGTGGCGCAGTGTGGTAACGCGTTCTCCTATTGCGCGGCTAATCCGGGTTCGACTCCCAGCAGTGCAAAAAGAACGCTTACTCAGAGATCTCATAAAGATCGCACTGCTCACTGTAGTCCGGGGTTTGGTTCCCTAGGCCTTAAGAGGTTCGGATTCCTCGGAAAACAGTAGGTCCCGGCGCAGCATGACCACTGTAGTCTTTGAGCCGTAAAACCAAAAAACAAACCAAACCAAATTTGAGCCTCTCTTACGGCGACACTCACGGCAGCTCTGCTCTTTACTAATGCCTGGTCACGTCCTTGGATGTAAAAATTCAAGATTAATAATTCAATTGGCTACCAAAATATTCAGCCTCGCTTTTGCAAAATGCTTATCAAAATTCTTCCAAACATTTGATCAAAAAGTTGCCTCCCTCTAGGCTTCAGCCAACTTAGCCTATTGGTAAATTCGCCACCGTTTGTCAATACCTTCTTTCTGGCACTCTGTACCATACAGGGGCGAACTGGGTCTTCTCAAAGGGTGCATGCATCTGATTATTACGTATATTGGAGGGTGAGAGTCCTATAGCCCATGAGGCACCGGGTTCAGCGTCGGCCGATGTCCGTCCGCCCCTGGTACTTGATAGTCAAGTTTAAAGGAAGTGTTGCTTTGTAAGAGTTCGTTTTTAATACTTTCATACTTGAATCGTGAGTATGATATATGTTACGATGAATGATAATCTATTTTTCTTAATCTCAAAAATATTAATTTGGAAATATGGCGAAAATATTGTTTTGAGGAAAAAAACTCTTCAGAAAATATGATTTCAACGATAAACATTATGTTGAGGTACTAATCAACGATGGACAACTGAAATTCTCAACTGGATTCCAAGAGACCACCGAAGACCTAGAAAAAGTCCCCAAACTTAGACGTGGACAAACTTAGACTTAGGGTGGATGAAATAAGAAAACAGGTTGGGGTGACGTGGAAACGAATTGCTCAGGATAGACTTGTGTGGAAAGCATTTGGAGAG
>QLNU02003225.1:49119902-49148513 GCA_006491805.2 Dysdera silvatica | reverse complement strand
TATATATATATAAAGTACATATACCAGGTCTATAGCCAGGATGAAGGAACAAGGCAAAGGGCATCCGGGGATTGTTTTATATATATATAAAAATAGCTCGATGGGGCAACTGGGCCTCTGCTGGCCCCAGCTTGGCTACAGGTCTGGTATATGCCAAAGAAAAATTTTTTATTGCCCCTACACTGCACCATTTTTTAAATCCTGTGCACGAGTCAGTAGACTAGATTCAGTAACTAGATTGCATTCCTTTATTAGATTAGATTGCATGTTGGACTAGAATGCAGTAGAAGCAGCCATTTCAGCTCAAAAGAGCTGTAATGGTGATAGCAATAGAGGAGAACTGCCCACAAAGCAAAATATATGAATTCTCTAAAACAGGACTGACAGCTTGGTGCAACTTTCAAACGAAATACATACAAGATTAAACTTTATTGGAGTTCAAATTCAGCACAGCGAGTTAAGTAACTTTTAGAATTAAACCTTTGGAAAGGTTATTTTCTTTTTAAAAGCATCCGTAGCTATTTCAAAGAACTTTAGTCCACTCTGTTTTTCCCTGTGCTTTGAAAACAAAATTTCAGTCACTGCATGTCCAGAAAATTTTAAGTTTTGCTAAAATTTCTGCGACCCCCAAATTTAGTTACATGACCCACACTTTGGGAAATCCTGGCCTATGGCACCAATCCTAAGACAACAGTGAGCAGTTAGTCAGTATGCATACTTTTTATTCTGTACAGTTCGGAGCCGAACTCAGAATAACCACACTCAAGGCGAACATGTTACTGCTGCATCACTGTCTATCGTAGAGCCCCTACAATACTAGACTGACCCATCAGCCACCATTTTGTTTTACAATTCTGGTTTCATTTACCTGGATGATAAAGATTTTCCGCATTAGCGTAATGATCGCTCTTTTAACATAAAATTATTCAAAAACCTGCCAGTATCCAATGAACGTAAACATTGGCGCAACTTGCAAAATGTTGTCAATAAATGCCATTTGTAACCACGATCATGTGATACAATAGCAACAACATGTGGCAGTTCCCTTTTTTAGGAGGCTAAGCCTATTAATAATGAAATTATGATGGTTCATGTTTCTACAGCCGAAGACCTCACAGCAGAATCAATGGCTAAATGTGATTTCCTGACCCTAACACATTTACAAACACATCTGCTGAGGATTGCACAGTGACATTAGAAGTTGTAGTCTACCAAATCGCTGCAAAATTTTGGACGGTAACGGTGATGATCCAAGTAATTTAGCTCATAACAGAACATCAAACCATAAAAGAAGTCTAAATAAAAATTGTTTAACTACTTTTATGAGCATATAAATATCTTTATAAATCAAAGTCACTAACGAAGGATTAATTGACAAAGAATTGGGTTAAATTCGAATGAGTGTAAACATATGCATTTCTTCTAGATCTATTAACTAACCTATTACTACTATCTAGTAACCTATAGATTTTAAAATTAATAGGGACGGGGGCTCAGGTCCATACAACTCTTAAGCTTATGCACTACCACATAAGTAATAATACAAACTACAACAGTTGGAAAGAAAATAGTGGCAACACTGGTGCTATAACGCATAGGAACACCAGACAGTGTTGTAATTTCCAACACATTTACAGGAAAGTCATAGCTGTCCAACACATTTACTGTTCAGTGCTGTGCGTGTGAATGGATTTCCAGAAAGCTGTAATTCGGTAGTGTGAAATTTGAAACCGCTCTAAGCAATGTTCTTAAAGCGTGAGCAGTGTGCATGGATTGAAACTGATGTGATATGAGGAAGAAACATGCAAAAATATTAGGTGGGGTTTTCGAGAAGTCTGTGGCAATGAAGTCCTGCCATATTGGTGTCAGTTGTGGCCCACTACTACTACGTCAGCAACGGAAATGGCAGCATTTTCAAACATATCCACAAATTCTTCTGCATGACAATGCTCGCCGCTACACTGCTGTTGCAGTGTGGGGCTTACTTCATCAGTGAGGATATGTGATTTTAAAACATCCTCCATATTTCCCTCCGGAGGTTTTGATCTCTCCCTTTCCCAAGTTTAAGGAATCATTAATAGGGTTCCGACTCATCGTGGAGGAAAAAAATTCTGACTTTTCCAGGTTCTTTCCCTAACTTTTTGGACGAAATTCCATGACTGATCACAAACAAAGCCTCGAATTGAACTTCTGTTTCAGGCGAAATAGCCTCATGTTCACATGAAATTTAGCTATTCCGAGCAGGTTAAGAAGGTTTTCCACAACTTTTCCAGGTTTAACTAAAAAAATTTCATTTCCCCCCCCAACTTTTACGAACGATTTAATATTCCCTGACAATTGCAGGTTTCTCAGGTTAGTGGAAACCCTGCATTGAGGAACAGCATTTCCAAGTTTCAAGGAGCCCCTAGTATAATTTACAGATTTCAGAGAAGCCTTAACATGATTTCCAGGTTTCGGAGAAATCCTTGAAGTAATTTCTAGGTTCCAAGGAATCTTTGGGTAAGAAATATTCTACAACTTACAGTAAGTTTTTTTTTTTATCGGGACCTCTAACAGATTTTGGTACGAGAAACCCTGGCTTAAAGCATGAGTTATATCGTCTCATATACTTTACTCATTATAGAACAGTAAAATATATGGTGAGTAAACACATGACATATTGAAGCACAGCAACGTTGAGAAAACGGAAACATATTTTTATATAAAAAGAGAGGAACTGATTGACACCATTAAGATAGTAAAATCTGTCTATGACGGAATTCTAAGGATGGGGAAAAATCATTACAGACATGGCTTAACCTAATACACGAATTTCACTGTATTTGTATGCTGCACGTTTTAAAAATGCATCTAAATACAGTAAAGTCTTGTTAAGCTGAACTAACTGGGACCGATACCTGTTTTTGATTAACCAAAATCTTTAGTACTGAACATACTGTAAGTTATAATTATTTGACGTGTGTGTGTGTTTTGTTATGCACATGTAAAAGACAATGGGTGAACGACAGAAAATTTCCTCTTCGTTTATGGGGAAATTTTAATTAGTTAGCAACACACTACACTACACTGTTCTGCATCTTATCAATTGATTTCCGTTACAGATGACTGAAACTAAAGTTCAGATTAACGAGTAATGTAACTACACACACACATTTCCAATAGTAAATATAAAGAGCTGTGATTTTTGTGGTCAATATTTTGTGATGGATAGATCAGAACCAACTCTTCTGCGAAAAATTGATTGTCAAGCATAAAATACCACAAGCATACTAATTTCCATACCTTGACTGCCTTGCTAGCTTTCTATCACAAATTTCTTAAAGTAAAAAATGGGGTGAAAATTTAATCATGCTATCCATGTATGCATTCAATGTAAACAAATGTAATGGCACACATTCTATACATGCTACTTCAACAATATATGAATATCACATAAATTTTTACTAATAATGAAGACAGATTTCTTAACTTGACAATTGAGGCAAGCACAAGGCATTCTTGGGTGCAAAACAGGAGTTACTACTACTACCTGTGATTACAGACTCCATAGCTAAAAAGGTGTGATCACCATTTTAATCACAAGCTTGACCATATATACTCAATTGTTATAAGATATAAGTAATCAAGTATAAAACCATATAAGTAATCAGTATAAAATAACCTTAGTAATCAGTATAAAGTAATATAAGTAATCAGTATAAAAAATAATATAAGTATTAGTATAAGATATAGAAAGTAATCAGTATAATATATATGTATTATACTGAATGCTTATCCTGTTTGATGAGACATAAAAATGGTCTTGTGTGACCAGCACCAAGGGACATGACCATTTGGAACACCACTTGCTTTCATACTTCGAAAATAATGCCAGTCGCCTAAAATAAATGTGCCCGATTCTCAATAGATAAACAATAGTTCTTGACTATTGGTTATTACATAATATGATATATATATATAGCTAACAGTAGAGAATTATTTTAAAATTATATTATCACATAATAATTCTATTAGTGGCTGTATAATACCACTATTACTATTAGCTTACTACTATCAGATGCCGTATAATTAAAAAACACAATGAAGTGGTTTGGGTTATTTCTTAGACCAAAAAAAAAGGTATTAACAAATATATTGCTTACTTTTTGAATAAAATGAGTGTGTGCATTCCTGTACATTCCTGGGTATGTATATACCCAGGAATGTAAATACTCACACAAGTATATTGTGCATGACCATATATAGATGCTTGTGTATGTACATATCCAAGTACTCATGTATGAGTGCAAGTTCGAGTATGGCTATATGTGTGCATGCTTAAGTATAGATGTATGCATACCAGTGGCGGATTAAGCGGCTGGCGGACCTGGTAGCCGCCAGGGGTCCCCAAATCTCAAGGGGCCCCAAGTTTGAGAGATTTCCAGTTACAAACTATAACAATAGAAGAAAGCGAAAGATGCAATACTTAATATTATTCACGTATTTTACGTATATAAGTACAAAACGTTCTTTTTTTTAAATTAAAGTTAATTAAAAATCATATTAGTTCAAACATGCCCTGGCGCACCTACCTTGGGGGCCCGCGCACCCCTTGGGCTAACAAAGTGGAAAATTATTACGCCAACAGACACTGAAATTATTTTTTTAAAAGTAGTAAAATTGAAAATAGTGACGTTCCCAACAACATTCCCCTGAACTCTTGTGACATTGATGAGACTGCTGTTGAGTAAGGCAACCACAGTGGCTAGGGCTGTGTTCAAATGCTTTCCAGGAGGTAAAGGTAGACCAAAACAATTAAATTGGAAATTCTGACTGCAGATATTTCTAATTATGTCAAGAAATCTAACCTCACCGATGAAGATAGGATAACAATGTTTAAAAGTCTCTCTCGTAACTCTGGTCATAACAGTAGTTTTATCACTTATCATGGGCGCCCATATGAGTACTTTTAGGGGGGGGCTGAAAAATTATTACCTCCTTCTCAAGACTGTCAAAAATTTTAGTGAATGTACAAGATACTAAAATGCTACAAAAATAATTGATATTGCTTGACAATTAGTAATGAGCTAAAAAGTACCTTATTTTAAAATGTAACTATAAAACTTTTGAAAGTAAATGCATAGCAGAATCGGGCGAATCAAATTTTTAAACGGCTAGTGGGGGTTCGAGCCTCCTGTGATCCCATATGGGCGCCCATGCCATGTATAATTAAATAGACGACAGTAGAATGAAATGAAATCGTAATGGCGGAAACCCTGTTCTCAACAACGCCATTTTTCTTATAAGAAGTTGAAGAGAAGAAGTATTTCGATTTAACTTCTAGACATGCACCTTAATACTTAACTTGTGTGTGTGTACATACACACACACTTGAGCGCTAGAATGCTGAAAGGTTATTGGACGTCATTGGATCGTTGTTTAAAAAATATTTCCGCGCGAAAATCGGATCTTCTGGATAAATCTTCGAGGAGGAGAGGATGTTTATGTCCTGCTCCGACTGTATTAATTTTTCTAAAACTCCCGTCGAACTATTATTAATATCATTATTTTAAAGAGATAATCCTTATTGTTGAATAAATAAAACTTAGAAATAAAAAAAAAGGGGGAAAGAGAGTATTTGTCTATTATGGGGTGAATGATCAATGCGATTATTGGTGAATTAATATGATTAATGATTATTATTGAAGTATTTATCGCTTGGATATACATAACGGGACATAAAGAGCCCAATCGAATTGTAAGTATTGTTTATTACATTTCTGCAGAAGTTAAGAAAAGTAATAATTATATAGATTAAAGATGTTTAGGTAAAAAAATTGATGTTTAAAGACTGATATATCTCAAGTGATATTAAAAAGTTATAAATGATAAAGGAAGTTTGCAAGAACATTTTCAAGGAATATCAATATATATTGTTAAAAAATGAGAAATAATAAGAACGTGAGAAACTGATAAATAAATAATCAGAAGTGTTGATAAATAAATAGCCAGAAGTGCTATTGAATAATAGTTCGAAGTGTATAAAGAGAGTGGAACTTTTCCTAATGTAGATATTATTTCGAAAATATTTTTAACAATGCCAATATCAAATGCAACAGGTGAAAGATCTTTTTGAGTTTTAAAACATGTTAAAAACTATTTAAGGAGTACGATAGGAGAAGACAGATTGAACAACATGGCCATATTATACCTAGAACAAAAAATTTTGGATGAAATAGATACTACAAAAACAATTGATGAATCTGCTAAAGAGAAACCAAGACACAAATTTATATACAAAACATTTTTTAAGCACTAAGGTAATTTATTACTATTAAATTTTTTGAATAAATATCTGATTTTTCTTGAAACGTTGAGTTTATTATTAGTTACATATTGCCGGTTTAAGGAACTCACTAAAAATTTACTACTGAAATCTTCCCGAAAAAGTCCTCAGTTCCTTACACAATTTTTTTTGTTTTGGGGCTTGGGTCTCAGGGCCTCGAAATTTTTACCGCCAGGGGCCCCCGATAGACTTAATCCGCCTCTGATGCATACGTACTGATACTGGTGCATATACATACTCACAACAAGCCTTACTGAAGTACTAATACACTCACATAAAATCACTGGTAAATAAATATAATCTATTAACTCATACTTTACACAAAACAAGTATAATACTGTATAGCTCAGTGGTTGTCAACCGGTGGTCCGCGAGAAAATTTTGGTGGTCTGCAGAAAAATTTGGACATACGCTTGCATTTTTAATATTTTATTAATAATAAAACAAAAATAATATTCTAAGAAATTCTCATATTCTGAATGACAATTTTTGCCTTTATATTGCACTAAATTCACGAAATGTGGTCTGCGGGATTTAAAATTATGAATTTAGTGGTTTGTGAAGTCATAAAGGTTGGAGACCACTGGTATGGATGATTATCACAATACTGATCACAAACTATAGATTAATTTTCAATTTCCCGTTACAGGACTTCTTGTGCAAAAAATACATTCTTCTCATCAATAACATCTAAATTTCCCAAAATGGAGTATGTAGATCTCATGGGAAAGAGGGGACACATGGCTCAATGCACCCTGGGGGTGAGGGTATCTAAAAAGCTGCATATAAGGAACGGAAAACACAACAATTACCTAACTATCAAGTATAAATTTGTTTTATTTATTACTCCCAGCCAACCAATAGCTTATCAATGAAAATAAGTGCTCAAGAAATATTATTTTTTTATACATTGTAGACCGCTCTTTAAAAAAAAATAAATCATGATTAATACTAAAAGCATCAAAAGCACTAATCGACTTTAAAATGATATAATTATAATTTAAACCAGGAAAGATATGCAACAACAAAATGTTGACACTGTTTTAAAAACTACGACAAATTGGAAAAACAAAAATATATTGAAACACAGATCAAATTTTGAATATAGATACTTGACCAGACATTGCATGGACACACAAGGGAAGGCTGATTATTATTCTTTTTTTTTTTAAAATGATTTTCGTTTGTTTCTTAACAAACATCGCATTTTTGGTCCGTCAGTCCGGTTCTAGCCAGTTAATTAATAAGACGGCCAATTAAAACAGGACCGGTTAAGAGCGGGAGTGAACTATATTATGAGCAGTCATTGGAGTAACGCGTTACTTGTAATAGTTACCCTTTCTAGGTAATATTGAGTATTGCCATTAGATTTTTTTAAGAAAATAACTGAAATTAGCTACTTTTCAGTGATAATGGACTGAAGGAAAATTTCATTACTTCTCCGTTATTTCACACGTGCATCCCCCCACCCCACTTAGAGCAACCCTTCAAGACTACACAGCATGCTATCTCGGAGCCTGCACAAACCCTATCAACTTGCCTCGAATATTCAACAATCGCATGCCTCAGACATGTGCATCTGTTACAATTACTGTTTTCCTGCCCTCCCCCTTCTATCTGCCCATCGTGATCCCAAACCGTACCCAAAAAAACCTGCAGTGGATAAAAGTATCTCACTCCCATTTGATGAATGGATGAACGGGGTACAATAATTGCCATTTAGTGAATGACACAAAATACTGTGAATGGAAGAACACATTCTTCAAAGTAAATAATTTTTCCTACCACCACTATGCTTGGCAAGCTCTATATATGTCCCCTCCCCCAGAGAGCCCATACACCAGTTTGGGAAAGTAAGTGAATGTGCTCACAAACTGTACAATATCACATTATACATATGCAATCAAAAAATATTCTTCAAGAATTCTCTCATATAAGCAAAATGTGAGAATTCTTAAATACTTTTTAAGAATTCTTTCATTGTGTTCCAACTTGTTTTTATACATTTGAGGAACTCACACTTCATCATGGCACATTTGGCTCCACTCCCAAAACATCTTGAATAAATTAAATCCCATACAGTCATGCACGATGCAAAACATATGGCATGAATGTACACAAGGAACAGAGCCAAATGCCCAGGGGCCCGGTGCAGAATTTTTAAATTCCTTACGAGAATTATTAAATAAGGTCTTAGGATATGATTGACAATATGTTAGCTTTTAGCCCTTCAAAAATGGCTAGGGAAGGTGGCCCGATCCCATAGGCGTATGCATAAAGTTCATAAGGGGGGATACAGTGGTGCAACTCACATATTCCTATGTTAAATATACAAAATTTCATTACACTCCCCATCAACACCCCCCGCATATGTCAATGCCCGATCTACTAAACCATCTGGGGGCCTGTATACCACAGTCCTAACATACACTACACATAAAATAAATATAACATACATGTCATGTAAAATATCACATAAATTGACCACAAAAAGATAAATAGTGCTACTAAAAAAAATCCTCTCATAAACGATGTTGCTCAGTTAGAATTCAGTGGTTGGGTAGTTGATTTTCACGGAACAAAAATCATGCTGCACTAGTTAAGATCCGAATTATAGGAAATAAAGGGCTCTTGTTGGACCATTCAGTTAACATTTATGCTATTAGTCTCCGAATTCTGACAAGTATAGGGACCCACTTCTTCGTCCATGATCTCTGATTGCGCAGCATGCACAAAGAGAAAATGTGCTGTATTTCAAACAGCACATGTTGTATACTATGTGAAATCATGGTATAAAATGGCCTTCCTGGCATAACCAATGAAATAATTTTCAGGTTTGAAGGAACACTTAAAATAATGTTCAAGACTCAGGGAACCCTGAAATAATGTTCAAGACTCGGGGAACCCTGAAATAATTTTCAGGTCTCAGAAGAACCCTCCAAAATAACTTTCAAGTGCCAAAGAACCACTAAAATAACCTTCAGGTTTCAAGGAACCCTTGAAATAATCTTTGGGTTTCAAATAACCCTTGAAATAATGTTCAAGGCTCAGGAAACCCTAAAATAATTCTCATGTCTCAGGGGAACCCTCAAAATAACCTTAAAGTGTCCCACGGAACAATTGAAATAATCTTCAGGTCTTGAGGGGAGGGGGGAATCTTACGAAATATTACTTCTACAACTGACAACACATTTACACATTCAGTAGGGTCTTTTTTCAATCGCGATCTCTCAGGGAAACACCTACAGACTGCTCCTGAGCTCTGATCTAGAAAGCTTAAGTTTGCACCATGATTAGAAAGCTCCTATTCTGTTTTTAAAGCTCATCAACTAACACTCTATCTCCTCATCGTTTAATACCCTTATATGGAGTAAATAGATTCCTACCGTTTCTTACCAAAATAGCCTATTTAGTATACGGCGTCTGAATATATGTGTGTATAAATAAATAATAGCTTTTCTCTTTTTGGAGCATAAATGTATGTGCATATATGAGGTTAGAGCAGAAACGATGTTTTCTCGAACAATGTAAATAGTATAGGTCATAAATTATTGTGTATAAATAGTGCAGATTTATCTTAAATAATTTTCAACTAGCTCCTGAGCCAAAACATTGCAAGTATAACTTATCACAATCTCAATGTATCAAAATAAACTTTTGACGTATCACAGATGTTCAAAAAGTACTATTTAGCAAAATGGTAGAAAAAAATAAATAAAAATGGAACATAATACATATATATGTATATATAATCATTATATAACATAACAAAATTAAGAACATAAACTTATTACTCAGTATAAAATAAATATCCAAAACCGAAGCAGGACTCCGATTCCCGCCACGAGAATCTTCCAATGACCACTTAACGAATCACATTAAATATAATGGAATTATGCTAAATAACCAATTGCATCATACACATTACCTTCTATAAATGACTAGTATATAAAGATGCCTTTTGCACTTTAACCCTGATACACCGAGATTAAAAGAAACTAAATGCAAATAACATAGCCAAGTCTAAACAATGGAGTGGGGAGAACACAGAACCTTAAGTAGAACCCAATCATATTTCTTCAGAAAATAGCAATGCCCCAGTAGTATTGGTAGGAACTTCCAGAAACGGAAGTGGTACAACTAGCCACCTCACTTATGGTGCATCTATTCATAGCACTAATTAACGGACTCTTGCCGATCTTTAGTCAATAGTGAGGTGGGAAAGATGTGGACTGATAAATTTTATAACGGTGTCGATATATTCTATGCGGAACTTAATCAAATGCTTCACATGCTCCGAGTCTTCCCAGAGAACGGCCATAACGTCGACGCCACTACCTCTCCTGATGTCGACGAACTCCTGTATACTCTCCCATGGACAGACGTCATCAATTTTCGAAAACAAAAATAACTGTGGGCATATATTCGGTTCAAATGCCAACGATTCAAAAAGCTCGAAACGTCGAGAAGACGGGCGCTCGCAACGAGCGAGGGAAGATATCCAACTGAAGCCAGCAAAGGCATACATGTATGACAGAACCAAGACAGCATAACTGTACCTAGTTACGGTACTGCCTCTAACAGCATTGACAACGGCGGCTATTATGTTCGGTGCATAGATCTTTGCAGGAGCACTATCAAATATGCAGCCCTTTACCTGAAGAAGAAAAACAAAGTACATATAAAAAATGGAAATAAACTTTATTAAATAATTATGTTAATAAACGACATACACTGAATGTCGATAAAAGTACGTAGATAGCTAGACTGATAGGATAGCCTAGTATTTAATGAAAATTGAACAGCAATACACTCATAGAATTACAAAGGGCCTCTAGAACCCGAATCCCCTTTAATAATTTACCAATATTTAAAAAAAAAATGTAATTTTTGTTTGCAACAACTTTTTGACGCATTTTTATACAATGGCTTTTTATAACATCCTCCAAAATAAAGGGGCAGACCATATTTTGGATAATCCAGAAATTCAAATTTCTGTGCAAAAAGAACTTCAGCATTTATGCAAATAATACCAGTGGTCTACTGATAACCTTCGCAAGGTAGGGGGAGGCCCTTTTTGTCATTGTTTATTTTCCATAAAATATATTACAAACATAATATTATATTTTTTTAGTTAATAAGGATATTTTTTTTAATCTTTAGGTAAAATATAAAATAAAATGAACGGTTTCCAACTGTGGCAAACTCATTACGCATATTTACTTTAGCTGTTTTCATTGCCTTTAAAACTTAACATCTGAAAATGATAAAATTTAGACGAGTTTTGAAGCTGTAGTATACGCTTTGTGTCAGAACCCTACCTCATGGAATGGTGACTAAAAGACATGTATTTATATAAATCGAACACTACGCAGATTAAATTAAACAACAATGTCAATCAATCAACGTTTATTGGCGTAGTGATACCAGCGCCGATGTTATGGCGTGATTAGATGGTGAAACGTTCGAAAGAAAATAAATATTTCTGCGTTCGGTGGGACCTGAACCCATGACCTTCCACTGGGAGGTCGTGGGTTCATTATCATAATGGATTTGCAACAATGTAGGGTAATCTGGCAAGCAAAGTTATGTGGCAATAATGGTATGATTTAAATATAGAAAGCCAAGAAAATAAGTGTAATAAGAATTTACATGTGAATGTTTCCCATGTGAACGAGGATATGAAATATGTATACGATCAATGAAATTTTTGTAAAAAAAATATTAAAGTGGTGTGTTTGAAGGAAAAATGAGCGTAAGCAACCTGAATTTATGTAGTAAGTATGCAAACATTTGATTTAAATTATAAAGATTAATAGTAAGAAATTTTTAATTAGATTTGGTGTGGTAATCAACACGGATTATGGCCAGTAACCCACATTTATCACCTTATATACATAGGATCAATCCACGGGCCAGGAAGGTCTTTCCCATACATATTTGAATAAATTTAAAATAAATCTTTTATATGAATGGTATTGTTTATATTTTATAGTAAATTACTTTTACTAAACGAGGAAAACGAGTGTGATACAAAGTCACGGATGTCCCAACCAAAAGTCATTCCCAAATTTTGAAATGACCATTATATAACACTAACAAAAAAAATATTTTTTTGGCATACTATGCACAATAAAATGCACCAAGAAACAAAATCGCTTAGAGAAGTTATTTGTCTTATTTTACCCTTAACGCACAGAAACAGGCAACTTGGATTTTTTCTTTCCATAACTCACTACTTTCGAGATGAAAATTCCATCTTTCAGGAAAATATATATATTCCATAGGCCTATCTTATTCCCCAAAATAAACACTTGTGTATACCTTTTTCAGTAACTGAGAGTAACACATGTCAAAATACTTCATATAAATAAACCTCACATAATCTGTGCACCATTAACGGGAAAAACTGGTGTCAACCAATCAGTTCAAATACCATATGACACAAGAACAGAATAAGTCATTTTGGAAAAAAACCCACCCTGAATTTGTTTTAAATTTTGTTGTAGCAGTTAGCATATTAAAATATAGCTCCATGATTTAAATTTAAAAAATTAGCCAATCACCATAATTTGTATACACTATGCTAAATTTGGCAACTATAGTATTTTAAAAATTGAAATAAATATTGTAAATGTGTAATCACCACAAAACTCCTAAACCTTACCTCGACAGTAACTCTAAATTACATTTAGGTAAAAAAAAAACCCAACAAACATGCACAAATATTTATAACCAGTGCGTGAAAAGTGCCAGATAAAACTCAGGTCAGCTGCTCAAGTGTATAGATGATTAGGACATCGCATTTTGCGCTTCTCATGCACTGGCTGTCACTATTTGTGCATGCTGGACGGTTTTAGAACTGCGAGTGGTTTGCGACCCTAGGTTCTATGACAAATATTGTTCGTCTAAGTGTACCCTACCCCTTCTAGATGTTTGCAACCCTGGTTCTGAGAAACCATATATATATATATATATCATCATCATCATATTCAACCATTATCTATCCACTGCTGGATGAAGGTCTCTCCAAATGCTTTCCACACAAGTCTATCCTGGGCCATTCGTTTCCACGTCACCCCAACCTGTTTTCTTATTTCATCCACCCATCTAGTTTGAGGACGTTTTCTAGGTCTTCGGTGGTCTCTTGGAATCCAGTTCAGAATTTCTGTTGTCCATCGTTGATCAGTTCTTCTTGCAATATGCCCAGCCCATCGCCATTTCAGCCCTTTTACTTTAACAATGATGTCCTCTACTCTAGTTTGCTCTCTCACCCAAGTGTTTCTTTTTCGATCTCTCCTAGTTATTCCAAGCATGCACCTCTCCATGCTCCTTTGCGTTGTCTGTAACTTTCGTATTGCTCCAACTGTTAGACTCCATGTCTCTGATCCATAAGAGAGGACTGGCAATACACACTGGTTGAAGACCTTTCTTTTTAGACACAAAGGCAATTTCCCCTTCAGGATAAAACTGTTTCTTCCAAATGCACTCCAGCCAAGTTTAATACGTCTGTTGAGTTCTTTCATAATGTTGCCATCCATTGAAATCAGCTGGCCAAGGTAAATATATGAATCAGCAATTTCTAGCTCAATGTTGTCAACTTGTATTTTTGTTTCCTCTACGAAATTATTGAACATGATCTTAGTTTTTTGTAGGTTCATCTTGAGTCCAACTTCTTTACTTCTAGTTGAGAGCTCCTGTACCATGTCTTGGAGTTCTAATGGGTTCGTTGAAAAAATAACAATGTCATCAGCAAACCGCAAATGATTTAAATATTCACCATTTATTTTTATTCCCTTGTTATTCCAATTTATCAGCTGAAAAATCATCTGTAAAGCTGAAGTAAAAAGTTTTGGAGAAATGGTATCTCCCTGCCTCACACCTTTACCAATTTTGATAGTTTTGGTATCTTTATGTAACCGAAATTTTGCACTTGCATTTTTATACACACGTTTCACCATGTCAATGTACACATCCTCAATGTCTGTTGATCTTAAAGAGTTGATGACTGCTGATGTTTTAATAGAGTCAAAGGCCTTCTCATAGTCAATAAATGCAACACACAATGGAAGTTCATATTCATGTGTTCTTTCAATTAATTCTCTTAATGCTTAGATATCCTCTTTATCACCTTTTTTATGCAAAAGAATTACTTATATAATATTCTTTTTTTTTTTGCAAGTATGTCTTCTACATATTCTCCAGCTTCTTTTAGGATATCTAATGTAATACCATCATCACCAGGGGCTCTTCCTTTCTTCATACTTTTTATTGCAAATGAAACTTCTTCTTTTAAGATTTTAGGAGCTGTTCCTTCGACTATCTCAGAGTCTTCGTTTAATCCACTGTTACTTTCGTATAGATTTTTGTAGAATTCTTCAACTCTTCTAAGTATTTCTTCCCTATTTCTTGTTACGGTGCCATCCTCTCCTTTTAATGCAATGATGTGTTTCTTCCCAACAGATAAACTTCCTTTAACAACCCTAAGGCTCTTGCTATTTTCAATGGCCTTATATCTATAGATACATTGGACAAGAAAATAACTTGAATGAAAGATTTTATTTATGGTGCAAGGACTATAAAGGTTATGCTGCTATGAGACTTAGTTTTCCAAGGAAATCCAAACCTCCACTGCCTAGGGAAGTAAAGCATGAACTACTACTGTTGGTGGAAAAAACATTCTATGGCATCAAATCCAGGTTAATGATAGCAGTGGCAGCTCGTCGGATGACGCGAGTGAAACGGCACTTCACCTAAAGAAATTGGGCGGTTGAACAGTTTTTTTAATTTAAATTCCAAATTCTTTTTATTTTTTTGTCAAATTTAAAATTTGATTAGAAAAATAAAATTTAGAATTTTATTTTGAGCCCACTATTTTTTTTTGAATTTAATTCCTTTAATATAATTGGAATTACATTCAGGAACAGAAGGCTACGTTTTTAAGTCAGCGCTTTAAACGCGTTAAACGCACCAACGAAATATTGCCCGCTGAGAAAAAGGGCCGAATGAAGCGACGATAGAAATTCAGAGCTTCGCTTCAAAACGGAAATGTTTTGCGAACATGGTTACCATGGCGATGGAATATTTACGGCGAAAGCAAGTACTGTCAGAGAAGAGAAATTTTTATCGCATCATCATGTCAGCTAGTATTGCCAGATCAGAGGTTTTGCATGGGGAAAAAGGTAAAAATTACCAAAACAGAGGTATGGCTTGATCAGAAATAAAAATTGCGATTTTTGATTGCCACAGAGGTTTATAGAGGTAAAAAATTTTCTGCGGGGATGTGTTACTGGTCAAAGAAAAAAAATTGAAATCAAAGAATTGAATCCAACTTTGATTCAAACTACAAACAGTTTAGTGTTATATCTGTTAGAATTATTTAATTACCCTGAAGTATTTCGAGGCACGTTGAGTGGTAACAGTAGAAGCGTGTAATTTCGTTGTGTTTTTGTTTCTTAAGGAGACACAGGACCTTTAAATCTTTAAAAAATCGATTTTTTATTTATTAGTTTAAAAAATAATATCGATTTTTGGCAGTGTTTTAAAACAAACCGCATCAAAATTCTTCAATTACTTCTTGCACTATTGTATAAAATAAAAATAACTATTACATGTTACCTTGTTACCAAGTTCCAACTTGAACACTTTTTTTCTCAAAATCACTTTTTCTATATTGCGCAGAGATTATCTTCAGATCTATGCGCACTAGAGTTCTGAAATTTTTAATATGCTTTTATATCATAAATACCTATATTTTAAAACCAACTGACAAAGTAAAAATATATTTTCAATAATTTAAAAAAAGTACGATATTTAAAATATGTCGATTTTTTTATATAATTGCTATATATTATTTTTTATACATTTTAATGACTTATTTTGTCCATATTTTCTGGTATTGGGTTAAAGCTGGTACCTTTCTTGGTAATTTGTGTGTGTTTATGTGTGAATGAAATGTTTATGTGTGATAACAGGAACCGTATCCTTTGCAATGTGAACAGAAGATATATACACATTAATAAACCTGTGAAATGAGTAAATTCCGCCTTACTTCCCCACCCCTTTCCTTGCAATTATATGCTACACTGTACCGCACCATGATCGTTTTAACACACTAGAAGAATAAGCAGAAGCTTATTCTTCTAGTGAGTATCTCTCTAGCAAGCAGAAGTTTGCTAGGAAGGATGAGACGTCCTTTCCACTTTCCTCACGTGACTAATGACGTAATTAACGTCACATGGTGCATGGCCGCTCGAAGAGCAGCCGTTAAACTGGGGACACTGCTGTGTCCATCTTTTATATGGTCCAAAGTTCAGATATGCGCACTATGCTACAAGTTCTCAAACCGCCTAGGAAATCAATATTTCCGTTACTTGATTCGTTAGGTTAAACTTAAGAGGTTCCTTTACAATATAACGTTTACCTTAAATGACCAGGTATGTATTTTATTAGAAACCCCATTCTCCAGTTGGAATAACGATGATAAAAAAGAATTTTTAAGTAAGGAAAAGCCCATGCCTGTGTTAAATGTAAGTAAAGTTGCAAAAAAAGGACAAAGTATATAATCGGCATTTTAAGATTTCGTGATATTCGGAGTTTGAATGGCTGTGTGGGAGTTATTATTTAAATAAACTTTTTTGTATGCCATGTTTAATCATTGGTGTTAAATCAAATGTGTGGAATAAGAGTGGTTTCAATGATTTTGGTAACGTTACCCGTGCTCTTCACAAACATGAAGGTTTTTTTACCATGTGGATTGTACATTATGTTTTTCAAACTTAAAAAAAAATTTAAGTGGTACCGAGGATGCTTTAAAAGAATACTTTAGGCAATATATATTAAACGCTTCAACGAGAATGTGCAGCTTAATGGACGTTTCATTCAATTGCCCGCCCATTCGTGCTGTTCTTTACTTGGGGAAGCAAGAATTAGCATTTCATGGTCATCACAAAGATGTAACCTCCACTAATCATGGTAATTTTAAAGAATTGTTAGAAAACTGCATTTCGATAAGCCCTGTGGACATTCATGAGCACTTTTGAAAAATCACACCCATGTTTGCCGGCAATTCTAAGACTATTCAGAATGAAATAATTGACTGCATTTGGCAATATATCAATGAACATATCGAAAAAGAAATAAAGGATTGCATTTTTTTCTATACAAGTAGACGATTCCACAGATATTGTCCAAAAATCTCAATGTAGTATCATAATTAGGTATGTTATTGCTGGTGAAAATTTAGTGGAAAGATTTTTGGGATTTTATGACGTCAGTTCCAATCGGACTGCCGAAGCATTGTTTAACCTTGTATCAAGATGCCTCGAAAAATTTAACTATAAATCAAAACTTATAGGAGAATGTTTTGAAAACTTGAATCAAGTGACCACTTTTTATAAGAGATAAAACGATAAGAACTTAGTCATGCTTTTACCAAAGTTTGTTGTATATAACGACCACTTGTCTATGGCGACTATTGTGGTCCAGTTCTAGAGGTGGTCACTTTACGCAGGGTCTACAATACTTTGCTTAGAGCAACAGAGCCTTTGCTGTCTTTGAAACCCAATCAGAGTTTGAAGAGACAATCATATTATTTATGCTCCTGCTTGAACAAATGCATTTGAAATATAATAACGCGTCAACAATTTGTAACGATTTTTTAAACGATTTTTAAACGAATTTTTAAACGATCAATGAAAAAATAAATCAGATACCTGAAATCTATAGTTTGAACTACCTTGCAGGATTTGCCGCACGCTGTTATAAATGAGGCATCCACCATTACTAAAAGAGTGGAAATACAGAGGGTGATCTTCGAACTTCTGCAACAGGGAAACTATTTTCTGGGCGGTGGCGTCTAACTTCTCTTTATTACACTTTCCCGGAAAAAGTATTTTGGGTGGAACGATGCACCTGAACGTTGAACATCTAAAAACAAAACCAGAGCTTGTGAAACATAATTATAGTACCGTAAGTAATAAATCTCAATCGTCGTTAATGCATTGTATTCAATAGAGCAAATATGTTTGTTTGCATTTGTACAGTACAAAGGCAGTAATGGTTATAATGCATCAGGACCTACTGTGGATGTTACATCTGAAACTTATCTGTTGGAACATTTCGCCATTAAGCAATATCATTCTCTGCCTCGCCTAACACATACTTTCACACAGAAAGGGCATAAAAGTGCCAACCTTTTGAAGTTCAGCATCAAAATATCTTATAGGAAAACCTACAACTGCCATCGGCTAGCAATTATCGACGAAGTTTATTAGAACAACACCAAACCAGACGAACACATGTAAAATTGGTGGATGTAAAAGAATGAGTCTTTCGCCAAATGGAGCCAATACTGATATTTACACAAATTAGCAGAAGTACATACCTATCATGTGGGTATGTTATCAAAGGAGCCTGAAAAGTGGGTGCTTGGCGGCCTTTGGTGTTTGTTACTCACGTCTGACAAACTAAACTTCAGTTGAAACTTTCGAAAGTATAAAGGCAGACATGTCGAAATTTCTATAATGTGAAGGCCAATCTTCTGGGGATAATGTCCCTTGGTAAATATATTTTCTTTTCCTGTGCCTTCAAATCTTCAAAAGTTTATTTTTTTATTAATGTAAAGTATAATTTCACGCATTTTTTTTTTAAAATGAGTATTTTCTGTGGGGGCCAGACCCCGTGAAAACTCCAGTCAATAAACTGCAATAATAGAAAGATGTTAGGGTCTTTACAATTATTATGATTAAACTCAATGCATTGATAAGTATCTTATAGAATAATTTACATGAGAAACGGCTACAAAAAGTGCTACATAAAACTGGTTGGTTCATCTGATATCACATAGAGCTCCTGGAATATATGTCACTGCTGATCTAGCAACATATGCCTCATACATATGCAACATACCTTCCCATCATTAAAGATTGAAAAATGGGAAGGTCCTAAATATTATGACAAAAAAAAAAACACCCAAAAATTTTCTTTAAAAAAACTTCTAAAAAAGTTTCTTCCCTTGTGATTCTAAACCATAAAAATACAATGAACTCCATTCACACACTTATTTCCTCAAACAGACAAATATTACAACACACAGAAGCAGATCCTTTGTTCACAACAAAAACAAAAATTAGGTGAATTACATTACTAGCTTCTTGCTACTGTTGTCTTTCCATTCCCTTACTGGAATTGCAAATAACTAACATAATTTGTAAAATATCCAAAATACTTTTAAACATCATTGTTTATTCACTCAGTTAATAATTAAAACTTACCCATGTTCTTCGTAAATTAAACTGTATTTCGCCAGATATTTATCACAGCAACCACCCCATCCGAATAAAACTATCACAGGCTCTTTGACATCACGATTCTTACTTTTTGCAACATTAATATGATATTCAAGATCAACTGCTTGCATTTTTAGTAAATGATACTTGAATAAACATATATAATTACGCATAAAGAATTTGCTTTTCACTATAAGCGCCCAACGGTTCAACGTTCTTCATTTATAACGCATCAGACGACTTCAGCACACAGGGAATCGGAGGTTCAATGCGGAATTTCGAACAACAGGTATCACTGACACCGATAATCCAACATTGGATCACAAAAGGATATATTTAAATGCGTGGATCCACCAAATATACAAGGTGATATTTATTTCAAGTAAATAAATATATTATTTACATATCAAATATATCTTTATATATTTACAATAAATAAAAAAAGGGGGAAACTAAAACCCCATGCCACTTAATGAAAACAATATTCAATGTTGCCATTTTACAAACTATTGTATCAGGATTACGCTTCTTGAAGGTGGAGGGAGGAGTGAAATGTTTCATAAATATGTTCAGTATAATCATCTTAACGGACACTACCAAGTAGAAGACACTTCTATTTAAAGGACATTTTTGAATTTTCAGTCCTGATGTGATGCTTGTTATCTTTTACAAGGGAACAGCATCTCCAGATAGCGAGGATAGATACTTAGAAGTTCCATGGTGTTCGCTATTTAGAAGTTGTACGCTATATTGTTAAATGTAGCACTTATTTGTTCGAAAATAGGGCATTTTACGTTAAGTTAAGGAAATATTTAATTAAGAACGTTAATAGATTATTGTTTGCCAGTAAAAGTGGGGAAGTTGTAGGACTACAACTTCATACAGACCCGTGCACAGTATTTCAAAGAAGGCAGGTTTTCTGATGAAAATTGGGGATTTAAGAATTTTTTTTATTTTATAACGAATTTGTAATAATATTTTTCAAATGGAGTTTAAATACCCCCATTCCATACCACCTGACTCCACGTAAACGTTTATGTATATACAGGGGACCATAAGTGGGGAGGCTATGACCCCTCTAAGTACGCCTATGTGTACGTGCAAAAAAAATTGAGAATCACTGCTGTACAAGCTTTTTAATTTAATTTCGCTAATTTCATATTTAAACACAGACATTAATTTCCAATTTAATTTTCCACGGCAACAAGATTACTTAACCGTGGTCGTCATTAAAGGTCGTTTTCTGGTGGATAATTTTTTGGTCGTCGTTGTTTTCTGACGTTAAAAAGTCGTTCCTGGTCGTCGATACTTTCTGACGATAAAAAAAACCGTCGCGATGTTGTTCAACGTCGTTCGAAATCCGATGTTTTGGCGTCCTTTGATGCTTCAAAAACGTTTGCCACCCTGTGCCGTTAGATCGACTACCAATGTCGTTCAAGCATCGCCCAATGCCGTTCAAGCATCATCCGATGCCGTGCAACTTTCGTTTAGTGAGCATAAAGAAAAGTTGCTGGCGGAATTAAAGGAAGATCTGCCCAAGCCGTACGATGGTCCCGAGAGGGATTTGGTCAATTATCCGCGAAGGGTGAGACCTGATTACCCTGGAAAAGTCAGGTTTGGTATCCTCCCTGATGAATGGTTTACTTTTTTCTATAAGAAGACAGGGGTCACTGGGCCATACGTTTTCTACGGTGGTCTGATAACTTTCTTACTGTCCAAAGAGCTCTACGTCATCGAAGATGAATTCTCGTCTGCTGTGGCCATGTTTACGTTGATTTACATCGTCATCAAGAAATTCGGTCCACAGACCCGCGCTTATGGAGAGAAGTTGTATAATGATCAGTTGACTTCATATAATAATACCAAGGCGCAGGCTATTAGAAACATGCAGGAGAATATCGAAAAGGAGAAAAAAGCCCAGTGGCAGACAGGTGCTGCGGAGCTCATTATTGCCGCCAAGAAAGAAAACATCTTGATGCAGTTGGAAACTGAATACCGTCGCCGACTGACTGATATCTACCAACAGGTCAAGAAACGCCTGGACTATCACTTGGACCTTGACAATACTCGCAGGAAATTGGAACAAAGGCACATGGTTGAGTGGATCGTGAGTAACGTTATGAAGAGCATCACTCCTCAACAGGAGAAAGAAGCGTTGCAAAAATGTCTCTCAGACTTAAAGGCATTATCTGCACGAGCTTAATAAGATATTTATCAGTGATGCGATCTGTAGATTAATTATTGCAACTTCGAAAATAATGTACTTTCGGCAGTTCTGTACGATTGAGAAATTTAATAAAATGTGAATTGAAAAGCTCTTGCCATATAATATTGGGATAAATTTTATGATTGAGTGATAAAATCAGTTTTGAAGCTTGTGTAAAGTTATAATCACATTATTCAATAAAGTAATTCGGTAAAATTTATTTACCATAGTGTAATACCAGTACTTGTCATCATATGTGTCTAATAATTTCACCGAAGTCACATTTCCAAATTTTTTGCCATAGCTAAAGCAACCTTCGTCGAAACCAGATTCACATCTTGGGGCATAATTTCATTCAACATGATGAGTAATGTTGAGATCACATGATATATTTAGCAAAAAATAGTGTTTTTAGTTGTATGTGAATTTTTCATTGTGAAAACAGCGGAGAATATAAAAGGAAAGGGCAAAAAATAATTGGATGGAAAAAATGACTTTGCCTCTATTTAAAAAAAAAAAATGAGGGGGCATGTGCCCCTTTTACCCCCACCAGATTATGCCTATGACTTTTAGGATCTTATATGTATTGTATTAGAGTTGTGGAACCTATAGTCCTGCCGCCAAGAAACGACACAGGCTCGCTTTGACCCGTCCCCGTGACCCCTTCCCTTGGTCGGGCCCCCACAGCATAGATCCTTACTAGTATGGGCCCCTAGACTTCATCTGGGCTCATGGCTGCAGCTCCCCCCTCATCGGCTCTGACAAGCACCAATTAACTTCTTTATTACATGCTAAAGGGGACAATCGGACTCATAGGAATTATCAGAACTTTGACAATTACTAGGCATAATGGGGTTTTTCCCCTTTTTCTACATATCGGGAACCATATGCCATTCTCAACCAGGGAAATCTCTTGCTTGCTTTTAGCATTACGTTACTTTATATTACTTAAACCTTTCAGTAAAGTTTATTCATTTTAGATAGTATTTTAGTCATAGCAATCCAAATTAGCCTTCTACAGAAAGAAAGCCAAAACTAAAAAACTACTACAACTTCTATACAAAATTGTATTTGAATGTCAAATCGTTTATCTTATAATTTTAAATTTTGATTCCGGCTTTAGTTCATGGAGGGAGTGGACAGATCCAACCGTGTTCGTCCTTGCTGTCTATGATGCCTTCACTGTTTCAGCTCTGATGTCCTTCACCTGCCATGCTGTGCTTTTCCATTTCCTCGTTGGCCTTCTCCACGTACTCTCATTCTTGCTGATGTGTGTCCTGGTGTTTCTTCGAAATCGCCTATTTTTGCACCCTTGAGCGAATGATTCCTCTGGAATCTTCATCGCTTCCTGTCGTTTTTTTTTATTCATGGAACTCCGCTATGTTTCAATTCACTCGTCATACCTTATTGCATTAGAGGGTGCCCTGCAATGGCACAGTGTTGTAATACGTTTGCCTAATGTGCTGTTAATTCAGATTTTACTCCTAACAATGCAAAGAACGCATACTTAGAGATCTCATAAAGATATCACTGCTCATTGTAGTCTGAGGTTTGTTTCCCTATGCTTTAAGAGGTTCTGATTCCTCAGAAAATTGTAGATCCAGAAGTTCGGATTCCTCGGGAAAACAGTAGGTCCCGACAGCGCACAACCACTATAACCTTTGAGCCGTAAAACCATAAACGAACAAGCATTGGAGGGTAGGAGCAATGCAGCACCACTATGGCTTCGCCGTACCTCTTCTGGAAATACAGTTCTGCCTGAGCGGACAACCTTCTCAAACCTTCATCGGCACATACAGTAAAAAATTCATAATTCTTGTGAAACTTTGGCTCGAGTTCACATTATTCAAAACAAAGCATTATGACATGCTTTGTTGGATGGAGATATTTTCATCACCATCTTGGAAGCTTTGGTTCGTAACAGGGTACAACCTGAAGCACTTGAATATTATACCGCATGTACGATTTCACCATATGTGTATGCAGAAAATTTGTAAGGGGGGGGGGGTTACAACCCCATCAACATTCTCTGCATACTTCACCTTGATTGGTGCAGAATGACCCCTGTCCTTGCATCATAAAACTACAACCAACTTGAAGAATATCACTATTTTTAAAAGCTATCACTAATGACAATGCAAGAAAACATTTCGAGTATGGTATCCATTAACACTTGGCATTCTTGCCATCATTGTGCTGTTACTCATGTGTAGAAATGGATTTATAATAGCCCAGCTTTTTTGCCACGTTGTCAATGTTCTTGTTTAACAATTTTGACTCTCGTGAAACTGTCATCATATGTTTCTGACTCCAAAAACTGCCATAGTTTCATCGTTTGGACTTCTAAAATTTATATTTTAGATGTATTTAATACAATAAAACCTCTCAACAACAATATTATACAGACCGAGAAAAATTATCATTGTAGAGGGAGTTATTGTTATAGGGAGGGTTCATTATACAGTAAAACCTATCTGCAACACTATTATACGGACCAAGAAAAATTATCGTTGTAGAGGGATTTATCGTTATTGAGAGGTTTTACTGTAATTAGAAAGAAAATCTGATGTTTTGCACCCAATCCCATAGAACCATGGTCATTTGCCCGATAGGTGAAACAATACCTAAGGTGGTCTTTTAGAGACCAAATTTTGAAAGTACCGCCCGAGAAGTTGTTTGCCGTAAGAAAAATTTAGATTTGGATGTGTTACTGGTATCAAGTCTTTCTGTCAGTAAACTATGAACGTTATCAGGTTTACTGTGATGGCCTTATAGCCACTACAGAGACCCTTTATAATTTATATTCCAGAGAGAATTTATAATTATATTGTACTCGTTTTTCTTTGTGTTTAAAGTGCTTCAGTAGACATAAATAAAATCCTTTCATTTATCCACAACATCGAAGTTAAGCAAGAAATGCCAAGTGATTGATACATCCCTAGCTAACTTTGTTTAGAAATGGCTATTTTTAATTTTGCTTCATTATCTTCTCTTTACCTTTCACGGCTATACTAGCGAAGAACTTTATTTTGCAATGCTAAACCCCAGTCAGTTTTTTTATTTAATCGTTGTGTTATGTTAAAACATTTTTGAGGACCGCTAAAATCTGTTTCGCCCAGGGACACTAACGCTGAAAGCACACTCCTGCATACTTTTGAAGGCAAGTACATCATTTTGGGGTAAACATATCGGCACCTAAAATATGCATATCATTGACATGCATTTCTTGCATAGTAATCAGGAACGTAGCTAGATCATCCTGCGCCCCTGGTAGAACTGTGTAGATTACTCCCCTAGTCATGAACGTATTTTCTATTGTAAATTATTTCAGATGATTTTATGCCCTTCCTGGCATAAGCCTTCCCTGCCACCCCTTAGCTACAGCCCTGATAGTAGCCAGGGGGGGAGGCCTCCCCCTGGCAATGAAATTTCGTATATTTAACATAGGAATATATAGCTCTGTAACCCCTCCCATTATGAATTTTCTAACTACGCCACTGATAGTACCCATCTGTAATCAGAACAGGGATTCCACTCCTTGTGGAGAAAATTCCCCCGACTTTTCCAGGTTCCCTCCCTCCCTCCCCAATTTTTCATAAAAAATTCCCTGACTGATTGCAAATGAAACTTTGAACGGAACTTCAGTTTCGGAGAAAATAGCCCCATGTCTACGTAAAATTTATTCAGAACAGGTTAGGAAGGTTTTCCCAGACTTTTCCAGATTTGATTAAAAAATTTCCCTTTTTCTTGAATTTTAGGGATAATTTCAAATTCCCTAACAATTCTAGTTTGTGTGGGAACCCGGTTGCAAGCCATTTGTATTAGAACCACATATACAGATTAACGTAACTTCTAAATGATACATATTCCCATACAACTAAGCTCAAAGACGATGATCAAACCCACTAGGTGCATATACAGTGAAACCTGCCTAAAATAACCACTTTTGGGACTGAACTTCAATGGTTGTCATAGACAGGTGGCCACTATACATAACAGATTTTGATATAGGCAAAACTAAATCCCTACCAGCTCTCTCTCTCTCTCTTATAAAAAGTAGTCACTTTATGCAGGTGGTCAATTTACCAGGTTCTAGTATATTGAAAAAGTGGTTTTGAATGAGAGGGGGTAAAGGGACTGTCGATGTAGGGTATTTGAAGATCTGTATTTCGACTGTATATATATATATATATATACAGTAAAACCATATTCATCTAAACTTCGCATAACTGAAATAGTCTTCCACACTTATTACCACTATTTTTTTAGTAGAAACCAGTTTAGTTTGTGGTTTAACAGTTCAAGGCCTACGGTAGTCATGCTGTGCTCAGCCCTACTGTTTTACGAGGAATCCAAACCTCTTGGACCTACAGTTTTCCGAGGAATCCAAACCTCTTAGGGCCTAGGGAGCCAGACTACAGTCAGCAGTGTAATCTTTATGAAACTAGTTCAAGGTTTTCATCAAAACACCCATATTTGTTTAGTGTACTCCGGCCTTAAGAGAAAAAGCAATACAAATATCTTTTATATATCAGAGTGCTTCCAAAGTAGTTTGCGCCTTAATGCATACTTTGCAATGCTTTTCAATATCAATACAGAAGTTTAATAATGTGTCTTTTTGGATAAACGTTGTAGTTGCTTTTCACCTTTATACTGAAAATTTGATTTCTGGATTGTTTAAAACTTAGTCTACCTCTTTATTTCAAATAATCAGGGTTATATCGTATTTGTAACTCAATGATGTGTCCTGCAACTGAAGTTTAAATTCTGCCCCCTTTTTGTAAAGTAAGGTTTCGAAATATGTTTAGTATAATTTTTTGTTTTAATCTTTACTGTAATAGAAACGATATTTTTATTTCATCCTTAATCATGGATTATGGAAATTATGATATAACTCTCAGAAAAAGAGAATTTTCGGGAACTTGATGGGGTATGACCCCACGTCTCTTCTCTGCCGGAGAAGTGCTCTAACCACTAAGCTATAGGTGACCTACCATTCCTCCTCCTCCTCAGGAGTTTATGAAGTATGTTCACTGAACTGAATATTCTGGGAAAATGAGCAGTGTGGTTGCTGATTTAAACATCAGCCAATGCCATTTTTTTAATAGCAATAATCAGTAGGTGACATTACCCCCGATACGTTACGCTACTGATTGCTGCTTCAAAAACTGGCATCGAAAGCATGTTTAAAATCAGTCGTGGACATTCATTTTGAAATGGCCCAGTTCACATAGTTAGGTTTTGTGGTCCTAGCGGCTCAATAGCTTTCGATGGTCATAGTGAGCAGGGTCCATTGTTTTCGAGGTCTGAACCTCTTCACTGACAATTTTCCGGGGCATTCAAATCTCTGGACCTACAGTTTTCCAGGAATCTGAACCTCTTGAGGCCTAGAAACCAAACCCCGGACTACAGTTAGCAGTGCAATCTTTATGAGATCTCTGAATAAAGGAATTGGCTCCATATCCAACTCAACACAGGGTATAAACCTCACCATCTCAGATTTTCATGAAATTTGGCTCATTTGTATGGACTTGTAAAAATACCAAATTTTATTGTGATTGGACAAATTGTTTTGAAATTACGGATATTTAAAGTTTTAGAAAATCGACCAAAAAAGCATGAAGGGAAATTTTTTGAATTGATGTGAAAGCTCTCCTAATTGAGATAATGAGCTGGGCTAGGTATCATTTTACAGCATTTATATTACCCTTTCCTATGATATAAAACACTATATGGGTTAAGACAAAAAATATTTAGTCAAATTTAAAATTAAATATTAAATTTTTAATTTCTCAAAAAACACATTTTTAAAAATTTTCAAATTAATACCAAGAATATCTGGTATAGGTGTAAACCACCTGGCAAAATATAAATATGGGACGGTAATGGGTTCAGTGTTATAATAATTTAAGACTGAAGCTCGATTTGTCAGTAATGCATTTTATTCATATGAAAAATTTAAGAATACTAAGATTTGCATTTAGAAATTTTTAATTTTTTTACTTTAAACATTATTATGAATGGCATGATTACCCGAGCCACCACTTACCTTAATACATTACAGTTACGTAGCCTGTTACATTTTGTAATTGAAATTGATCAAGAGGTTTCGACACTTGCATTTTTAAAAAATGTGAAGCCTGTGAAAAAAATTTCAATCCATCCTTTTGTAATATATTTCAAAGTAGAGGGGACGGAGGGACTGAAGTTGAACATATTAGTTACGTAATAATTTCTGATTACTTAGAATATAATACGGCTGCTGTTTACACATTTCAAAAGAAACTCTTAAACTTTCTGATAGCAAAATTCCAAAAATTCCCCAAAAGGTTTTTCTTTACTTTTCAAATGGTTCTGCTGCCCAATACAAAACTAAAAACCTGTGCTTTCACGAGGAAAACTTCAAAATCAAAGCAGAGTGGTATTTTTGGGCCACAGCACATGAGAAAGGGCCGTGCGATGGAGTAAGGGGTTCTATAAAGAGATTGCCAGCTCATGCCAGTACGAAAATCGAATACTTCCCCCAGCACAACTTTTTAAGTGGGCAGTGGAGAACATTATCATTGTAAACTTTGCATACTCAGCTTAAGAAGACTATGCTGAATCAGAATTGTTCTTGAAGAACCACTTTGATCAAGAAGTGACTATTAAAGGAACACAGCGGTACCATGCATTCATTCTAAACACCACATCAACAATATTAGAGAAAATGTTTCACAGGCTTTCCATTTTTTGGAAATGCAAGTGTGGAAATCTTTTGATCAACTTCAATTAAAAAATGTAATAGGCTA
>QLNU02003225.1:49106490-49119802 GCA_006491805.2 Dysdera silvatica | reverse complement strand
TCATTTTATAACATGCATAGTATCGTCAAAGAAACACAGGATTTGGTCTTAAGCTTGAAATAGTGACCGGATGCATTGGCAAACTGGATGGATGAAGAATCTGAAGCTAGGTCCCCACAATCCAAATCCTACTATCTGATTGTGTCACCCTCTGAGGGAGTGACCCCTGTCCTTGTTGCTTCAAATTCGGCACTCGGTCAGTTTTTAGCCTGGCTCAGAATTTGAAGCAACGTTAACAAAGCGAGACACATAATACACTATGTAGTATTATGTATAGATATAATACTACATATGTGTAGTAGTATTATGTATAGATATAAAAAGTATCAAATTAAAAAATACCTCCTCTTTCATATTCGCTAAAAACACAGGTGGGGGTGTCGTAGTTTAATTCGTTAAAGAAAGTTGGGTTGTGGTTTAAAAAGTTCGGGAACTGCTGTTCTAAAGCTCTTTTAGTGCAAAATGAATCACCACAAACACTGTCTTGATCTTTTATATTACAAAATAATACATGTTTCCCACAGTTTGTTTCTAAAAGTCATATTCTTCGATAATAATTTCCTCTTCATCTAATTCGTTAACTAACGGGACACATTCTGAAGTTACGCATTTTGTCAATTGTGAAACGGCTGTTTCCAGTTGAGACTGTGACTCATCTTTCACAAAGTCCTTTTCATTCAAAGATTCATTTTGAAGCCTGAAAAAAAGAAGGTACTTTCTTAACATATAAACAAGGGTTATACATATTACATTAGCAAAATAAATATGTCTTTTCAAATTTTATATAGCATATTATTTGTACATTTTACATCCCAAAACTATGCTATGAGGTATTTGGAAAGCCTTTATGTGGTCACTGATTGTTTGTGGTTCTACGGCTCAAGGCCATACTGCGCCGGGACTTACTGTTTTCCAAGGAATCTGAACATTTTGGACTTATACTTTTCCGAGGAAACCAAACCTCTTGGACCTACAGTTTTCTGAGGAATCTGAACCTCTTAAGGCCTAGGGAACCAAACCCAGGACTACAGTGAGTAGCAATCTTTATGAGATTCTCTAAGTAAACGTTCCTTGCACCGTTGGGAGTTGAACAAGGGTTAAAGGCATGTGGTCACTGAATTACGATACAATTACACATAGGCAAGTTCACTATTATTTGAACTGGACCTAGTGAACCTGAAGAAAACATAGTGAACCTGAAGAAAGCATAGTGAACCTGAAGAAAGCAGTGGATAAAATCACTGGGACACTTTTTAGGGGAGAATGAAATTGTAAGACTGAACTAAGGTTCTCCCACACCCTGGACAGAAAATTAATTTGCGTCCTTTTGTTTTACGGCACATGGATCTACTGTTTCATAAGAGATACAAACCTCTGTTGCTTAGGTAATCAGATTTTGGATTAGTTAGTTGGCTGTATATTTATGGCGCAAGGGCAGTAAGTGCCATTCTGTGACAAACAAGGCAAGATCATACATGGGATTTTAACGCAAAACCAAATTAAAACTACAATGATAATAAATATATTAACAGTACATTGAAACAAAACGATGTCATAAAATCAAACGAGATTGGAAAACTCCATACCTGATAAAAAAAAATTAAAAAACGATTTCACGATTAAAAAAAATTACATAAAATATCACAAAGGTAAAAATGAATTCTCAGATCTTAGAATACATATTAGCCTGACCTTTACAGTCCTCGCATCACAAAAGTGCAAACCAATGGGTATCAAATCCTGATTTTCTACTTAGTAGACAAATGCAATACCTCTACACTGTAGTATGTTTGTGGTTTTGTGGCTCAAGGACTACAATGTTCGTACTGCACCAGGACCTATTGTTTTCCGAGGAATCCAAACCTCTTAAGGCCTAGGGAACCAAACCCCTGACTACAGTGAGTAGTGCGATCTTTGTGAGATCTCTGAGTAAGCATTCTTTGCACCGTTGGGAGTCGAACCCGAGTTAATGGCACACTAGGAGAACACATTACCACACTGGAGTATGATTTGTGCCACTGTGTATCCTACATTTAGGTCTTATAAAAGATAAAAAAAATAAATAAATAATAAAATTACGTTGCCTCTGCTTTGTTGGTCTGTGCATTAATCATGCATTCAACATCATATGAAGTACTGTGATCGCAAGACTTCTTGTTGGTTTGCGTTTCACGGTGCTGGGATCTACAATTTTCTGAGGAGCTCAAACTCAATCATGGTGGGCAGAAAAAGTAGCATGAAACATTGGAATCGAAGCCAGGCTAACAGTACGATGAATGAAACAGGGTGTCTACTCAAATTCTGTTTCAAACTTCCCTGACTTTTCCAGACCAAGTCTTAATCGATTTCCAGTCGCTAATTACAGTAAACAACACACAACGCATTAAAATTTGCATAATTAAAACAAGTTTCTAAGACCATAAAATCCACTAACACAAACTCCAAAGTCATTTATAACTCAATTACAGTGAATTTACAAATACAAAAACTGTATTAAAAATATTTCTTTACACTAAAAACTTGCATTAATTAAATATTTACAACGACGTTTTCATTTGGCCCTTTTTGAGTTCATTATAAAAGAGTTTAACTATATAATCGCAAAGGAGATTGGTATGATCAAAATCCCTTACAGATTGGATAATTTAGCTAAAAACACTTTTTTTTCCAAGTTTTAGTTATATATTTGGCAAACATTTTCTTCTGAAAAATATATAGACTTAATAATTTTATATAAATTATATTAGTTTTGGTGCAAAATGATAACTTTTGGAAGAAGTTTAGTCAAAAGTATAAGTTTTTCAAATTTTCATTGCGCAATGTAGTACGAAAATTATTTTAATAAGTTATTTATTATAACACTGAATTTCAAATTTCCCTGACTTTTCCAGATGAGTAGACACCCTGATGAAAACACTATCTTTACGCCACTATATGACTACTTTTCGTTTGTATTACAGAGGATGAGGAATCTGAACCTCCAATAGCTAGAGAACCAAACCCTCGATTATGGTTGACAGAAAAAAAAAAATAGTACATGCTCTATGATACCATGAGAATTGAACCTGGGTTAATAGCTTACTACAGACAAACACTTTACTTCTGTGCCACCATAGGGGACAAGACCTTTGTTTAATCCTTTTAAGATGACTAAATTTACCGATAAATCAACATACTAAACATGCACAGTCGAGTCACATTAATGTGACTACCATCGAGAGGAACCGCTGCACGTAGCATGGATTGTAACTAGATTGGCTGGAGCGACTTAATAAGATGCTAAATGGTTGTCAGAGGTTTCTGGAGACAAGCTGACTGCAGTGCATCCAACAGCTGGTGAAGGATCAGAGGAGTAAACAAGACACGATCAAGGTAGTATCACAGATTTGTAACTGAGCTCAGGTCTGAATAGCCATGAGATGAGAAAAATGCTTTCAAATCTTGATCATGATCTTCGATCCACTGTTGAACAGTTCTAACCATGTGAAACATCACATTATCTTGCTGAAAGATCCTATCTGCCTCAAGAAAGACAACCAGCAAGTGTGAGTGTAACATGATCTGCAAGAGTAAATTCATAATTTATTCAGTCAAGAGTGTCTTCTATGGGGGTATGAGTGGATTCAGACAATACAACAAAAGCATTCTCTAAGCCATAATGTAGCCATCACCGACTTTTGTTCTTCCAGCAATGATTGCAGAATGTTTGTTCTAAGATATTTCTCGCCTGACCTCCCAACGTTCATCCATTTGATGAAGAGGAAAACGTGATTCATCACAAAAAGCAACTCTTCGCTAATAGCGAAAGTCTAGTTTCGATACTGACATGCAAATTCCAGCCTTTCTTCTGATGCACCTTCGTCAGTATAGGCGTAGGGACCATCTGTATGCTTCAGCATTCTATATGCAGCAGAGTTTGTTGAACTGTCATCTTCGGCACACGTTTGGTAGCCCTATAGTTCATGTTGACCACAAATTGCTTTACTATGGTGTATCAGTTTGTCCTAATACACCTTCATAGTCAATGTTCACCTCTCACATCAATGGCAGGTAGTGCTTTGTAGTTTCCACATCAGTTATTTGTAATGGTTTCATTCGTCCAATCATGACCACTTTCTCAACAGCAGCATCAGAACAGTTCACAAACTGTGTTGTTTCTGAAATACTGCCACCCTTAGCCCAAAAGTCAATAATCATCCCTTTTTTTGGCAACTCCAATAAAGCGCTTATTTTACCAAAGACAGTAACAAATTACACATTTATAAAATGCCCTCACCTTATGTATCCACCAAGCTAGTTCATGACACATATATTATTTCATTGGCTACGTATTGCTGACGTCAAAAGTAGGTGGTGATCACAGTAACGTGATTCGACTCCATATATCACTACGTTATATAAATAATTATGCAAGAAAATCCTTAGTAACACTAATATTAAATAAAGCAACAAATACAAATTCTTTTTTTTTTAAAAACAAATGTGAGTTTTCTAGGCTCATTGCAATACATATTTTTTGTGTAAAAAAAAAAAATAAAGTGCTACCACCTATGCAGCTAGGAGTTGAGTCAGAACCTATAGGAGCTTTGAAATACAGTGAAACCTCGATTATCTGTCAGACACGAGACCAGAGCCTTGACGGATAATTGAAAAGACGGTTAAGCGGAAACGGGGAAATTTACAGTACAATATAGTACATTTTTATTAAAATTATACAATTAAAAAAAAATACGTTGTGAAATTTGCTGAAGGCACAAACGAAGTTTATTTGAATAAAGAGAAATTGCATTTAATGAAACACAATTATATAAAACATTATATACTTGCATGTAAAATTATTGTTGTCAGTTGAAAAATGCAGTAATTTTTTTTTTAAAGAACACTGCATGCTTTATTGGCTGCCATGTATCGTAGTCTTCGAAGCAGTAATAGCTGAGTAGCATAACTGCTCAAACCAGTCAATGCACTTGGAAAGCATGCATTCTGCTTCAGCATGGGTGATGATTTTTGTAGGTTCTCCAGCCTCCTGTGCACTTTCATCGTTTTCTTTAGGATCACTGGGGTTCCACACATTCTGAAGGAGTTCATTGTCACTTAGGAACTCAAAACCTCCAAGTTTGTCAATGTTCATTTAACAAATTGTTAATTTAAATGTTTTCTCCTGCATGTAGAGCCTCACGAATGTGTAAAATTGTCTAACTGTCGATGTTAATGGAGTGGCATTAACTTGAAATTGTCTAATTGTCGATGTTAATGGAGTGGCATTAACTTGAAATTGACGCCAAAGGTTAAGCGAGAAAAACGGTAAATCGAGAGATGGATAATGGAGGTTCCACTGTATACACATGTTTATATATTTAGAATGCATTTCTGGGTGTAACTCAATTTTTGGAAAAATATGTTTATGTGTGACCATCGTAGAGAAGTGGATAACCGATTTAAAGGAAGGTGGCCATCTTAGAAAGCGGCCTACGCTACCAGGTCAATTTAAAACTCTGACATAAAAAAAAGCCTTCACCTGTACAACATTATAATACAACCTGCAGCAAAAAATTGGGCTGCAACTGGACCTGTTCACATCTCCTGATCCAATCTTACAGCCCAGACTTGAAACAGGTCAGACTTACACACTCATAGGCACAAAATGTGCGCAAATGAGGCAAAGTCGGTGAATATGACACAGCATATTATGACCTTATGAACAAAAATTGACTAATATATGTGCAAAGGTGACAATTCAAAAGAAACTAATGAATTATTGGATAATTGCTTTATACTTGCATCTTTAATTGTGAACACATTTTTATAATTTTTATTTATAACTATAAATAAAGATTATATTCAACAGAAAAGCATTAGTAATAATCCATCAGTTACATATTTAATGACCTACTATAAAAATGGCATAACAAATGTTTAAAAATCAATCAAAATTTTATGGTTACCCAGTAAATTTCTTAACACCAAGATGACCAATCTGATTTACCAAAACAGACTTTTCTGAAAATGGGAGAAAAAAATATTGTTATCACACATAAAGAAAATACACGTTTTGTATTTTTCAATTTAAAGTCCTTATAATACAATGAAACCTGTCTATGACTATACTCAAGGGATGGAAAAATGATACCAGTATAGACAACTTATATATTATAGATAATATGTTTCACATTTGCCGGGACTGGAAGAAAATATCATAAATAGATTATCCTTATAGATAGATTTCACTGCATTGTAAAAGTATTTGCTGATTAACATACAGCTCTGCCAAGATATTACTGCTGTTACCAGGTTGGAGTCTGGATAATAATATTAAGATTAATAATTTAGAATAATCTTAAGATTAATAATTTAGATAATAATCTTAAGATTGATAATTTTGATAATAATATTAAATTAATAATTTAGACGATGTTAAGATTAATAATTTAGATAATCTTAAGATTAATAATGTAGGTAATAATCCTAAGATTAATAATTTAAGTAATAATCTTAAAATTAATAATTTAGATAATAATCTTAAGATGAATAATTTAGACAATTATCTTAAAATTAATAATTTTGACAATCTTAAGATGAATAATTTAGATAATAATCTTAAGATTAATAATTTAGATAATAATTTTAAGATTGATAATTTAGATAATAATCTTAAAATTCATATTGCATAAACACAATTACACAACTTTAAACGAATAGGCACTTTACCTCTGGGCTTTTATTATTTCTCATACCTGTTCTAAAGACCGGACAGTTGCTTGCAGACTCAATGCAAGCTTTTTTTTTTTTATACATTTTTAAAAATTGCTCATTATTTATTTATTTATTTTTTTCAAGACTAAATTTTCTGTCATACAAAAAATGCATCAGTAGATTTAATACCGACGTATGAACAAAAACACATATATACAACAAATACTGCAGCCTTTGATATAAAATACAGATCCCAAATTCTGAAGTTTGTCTCTGCTGTCATTTATATTTCGAAATATATTCATACCTCTTTCATAAAAGCAATTCACGTCATGTGATAAAATTTTCCATCTAGTAAGTAATATTATGGGAACATTCGAAATTTTAACAAGATGAAAGTATAAGACAACTCTTTTCTAAATTATCTGACAGCTATGTGCCACACATGTTGAATGGATGTGCAAGAACACCCCAGAACAGAGTTCCACAAGATGTCTCACTAAGGGTTTCATATAATCAACTTTCTAATGTTTTGCTGCACAACAAATTTTGATAATGATTCATCATAAAAGTGTTCCCACTTATTAAGTCCGTGAAATACATTATCACATTGTCAGCAACATTTCCCCCAAACCGAAAACTATGATGTTTTAGAATCTTTAAAAAAACAACAAAAAAAACATGGAAATATTTTTGACATATACAATTTTCCTGTGTATATCCATAGAAAAACTTTGTTATAAAGACATTTTCGACATGCAGGAGTTTAAAACATTGAACTTCTACTGTATTGGGAGCATTTCAATTTACAATACAGAAATTTAATTCAATGTGTAGCTTGTGGGTTCTGTGTCATTCTTGCAGCCCACTTGCTACAAAAAGGTGGGCTGCCCTACCTTAACACGGTCGTGCCCACTCAGCGGGTGATTTAAAATGACTAACATCAACTGAAGTGAATGGGAAAAAAAAATAAAATTACAAATTCATTCTCTGGATTTAACTTTTAAATAAAATGAGAATGCAGCTTGTCCAAACCCTATCCATTATTAAAAAAGTTTAAAGCACAAGGTAGTGAAAAAAATTAATTTGCATTTGGTAGATTCTCTCATAACTGATTCCACTTTAATCGACCTCTGCTTCAACTGGGCATTCCACACGTTCAGCCATAACCTGTTTTAATTGCCAATTTTTTGTGAAGCACATGATCCAATATTATTGTTTTTAAAACAGTGTTACAACGCTTTCCTGCTGCATGTCTTTCCTTGTATAAAATAACAATTACACTGTTTTAGAAGTTTCATTATAATAAAACTATTGGGATTCCCACTTGCATTAGCGAAACGAATTTCCTAACCACTCACAAGAGACTTTCAATTAATCTTTGGCTGCAGGGGGAAAATAGCTTTGCATTAGTTAGAGATCTGGCTATTCAAAACAGAAGTAAAGAGTGTTTTCCCTTGAATTTTCCAGGTTTAACCAAAAAATCTAGTCTTTCCCCTTGACCTTTAGAGGATTTTGCCGGTGATTTCACATTCACCAGCAATTTCAAATGATCGAGAACCCTGTACTATTTTACTATCTCTTTTCCATAAACTACTTTATTTTGGTATTAATCGGTCAGGGTTGCGCTCCAATTATGGCTGGATAAGGAAGAGTCCATTGTATTTCAGTTTAGTCAAAATATTAAAAAGACAGTCCTGGCGAATGTGCAAAGAATTTTTTATATCCCAAGACTCAACATGGTTCACACACACAGCACTGAACATTTAATGTAACCCCAGAACAATCAGACACATACTCACCACCATACATAACGGAAATTGAACAAAATTTATGTCTCTCTTTTTGCAAGGGGAGGTGGGGGAATGGTGGCCGCCGAAGGTGGCGGCGCTGTGATCCCAGACAGGACGGCGGTAGCGCAATCAGCGCAGAGGCGGCTAATTTGTCGATCAACACGGCATTCATATATGCACGTTGGTGTGGTATTTCAACTGAACAAAATTTAGTGAGGTCAAACACTATGGTCACAACCAATAGAGTACTTCATCATAGAAAAAAAAAAAAAGACATCGCTATTCGTGTTAAAATCAAAAGAAAATGTGGATTACCCCTGTTTAAGGATGATGTCCCGATCTTGCATAAGTAGGGAATTAACTCCAATTCGAGTTCCTTGAGGTTAAGTCTTGTATCTACCAATTAAAAAAAAGGAAATATTTCGAATGGTTTTAAAACATACCAATGAGAAATAAACACAAGTGCTCATTCAAACCTGTTTAAAAATCTACTACTGGAATCCATACACTAGAAGTTAGAATAAAAGCAATTATTTAAACATAATGGAGCATTTATAGGTACTTACGTATTAGCCTGTCGACCATTTTCGCCAAATCGAAACCTATTGCTAAATGCCGTGAAACAGAACCAATAATGAAAAAACGTTTCCACGCACATTCAAACATAACTTTGAATAGTCAGATAAACTATAGTATATATATATATATAACTATGAATAGTGGGGAAATAATGCCAATGAGTGGTTACATTTAGTCATTTATGTAAATGAACTTTGGCACAAATTCTTCAAAATCTTCGTCAATTTCTTGGTCGACAGGCTGATACGTAAGTACTCATTGATATTATATCCTACTGATTTCTTCTAAACATGTGAACACTTTGTGTTAGGGATGAGCATTAACGGTCGATGTTTTACTTTCAATGTTCCACGTTTTTGCCATCAATGGCCGATGTTTTAAGGCCATTGATAGTGAATGACCGATGTCTTGAGACCATCGATATTTTTACCGTAATATCGATTTTTTTTTAAAAAAAAAATAATGCAAGAGATTTGTAACTTAATTTTAGGTTTCAATAATTTAAAAGCCTAATTGTAATAAAACAATCCAGAATTACTGATTCATGAGAGATTTGCTTATATTTGAAGTTTAACTGACTACAGTTTCAGGAATGGGAAAGCAGTATCATATGCGTATGCAAAAAATTCAAACGGGGAGATTTACAGGAATATAATGAGGAGTTACAGAGACAAAACTCCATATATTCATATGTATATATACAAAATTGCTTTCCAAGGGTTATGATACTATAATTTTGCCACCCACGTGTTAAATAAACCTCAAAATAGAGCTTATGTAATTTTTGGAGAAAAAGAGACGCTTTCCCCATCCTGGATTCGAACCAGGGTCCCTCCGTTTAGCCCGGAGTGTCTTGGACCGCTAGACGAATGAGGACAGGAAACAACACTTTCTCTCTCTCTCTCTCTCCGTATGTAAAGATGTTAAGGTATTATTACCCCATCACTTGGGGATTATGATCATCTGCCCCTGCATAAGCAATTAAATCACGTTTATATAATATTGTCATGTGTCAGATATAATATTGATGAAAGAAAAGGAGTGGTCATGTTCAAGTCACAGTATAGAATACATATTTACATGCAAATAAAGAAAACAAGTTCAATGCTTTAGGTGTAGTATAATATATTTAACAAAAACCAACGTAGATTTCGGACACACTTTCGCCATCCCCCAAAACACGTTAACAGTAAGGCAACAGCTGAAAACATATGTCCTTTATATAGATTAGCAGTATTTTTCAACCTCTCTCCTGCCTCTCTAGCCTCTGAATAACCAAACAATTTTGAACCCCACCCCCACTACACTTCCAGATACAAGCAATCCTCAAAAATATACGAAGCTGAAAATGTCTGCATCGAAAAAACAAACTGGGCTTGTATACAGGGCCAAATTATGGCAAGGGCTTGCGGGGCCCGCGCTTCACAACAGGAGGGGACCCCAAAAAATTCATTTGACAATTTTATTGAATGTGATAAATTAGTAAATTAATATAAAAAATATTTTTTTCTGCAGATTTACAATCCAAAAAAAAATTCAGCGAAATCATAGCTGGTATCTAATTACAACTATTACAACCACAGCTTTGAGAATTGGATAATAAAAGAGCACAGTTTTCAAAACCACGAAATTGGTGAGTCACTGCCAAATATTATTTCCTATTTTTACCAAAACTTTCACAACTTCAACTCTGCCAGTGCATCCTTTGACATCCGACGTTTCTTACCTACATTTTTAAATGGGAATAAGGGTGCATACATTTTAAAGATATATATCCAATACGTACATCAGGGGCCCCCCCCCAATATTCATAGTCGGCCCCTGCTAGAAGATCTCAACTTTTCAACATCGTACTCTGAGCCATCAAGCTCTTATCATCATCATAATTCATCAAGCTAAAATTCATCAAGCTAAAATCAACTTAAGCTAAACATACAATGCATTATACCATAACTATCTTCCGTATAATAATAACTATGGTTATTCGACTAATGAAATCTATTTTATTGATTAGTTTGAGTTTTAGGACAGCAATAGTCATGCTGCATCAGAACCTACATTTTTCTGAGGAACTTGAACCTCTTAAAGACTAGGGAACCTACTTCAGATTATGGGGTAAGCAGTAGCCAGTAATTTTTTTTTTAATTAATTAGAACAACATGAATTGGGGGGTGGGGAGAACAAAATATACAGTAGTCGTAGAATCAACGTAAAATACATTCAAAGTTAGAGATTATCAATGTATTTCTGACAGCAAAGGTTGCTGCCTTTCATCACTGACGAAAAATAATGACTTTCATATTTAATATCGATTAGAATTTTCATAAATAGCTTGTTTAAAAATGCACACTAATGACGTACTTTAAAATGTATATTAATTTTTTTTTTTCTGTCATGCTTGTAATTCATGCCTTATAAGCCTTGCAATAATCATCTCTTTACATGAAAATATAAATCGGTGTAATTAAATGAGAATTACCTTTGAACACGTTACGCACAGACATGCCCAGATTTCGACTCTAAAATAAAATATGCATAAATAAATAAATAATAATAAACAAATAAAATAAATATACTAGCCATAGCTTTTCACTCAAAAATAACCAATACAAATGATTTTAACTGTTATCACTAATTGACTAATTAATCTAGCTAGTGAATATGATAGGGAAAAATTAAATTTTAATTGCTTCATCAATTAAAATTCCAAATATAAACTACAATTTTTTGGATCTATACACAAGCATGGGTGTTCATATGGGGGCATGGCTGAGCCCCAGGATTCAAAAATCTTGATTTGCCGATTCCTGCTATGCATTTACTTTCAAAAAATTTATAGTCACATTTTAAAATAAAGTACTTTTCAACTTATTATTAATTATCAAGCAGTATCAATTATTGTTGCAGCATCTTGTACATTCACTAAAATGTTTGACAGCCTTGAGCAAGAGCTAATAATTTCTCTCAGCGCCCTCCCCCCCCCCTCCATAGACGTACTCATATGGGCACCCATGTACACAGGTAGTTTTAAGAAATCTCAACTTTGTGATTTCTTTTAATATTACACTAAAAAATCCATTTGAACTATGAGAGTCACTACAAAACTACCACAATTAAGTCGATGTGATTTTTTTGCCCACAAATACGACTTCCATTTTGCAATTAATGGATCAGGTTTCTATCACGACAAGTGCTTGACCATCCAGATGTATTTCAAATGTAATTCAATTTCAGATGTAATTCAATTTCAAATCTAATTCAATTTGGGATGTATTTAGAACATCGTTAAAGCAACTGAAAATGATTCCAGTCTAACTCCTAATTTTGAAAAAATGCAGTTAACATTTTAGATGCAACAAAAATTACGTTATCTGGAAACAACAGAATTACAACATTCCTACAGAAATAGTTGCAGTAGTGCCAATACTTCCACCTCTGATAAATGAAAAATGTTGTACCATATTGAGAGACTGAAGAGGATGTTGATTTTAAGTTAGTTTTAAACACAATCTAAATTTTCAGATATATCTGAGTCATTAATATGCACTTTCCTTTGCTATATTTTAGTTTTGTATCGCATATAAAGCATTGCTTATACGTTGGATATTATTTTATTATTCTTCATTTTCCATTAGTCAGGTTTTCAATGGGAAAAATCAATCGTCAGAAACAGAAAGCATACTCATTACATTGCATTTATGGAAAATGAGCTCTCGCTTTATGAATTAATTTGCAAATGTGAGAATTACCCATAATTCAGTTCACAAAAGACACAAACATATTAACTGTAGTGATTTCTCAGTTTGTTTCACAATATAAGGCTAGCTTAATGCATGTTGTATCACAAGTTGTTTATGGACTACGTTGTAGGAAGTTTAAATGAACTGATTGAAGTTTATCACCTCAACAGTGTGCTTCAGAATTTGTCATCAGAGACCCCTTTTGAGATTCAAAATGTAAATGTAATTTGTTAATTATTTTAAATAATTAAGAATGTGTTAAATTATAAATAATAATTAATTTATCCTTGCTTACTCACATCTCTGAGATTGCTGTAAAACTGGGGTTTGTGCAGTGGTCTCCAACGATGACCAGAATTAATCGGTTTCAAATTGAACATCAGACCCCTTGATGCAACTGACGCTGTATACTCCTTCAGAACATCTCGCCCCTAAGAAATACAAAAAATAAAAATAAATAAATAAAAATAAAATAAATAAAAGTGATTGTTATTTTAAATTTAGGTG
>QLNU02003225.1:49094352-49106390 GCA_006491805.2 Dysdera silvatica | reverse complement strand
AAATACTATAATTTTTGCCACCCACGTATTAATTACAGCTCAAACTAGAGCTTGTGTAATTTTGGAGAAAAAGAGACGCTTTCCCCATCCTGGATTCGAACCAGGGTCCCTCCGTTTAGCCCGGAGTGTCTTGGACCGCTAGACGAATGAGGACAGGAAACAACGCTCTCTTTCCTCACAGATATAAGATACAGCAGATATTATTGCACCGCGGATAATACTGTTAATGGTCAACAAAGCCTCTGGTGAGATTTTAGAGCAGTGGGGGATTTATTGCACATATTTTACCACCCACGATTTAGTTTAAGCTTTAATAAGTTAAAAAGTTACGTTTGAGTTTCTTTAATAAATACGTGTAAGTAAAAATTATAGTATAATAAATTTCCCGCACGAAAACTCACAAAATACTCGCCCCGGAGGCTTTCTTGTGTTGACCATATTTGGCAATTGTGTTATCCCTGCGGAGGGTAATAATACCTTAACATTAACATAGAAATATATGAGTTTTAGCTCTGTAATCCACCACTGAGCCTATAACCCTTTCCTTATTAATTTTCTGCCTATGCCTATGGTCTTATGATTTGGCTTTTACATCAAAATTCTAAACTCTTCTCACGAGCCTCATAGGAATAAGATTATTTTACCTTGGTTATGTCATACATTTTTTTTAAAAACTCAGATATTTCATCAAAAGAGGTCGCCACTGTGCACTTCTAATATTTAATATAATAATTTTATACTTCCTGCATATGTTTCTTCTCTGCTTTTCTATATTATTTTATATTAAAATTAATAATTCCTTCACATAAAATTTGGTGCGTTTAAAATTTTTTGTTTTATATTTCAACACAGCTATTACATCACAGTTCTGAAATCCTTTCAAAAGTTTCAATAATGTTACTTTCTCCATATTATAAGGTCATCAAATTTCCAAATAACCCAGATATAGCATCAAAACATCATTATATATTAAAATGGGGTTATTTTATACTTTCTGTACACCTGTGTCAACATTTTTTCTTTTATGTTGCAGCTTTCCATGCCTCTTGCAAAGGTTTGTAACAAGACAAATTAACAAGTTTGAAGCAACAGAACACATTGGCATTCAACTTGATACAGGTCAAAAATCAGCAGACTTTCCTAAGGGTGAAGACTGTTGGTTATGGTGTAATGGCTACAGTTATTGTGTTTTAGTAATTTTTTTACCATAGCACTATCTAGTGACAAATCATGTAACTATTCCTTTTTCATTAAATGGTAAGTGCGTTCTCCGAAGTGTGTGTGTGGTTAAGATTTTACTTTGTGGTTTGTGTAAATTTTAGGGTCCTACAGGTTTCTGCAGAACTTCAACTTCTTACGACATGGGGAACTAACCCCAAGTTTAATAGTAAGACTGTAGCCATGTAATACATATAAACACAGTCAAATCTACTTATAACGCGCCCGCATATAACGAGTTTCTCGATGCAATGAGAAAAATACGGATTTTGTTTGATATAATGTTATAGCTTAATACAATTTAATAATGTTGCCGAAGCAAGGCTATTGCATTCTCCGGATTAAAGGAGGAAAAATGATCAACCAAATTGATGTCTAAAAGAAAACATTGGTCTTCTTATCGCACAAAATTTTGATGAGGATGTCTTTTGTGCAAAAACGAACAAACAGACAGCCATTTCCAAACACAGAACAACTTTTATGATGCATAAATGATCAGCCTTTACTAAATACTAAATGTCATTAACCAATTTCTGTTAGAGGCTGTATGGAAGGATATAAATACCCACAGCTTTTTAATAACAGTACATCGTTTACTGAATTTTAGGCTAATGAGTACTTAAGTATTAGCCCATCAACCAAGAAATTGGCAAAGATTTTGAAGAATTTGTGCCAAAGTGCATTTACATAAATTTCTAAATGTAACCCTTCATGGGCATTACCTCCCCACTATTTAAAAATAAATAAATTAAAAAACCCAGTTAAATACAATTTTAACAATTGATGATAACTCTTTGGACAAGCTGTAAATGAACCTCAGTACAGTTACTAACGTAATTCTGGATCCTTCCAACCATATTCCTTTTTGAACCGATATTTGCTGGTTCTAACCTTTAACATTACATCTCCATTGCTTGCCTCCTTTTAAATAGACATATTGTGCCCATTAGTACACCCTTTTTTTTTTGATGAAATGATCCCATAACTTTGAAAATACTCCACTGCATTCTCTTCCGCAGAAGGTAGATTCCAAATTTTAATCATTTCCACAAAAAATACAAGAACTTATAAACAAGGTCATTGTGTTCAAGCATGCAAGGGAAGGTTTTTTCATCATTGGCTCTGTTAACGGCATTTGGCGATGATTTTTGATTTGGCGAAAATGATCGACGGGCTAATAAGTAAGTACCGGCTAATGCAAAGCCAAATATAATTGCATGCACATTACATAAACACGATACCTATACAGACTTTATTTTCAAGGTTAGGAATTTTAAATTCCGAAACGGATTTAGCAAGAATGAGATATAATGAGCATTTTCATTGGTTCCAAACTGCTCGTTACATACAGGTCCTACTACTGCACATGTTAAAATACACATATTATAAAACATACACTTACTTTTACAATAAAGTATTTTTCCCAATGCATGAAATAAAAATAAAGTGGAATCTCGCTGGTTATCACAGACAGATGACCCCGACTTGGGTGTTTTAAATTTTAGAAGTACACTGTCACTTTGTGAAGATGCTGACTTTCCTTTACGCAAATTTAAAAAAAAAGTATACATAAGGTCAAAGATTATGATAACACTGCAAAGACGTTTATTATTTATATTTTATATCACATGGAAAAACTAAATTGCATATTTTTATTAAATGAATATTATACAAAACCTTCATAAAGTCGATTAAAAATAATTAATTAAAACTGTTTGATTTTACAACATAAGACCATTCTGTGAGCTATTAAACGAGACTGTCAATTCCCAAAATATTTTGCTATTTAATATTTTCTTATTTTTTTTATAATATTTTCTGCAACAAGCCTTCAGCTGATCAAAAATGTTCTGCAGGAGATGCATATGTATATATATATGCATATATATACATATATATATGCATATGTATATATATGCATATGTATATATATGCATTATATACATTTTTAAATTCTATAAAACATAAATTCCTTTTTTAATAGAAATGTAGAAAACATTTGTGTGTGTATCTCGGACTGTTTTTTTTTTGTTATTTCTTTATTTATTTTAAGACAAAAAAAAATTGATTTACCCCGCGATTGTTCTGAAGTGAAGCTGTTTATTCTGCGACATGCGTTATACTTTTTAGCACATTCTGCTTTGGGGCTGTCAACTTATAATAACCTTCAAATAAAAGGTCATTTATAAACATAGGGTGTCCACTCGCATATGAGAAAAAAATTCCTTGACATTTCTGACAAAAATCCTTGACTAATCACAAACAAAATTTAAATTGAACTTCAGTTTCAAGGAAAATAGTTTCATGCTCGCATAAAATTCAGCTCTTCAGAGCAAGTTAGGAAGGTTTTCCCTGACTTTTCCAGGTTTAGCCAAAAATCTCGTTCTTCCCTGACTTTTAGAGGCTATTTTAAACTCCCTGACAATTCCAGGTATGTGGAAACCCTGAAATATGCATTATAATGTTAAAAAAATATATTAAAAATTGTTGAATTATTTCAATGTACTAAGCTCTCATCTGGTTAGGAAGTTGTTTTGGAACGTTTGTTTCTAATGGTAAACTGTGATATTTTTAGAAGTTGCTTAATACCTAATTAGACCAAAACCTCAAAACTACAATAGTATTTTTGTTATCCAGACTGGTCATACACATTAACTGCAACTTAGCTTTCATCGAGAACAGTGCCTCTCAAACTTTGGTTGTCATGGACCACTTTAAGCGTTCCTTTGCCAGAGGTGATTGTATAAGTATAAACCAGATTCCCTGAACGTAACAGAAAATTCCCTGAAACGTCACGTAACGTTTTTAAGGTAAAGACACTGATTTCCACAAGAATATAAAAAATTATAGGAAACAAAACAAAATTTTTGTAATTTTTAAAAAGAAATCCCGGAAGAGGCAAGTTGAAATTCCCAGAATATAATCACTGCTGCTTTGCTAATTGCAGTCCATTGGGGGGTGGTATAGTTGGGGGGAAAGCCGTTCTTGGGAGAAAACTTAAAAATACATCATCTGAAACTATAGTTACTAACTTTAGTTAATAATATTAGGCCCCACTGATTACTATTAATTACAAACTAAATACTTTTGTACTGTACATCATATTAAAATGTCAAAAAAAGCATATAATGTTGGTTGTATTTTTATGACGCATGGACAGCAAGGGTCATTCTGCACCAAACAAGATGTGATACTGAGTTTTTCTCTCCCGATATAGGTTTCTTAAATTACTTTGGCATCCAAAAGGTCCCATTTTCAAAAAAATTATAGTCTGCATTGAATTTTCACTTGTCATGGACAGGCACTTTTTTAAGCAGTAGTGTTAAATACGTTATTTCACATTTTCTCTTCAGAACTTTCCTAAAGATCCCGCACAGTATTTGGTAGGTCATCACACAGCACACTTTACGAAACACAGATCTCGTTTGTTGGTGTTTTTACAGTGCAGGGACAGCAAAGGTTATGCTGCGCTGAGACTCCTACAGGTTTCTGGGAAATCCATATGCAAATGTAGAAAGTTCATAAAGGAGGGCTACAGGTTTATAATGGGGGGTTACAGAGCAACAACTCCACATATATTTATATAAAAATTAAAATATATGAAATATAAAATATTATATATAAAAATTTTCATCACATTGGAGAGTTCTGACCCCCACCCCATCAACTCCCCTGAATATGCCAGTGGAGAAATTCGAACTTCTACTACCAACAGAGCCAAACAATGGACTATGGTGAGCATAAACATGGCATACATTCTACGATACCATCAGGTTAATAAATGCAGGTCAATGGCAAGATGGACAAGTACATTACCACTAGGCCATTATAAGGCAGTGCGCCTACATTTTTCCTGAGGAATTTAAACTTCTTAAGGCCTAGACTAGAGGTGGAGAACCTGTGGCCTTTAAGGCCACTAGGTGCGGCCTTTTGATCAAATTAAAATTTTGCAGAAAAATTCTTTTGTTTTTATTGATATGATTCAGTTCATCTTTTTTTATTTGTATTATAATCTTAAAATCTACCTAAGTAAAGTATAAAATAGCAGAAGATTTAACAAAATAATCTTCCTTGACTAACTGATACCACCAAAACATAGGCGGTCTTTGTACCTTACAACCAACTTAATGCGGCCTTCTAACACACCTTCACAGGGGTGATTATAAGTCCAAACTAGATTCTCTGCATACACCAGAAATTCCCTGAAAAGTTAGAGATAATATTTTTCGTAAAGACACTGATTCCCAATGGAATGTAAAAAAATTATAAGAAACGAAATAAAATTTTTGTAATTTTTTAAAAGAAATCCCGGAAGATGCACATTGAAATTCCAGGAATTTACAGAACAAAATCACCCCTGCATGAAAAGCTAATTTCATGCAGCCTTCCAACACGAAAAGGTTCCCCGCCCCTGCCCTACATCACAGTGAGCAATTAGTTGGCAAACCTTTTTTTTTCAGTATACATGCATCAACAAAAGAAAAATAATAGAGTATTACTTTTAATACTCAAAAACTGGAGGGAGTTAATGGCGCTTCTGATATCTCCTATATTTCCAGAGGCAATATTTTCAAGAGCACTTTTTGGTGGAAGATTTTCTGCAATACCAGCAACCTGATTAAAGGAAAGCTCTTCATTTTAAAGATAATTGCATTAAAATATATAAGACAGTATAATTTATTCTAAAAATATCAACAAAACAGCTTAATGTATCAATACTTCAATGTGCATATGGGGATATCCAGAAAGAAAGTTCCAGTGAGCTATTTAAAAAAAACACAACACATTTTTACCCCTATTTGAAATATACATCATATACTACTTTTCATTTCCGCCATTGCTGAGGCATTTATCATAACGGGGAACGAGAAGTTGTATATCTTTATCATAGAATGATGCCGCCTGTGATGTGAACCACTTGTTAACAGCTTCTTTGACCTCATCACTTTTGTTAAATTTCCAGCCACCAAGGGAAGATTTCTGAACAGATGATAATCAACAGGTGCAAGGCCTGGACTATACCATGGTGGGGGGGGGAGTAATCAAATTGTTCTCAGCCAAAGGTTGTGAGAAGATGTTGCGTTATGGTGGCAGTATGCGGGTGGGTATTGTCATGAATCAACAAGATGCCCTATGTAAACATGCCATGTCGCTTATTCTGGATCGCGCAATGTAATTTTTTAAGCACTTTGCAATAGAAAGCTGCATTGATTACGAAGCCTTCAACTAAGAAGTCAATAAGCAAAGCTTCTTTTCTGTTCCAAAACACTGTGCACATGATCTTCCGAGTGGAAAACGTCTGCTTAAATTCCTTCCGTGTTGGTGATAAAGTATGCTTCAACTCCATGGATTGTTGTTACATGCAACACTCATGTCTCGTCGCCAATGACTATACAGCTTAAGAAGTCATTGCTTTGCTGACTGTATAGTGTCAAAAAGACAAACCCACTGCCCTGTCGTTTCATTCTGCGTTCTTCTGTAAGCATTTTCAGCACCCAGCGTGTGCACAATTTCTGATAATCCAGTTTCTGAGACACAATTTCATAAAGAAGTGAACATAAAATGTCTGAAAAATGCAAGGAGAGTGTCATCATGGTGAATCTTCTGTTCTCTCTAATCCTCTTTTCAGCCTCACACTCCAAATCAACAGTCACCCACTTCTGTCTGCATCGGGCACATTTTGTTGTCCTTTATTAAAAGATCAAATCCATCTCTGTACCATTGAGTCTCTCATTGCATGTTTTTCATAAACATCACAAATTTGACAATGAATTTTAATCAGTTTAATGTTCCTGGCATTCAGGAAACAGATTACAGACCTAATTTCACATGTGGTGGGCGATTCAATTTTCTTAGATATTCTAAGCCTATATCACAAAGTGTATGCTCTGACCAACTGGCTAAAAACAATCTCACCGCCTTCCCAATGAATCACCAATTTCACACTGCCGCAGACGCTCAGTGCCAATAATTACAAACAAAACTTACTTTCTGGATAACCTTTGTGCATACTAGAATGAATCAAATTAACAAGACATTATTTACGATGTGACAATCCATATCTTACGCTCAATATAATCCATCATCACACAATTTAGTGGGTCATAGAGGGGAGAGAGAGAAGATCATTGTCCCAGGTTGAAGTCAAACAACAATAACTACATATGAACTGAAGCATTCCTTTAAATAGACTAACGATACACAAGCAATGATACCCATTTTCCTTTTGTATATGTTTTTTAGGATATATTACCCTTCTTGGGAGTAGTACAATAATAATGGTTTGCTTTCATTTCCATTGGCAGGTAGAAGATATCTGAAGGCAATGGGTGGAGGTTGCAGGAAAAGTCTGTGTACCCCATTTGGTTCCTTACTTTTCAGTACCTTTCTCACGTTAGAACAGAAGTGAGCAGAGAATGGCAGAATACGTGGGCTATGTTCATTTCTTCGAAGACCACAGAGCATACAATAAAGATTAGAAAAAATGTCAAGACAATGCAGGTGCTTCGCAAGGTAGTCCTGACCTGTGGCAAGAGAGAATTCTGCGACTGCCCTATTTTTTGGCCATTTAAGAATATTAGAAATATTATGCCACCATGGTTTGTTTGTTTGAGTTCTTCTCAGAAAGGTAGTCATTGAAACTTCTCAGTATTAATTTGATGATATTCAATGGGATTTCATAGTTTGATGTTTGGAGAACTGCTTCTACCCCTCTTTTGGACAGAGAATCGGCTGTATCGGTTCCATCTGTCCTACAGGGAACAGGCATCCACTGCAGAATAATCTCTTTGTTATTACTGAATAAAAAGTTAAGAGAGATGGACATTTTCAAATATTTGATGAATGAAAGACATTGGTAGAATCGATTGGCATCAAAGTAGCCTTCCGGTCAAAGGGAATGATTGCCTGTGTGAACTAATCGAGGCAGCACAACAGATGAAGGTCTATTCATATGGCCTCGATCTCTATGTCAAAAGAAGTTCTACTTTTCTCTGCAGGAGAACAGATAGAAAATGTTACAAAAAACAAAAAAACTTCTGTAATGACGCAACCATCTAGTTGGGAACCATGTATACCTAGAGAAACTTAGCTTCAAGGTAAAAAAAAAAAGTCAACTGACCCATAAAACAATGATCTTAGAACTTTTTTAGGTCCTTTTTGAAAATCTTGTGAATAAGTTTGGTGCAGACTCTGCAACTTTTTACTTCAATTGGATTGTTAGCCAGGATTAACTGTTTGGGTATGAAATAAAGGTCAAATTACTTTCTAAACCATAAGACTTTTTGTAAAATTCCATGCTGAATGGTAAAACCATGCTAGAAAAATAGGTTTCCCGATCGTTGCTACAACTTATTACTGGACTATAAATCTGTAGCAATTCCAATAATAGATATTCATCTGGTATCAAGAATCGGTGAACGTTCAGTTCGAATGTTATCTTCTCACACCAGGATGGTCCAGTCTGTTCGTTCTCCATAACAAAAAATTGAACTGCTCTCCATTTCATAAAAGTGGTAAGTTGAATTCTTATTATTCAAAGACAGCAAGGGTCATTCTGTGCCAAAACTTCCTTGGTCGGCACAGTATGACCTTGCTGTCCTTCATAAAAACTCGACATTTCTTAAAAGCTATCCATTCGTGAACGGTGTTTGAATTTTGAGAATTGTGATCACTCGATCTCTTACTAATTTCTAACGGCTTAACCTATCCTTATCGTCAAAAGCAAATGGCATCAGGTTCGCTTGTTCTTTGATATAAACATTTACAAATGCTGACAACATGTTTAGAGACTATGACTATTCTGATTATGAGACAGAACCTACTTCTATTGATGTGTTGCACTAATAGAAACCAAATTAAAAGATTTTGGAATTCTGCATTTTTTTAATAATCTTACTCAACCCAAGAAAAATATTAGCTGGTACCTATGGTGAACAAGCGTTGGTTATTTTAAATTGGAAAGATTAAGTTAATAAAATTTTAGTGTCCGGTAAGTATAATTGAAGTTACGAATCAATTTATTTTGAGCATGTGAAGCCAAAAGTTTCTTGTGTAACGTTTGTTTCATGGCGCCAAACAGCAACTGTCATGCTGCACCAGGACCTACAGTTTTCCAAGTAATTAAAACCTCCAATCGCCTAGGGAACCAACCTTCTGACTTCGGTGAGCAGTTTACCAATAAGTGTTTTACTTTTGCACCATTGGGAGTCGAACCTGGATTGACCACATGCTGGTCGAGCATGGTACCAATGCACTACTGCATAAACAATGCATCGTCAGCTGCGTTCCTTGGCATAAAGCATTAGCCATTTTTGACTGAATTAGCAAACACAATCCATTATATGATTACAATATTGGTTTCACCTACAATATTTCTGATAATTTAATATCTAAATGCGCCAATTAATGTTCACATCTTTAGCTTTGTTGATGCTTTGATATGTATATATATATGAATGAATATAACGAAATATTTGATATATAAAAAAATCATAAACTAAAAGCTGCCTGAATAGATTTTGAAGTCTCATTTGAATTCACACATACATTCTAAGTTTGGTTTTTTTTTGTATATATAAGTTCTTTTCTCTAAATGCAAAAATTAAAGCCAACGTATTTTTAAATAATTTCACATGAAAATTACACTCCAATTTCAATGTTTTCTGGCTTATAATTATCATAATGTTGCAAATACTATATTTACAAATATAATTATTTGAATATGTTATACTTTCTTGAAAGCATATAGTAAATTATGCATTTTCCATCATTTATCACATTTTATTAAAAGGTCAAAACATAGATTACTAATTACTGTGGTTATATTTCAGAGTAAATAGTATATGAAGGTATTTTATAAAGTCACTGGTTGTTATGATAATGTCTTGTAACGTACCAAAGACTTGTGAAACACACTATACAGTAACTTTTAATTTAACAAAGAATTTACCTTTACATGGGCACAGATTTTGGTAAGAGCTTTGATTAGCATTGTTGGTGCAACGGGATTGAAGCTAATAAATAAATTTATAACTAATTAGTGATATATAATTAATATCAATAAATTCATTGATTAGTGATGTACAATTTATATTAATAAATTCATTGATTATAATGATATACAATTTACATATAACTTCATTACAGAGTCGCAAAAGTCATTAAAAACTCATATGCAATATACTTGATAATAATCGTTTAAATATTTATGCGATACATTGAATAGCAGCTTTTATTACGAATACTTATTATTGGAACTATATTAACTTAAACACATATATTATACCATTAATTCTATGAGTGTAAGTGATTAATATTTATGTAAGATATTATTGCCCTTCTTTAAAAAAAAAAATCACAAAAAACTAGTCCCGGTGGCTTTGTGTGTTGACCATTATTTGGCAATTGTGTTATCCCTGAGAAGGGTAATAATATCTTACAACGATCAGTTAATCGTTATTAAGCTTACTACTTAAGCTTCACATAAAGTAAAAGATCGATGAGGCATTGTACTTGCGACTGATAATTCAGGGAGAAGACCTCTTTTTTTATGGCCTACCTGAGGTTTATAAAGAGAGCATTCCTCTCCATTCAGCTAGTTGTCTAGATCGGCGGTTCTTCAACTGTGGTCCGCAGACCCCTAGGGGGTCCGCGAGATCCTCCCAGCATTCCAGAAAAGGTTTGGAAAAATACTAAGAAAAGAGCATTTGCTCTTTAATGCTAAGAATAAATTATGAGGGGACGAAAAATTCCTTCCTTAAATAGTGAAAATCAGTGATAAAACACTAGAAATAAATATGTGTGATGCAAATTTGGGGCTTTAAACTTTGAGTTAATTCTTGGGGGTCCGCGAGGGCGAGTAATTTCTGAAGGGAGCCTGCGGTCTGGGAAAGTTAGTTAAAGAACTGCTGGTCTAGATAATGAATAAGCAATAGCGAACTGCAGAAGCTGACGATAGGATGGAGAGGTTTGTGTGTTTGAAATTCCAAACAAACAAACCTCTCCATCCTATCGTGAGCTTCTGCAGTTCATCAACTTATGCATTATCTGGACATTTAGCTGGACTTTTATTACCTTTGGTTGGGTTGAAGGCAGTATTTGTGGCTACCATTGAGGATTTCATTTCTTCTGTTTGTACCTTATGGTGTCTTTTGATGTTTCACACTTTATATATATATATCATCATCATATTCAACCATTATCTATCCACTGCTGGATGAAGGTCTCTCCAAATGCTTTCCACACAAGTCTATCCTGAGCAATTCGCTTCCACGTCACCCCAACCTGTTTTCTTATTTCATCCACCCATCTAGTTTGAGGACGTTTTCTAGGTCTTCGGTGGTCTCTTGGAATCCAGTTCAGAATTTCTGTTGTCCATCGTTGATCAGTTCTTCTTGCAATATGCCCAGCCCATCGCCATTTCAGCCCTTTTACTTTAACAATGATGTCCTCTACTCTAGTTTGCTCTCTCACCCAAGTGTTTCTTTTTCGATCTCTCCTAGTTATTCCAAGCATGCACCTCTCCATGCTCCTTTGCGTTGTCTGTAACTTTCGTATTGCTCCAACTGTTAGACTCCATGTCTCTGATCCATAAGAGAGGACTGGCAATACACACTGGTTGAAGACCTTTCTTTTTAGACACAAAGGCAATTTCCCCTTCAGGATAAAACTGTTTCTTCCAAATGCACTCCAGCCAAGTTTACTTATATATACATAAGTATACCTACATCCCTTGCAATCTCTACTGCTTTAGACCGACTAAGAACGATGGCTCGATTGCAACATATACAAGTTTATCAGCGGAAGATGTTAGCATGTTG
>QLNU02003225.1:49073878-49085504 GCA_006491805.2 Dysdera silvatica | reverse complement strand
TGAACCCACGACCTTCCACTTGCCGGGCGGAGGCTCTACCCACTGAGCTACGAAGGACAATATATAATCTCTTTACGAACGTATATATATTGTTGCCAGTTATTTCGCAGAATGGTGTAGTACATAGACTACTATTTAAACCAAATTGCAAAGAGACTGGTATTAAATTGATCGAAATGCACGTTGCAGCATATGTATTTATTTTATATAAATCGAACACTACGCAGATTAAATCAAACAACAATGTCAATCAATCAACGTTTATTCGAACACTACGCACTAAGGTCGTGGGTTCAGGTCCCACCGAAGGCAGAAATATTTATTTTCTTTCGAACGTTTCACCATCTAATCACGCCATACCATCGGCGTTGGTATCACTACGCCAATAAACATTGTTTTCTATGTTTAAACTTTTTAAAATTATATGCGTACACGGAGAGAGAGAGAAAGGGAGAAGTTATGACATTTTTTAAAAAGAAAAATTAATTTTTAAAATTTCAAGACCGGAAAATTTTTTGAAGAAAATTTTATGACCCACATCTCTAGATAGGACTCACAAATGACATTAATAGATCGAAGTGGAAAAAAAAAACTTTTAAAAAAATGGCGTTTTGGGTTTTAGAAAAGTTTGGCATTACCTGTTGTGATGAAGTTGAATTAAGGCACAAATTTCGTTTTAGCCAGTCTTCGACTTCCTGTACTTTCTTTTTATGAACAGCCAACTCATCCTTCAAGCAAAATGGATAAAATAAGGAATGAAATTAGAGTTTTTTATTATTTTTAAGAAAATTAAAAATGGCAACACTAAATCATTACGAAACACATTTTTCTTCCTTCCTTCCAACAGTTATATTTTCCTAAACACCGGTTTAATGCCCTTTTATATAGAACATTAATATGTTATACAGAACATACAAATAAGAAATTATTAATGCAATGGCCATTTTCATGTGATACAACCAATAGTATTTTTGTCTCTGTGATGTGCACATCAATATTAAGTGATGATATTATGTAGGCGTATACACGGGAGTGAAACATGGCATGAATTCATCAGCTCCACACTTTCTATGCGTTATCATAGCTTGAACGTGCGAATTCTTCATTTCAATAATTATAGACTGGCATAGCTAAGTGAACAGATTATGAGTAAGGAATCGAATCATTCCATGGAATGTCAACATAAATAATTCATTTACAAAGAGTTCGAATGATCATATTACTAGGACCAGCAACACAGCATCATTTAAATTCTGTATTTAGTTCCATGGCAGTTCCAAACAAAGCAATCCTGAGAACAACATGGTGGCCTCTCTTGACGAGTCTCTGGCCGCAAATTCACTTTTCGTTAATCTTTTAACATTAGAGAAAGGGTATACTTAAAAATCATATCACAAAAAAGTGTCTGCAAGTCGATTACAATAATGTGCGGTACATCATCTGTCCTTAAAACTAAATGAACTAGCATGTGTGTTACAAATGCCAGTAACTAATCAGCATAGAGGTCAGGGTTTAAGCTAAGGTCACTTTTTTTTGCAAAATACGAGGAATTAATCTCAAATGCGAGAAAGTAAATTGCGTTCATCGCAAAATAGAGACAGTTGTTCAATATCCTGTCAACAAACTTTACCTTTCATTTTTTAATAACTTTGATTTATGTTTTATTGTTATTTTTTGAAACCTTAAAGTATATTGCTTACAGTAATTCAAAGCATTGTTGATGTAAATAATTCTGTTGATAAAAAATTTTGAACGACAAAAGCAATTAATAATTTTTAACATTTTGCTACAACTTTTTTTTTTCCCGTTTTAGCATTTTTGCAAAAGCATTTTTTGAGCCAGTTCAAACCCTGATGGCAGTGCATATATTAATAGAAGGAGTATAGTGATACTCTTTATGATTATGACATAATTATTCATGTTTACGATAGCTTAATGTACAAATTTAAAAAGGAAGGGAAAGGTATTCTCACATACATTTGTTCAGACCGGACTGTCGTCTTATTAAAAAAAAAAATTCTATAAAGGTTGAAAAACACTCCTAAAGTTAGGGTAAACTAAGTCCTGCCTCAAGGCATAACCTTAACTGCCCTTGAAACATAAAAAGCTAAGAAACATAATTAGCAATATACAGTAAACCTGCCTAAAGCGACCACCTTTGGACTGGACTGTAATGATCAACATACACCGGTGACCACTATACATGATAGACTTTGATACAGACATGCCCAAGTCCCCACCAATTCTCTCTTATAAACAGAGTGACCACTTTATTCAAGTGGTCAATTTACAGAGGTGGTCCTTTTACCAGGTTCCACTGTAATTTGTTTATTATTGCATATACCTAAAACACATAGGTTCAAATAGTAATAAGGATTAATTGAGATTTACCTCAGTTTGTGAATTTTACGGCATAAGGACAATAAGTGTCATCATGCTGCACCAGAACCTACAGTTTTCCCGAGAAATACAAACATTTTATGAGCTAAGGACCCCCCTCCCCCCATACACACGACTGGAGATTTGTTTCAATAACAAGGGCTTTGTCAAAAAACCCAAGTTTACGTTACTTCCCACTAATTACTAAGTAATTTCTGGCGTTTAGGAAGTGACATAAACTTGGGGTTTTAGACAAATCCCTTGTTATTGAAACAAATCTCCAGTCGTGGGGGTGGGGTCCTTAGCTCATAAAATGTTTGTATTTCTCGGGGAAAACTGTAGGTTCTGATGCAGCATGACACTTGTTGTCCTTATGCCGTAAAATTCACAAACTGAGGTAAATCTCAATTAATCCTTATTTTATTTTTACCTTTATTTTTCCGTCAGATAATAACCTTGGCAAAATAACCATGAGAAAATTTTAGTCTCGGGGAACATCATTATAAAATATTGCATTACAATGCCACAAAAATGTAATAAAAAATCACTGAATGTATTAAAATTAACTCAGAGTACAAACTTTCGTTCTTGGTGCAAACTTTTCAGCCCAAGTTGTCTCTGTGTTATATTTATTTGGACATTGTTTCATGTTACCAAAATGTTTTGATTTCTTGTTAGGTTGTTTTTTGGAAACTTCTGACTTCTTAGATTCAGAAAAAGAAGCAAAGACATCATTTTCGAGAGGTGAAGGTTGCTCAAAAGACGGGCTAATCCAATTAGCGCTATTTGATCGCTGAAATACACATATAATCACAAACAAAATAAATAATTCTAGAAACATAATTAGTTTAAACAGATAGAAACATGATATAATGTACATATAAAATTATTTTACAGAAAGTACTCAACTTTGTCCAAAAAAAAAAATCAAATTCGGTTATAATGGACATAAAAGGACCAGAAGATTTTCTTCATTATAGACAATGAATTCTGTGTGAAATACACAGAATAGCAGGAAAGGACTTAATATTAGAAAAATAGCGGATCCGAGGGACCTACTTAGAGCCAGATTAAGACCATAGTGGGACCCAGGGCACACAGGAAAAGATGGACCCCCTCCCTCACCTGGTATTGCATGGACAAAGTTCACTCCACCAAACTCAACAATATACTTAACCCTTTGCACTTGAAGCTTTTTCTCTCGGGCGAACCAGCAACTCGAGACGTTTCTCGATGTTCTTGGTGAATTTCTTACCTCTAACTTAAAACGATTACACTGACAAATTAATGTATAAAACTTTTATATTTTAACATTTTATCTATCTTTACAGGTCTAAGAAGATGATTTCTTAAATATTAAGTGGTGAGCGAGAGTCACTTCTCGAGTGCAAAGGGTTAATATTTTAAAATTTTATTAATTTCAATATTTTATACAGTAAGTAAATGAACAGTCTACTCGTAAACTCTTACTTTGCATGCTTTACTTTCAGCAAATTTTTTAATAATGTCTGTCGAATTAGCTTTTGCAGTAAGATCACTTTTCAATGTATAACAACAAAAGTACGAACTTCGCACAAAAGGATGGAAATAAAAGTTTTGATGATGTCACACATTATTTCTCTCTCTCTCTTTGTATAAATTTTTATACTTTACGAATAGTCTATAATCGTTTAATGCTTTCCGACTTCGGAAGTAAAAATCTAATTCGGAAACGAAACGTTCTAAAAATGCAAGTATTATTTCCCTTGTGTGCTGATTGCCATGGAGGGCCCTGGTCCTATGTGCCCTATGAGTAATCCAGCCTGAGACCTGCTATTTAGTAAACGTGCACCAAAAAACCATTGAAGTGTAATAAAAGGAAAACTTAAACATCCAACGATAAGATGAAATTTAAACATCTGATAATAAGTCGAAACTTAAACATCTGATAATAAGTCGAAACTTAAACATCTGATGATTCTCATTGGAAGGGTCATCACTATCACAGGCCTGTAGCCAGGATGAAGGGGCAACTGGGAAAGGTCAAAGAGCAGATGGGACACAGGGATTATTCTATATATCTAAATAACTTGATGGGGAAACTGGGTTCATGCCCCTGCAGGACCTAGCTTGACTACAGGCTTGCCAAGTCAAAAAATGTAATTGACACAGCAAATGGCATTTTCTTAAAGATGAATCGTTCAAGTGGTTCAAAGCCATAATATGTTCCTGTTTACAATTTAATATTTTAATTTTCTTTTTACTGATTTTCAAATGCAATAAGAGAGAACTTTATAGTGTTATGCTGGAAAAACCTACTAAAATGTTTCAATACGGAATAAAAAGTGTTTTGTTTTTTAGTAAACCACGTTTTCCAAAAAAATACCCACATTTTTAAACATAACAGGTCCGTAAGACACATTTTTATAAGTGCCCAGCGACATCCCTAAAATTATTTATGAAAAATAGTAGATTCGTGTAACCATTGATAGTTACTATACATACAGTAGAACCTCCATATATGTAACAAAATCGACAGTTCTCGCGATCCTTTGCATAGATATGCCATATGTGTAGCAACATGCAGTACTCGTAGAACAGCATACTCCTCCCATAGCCAGGCAACATGGTGGAAGTACCAGCCCCTTTCAAAAGCCAGGATAAGGGGTCAAAAAACCTTCATATTCTAGGTGTATTTTCTTCTTCAACCACCACTAGGTCATTTCCTCTTCAAAGTCCCACTCATCCCAGCCCACCTCTGACCAATGTGCTACTGGGAAAAAATGCCACCTAACCCCCCACAAAATGGGACCCAAAATGTGGGAAAAGGGACTTTACATCACGATGCCTGCCATGTTGGTGAGTGTGGGGGAAAATGGCACCAATGACTGTGATTTGCAAGGTATTACTATTGTTTCTAGGCAGCCATCCTTAGACCCTCACCTAGTTATGCCAATGATGTTGAAAGACGATAGAAGAATGAACACATGCCATTTATATCGATGCATGTAAAAAAAACAGCAATTGCTTAACATTGGATAATACACAGTAGAACCTCCATATAATGAAATGGACGGTTCCATAAAAAAAAATTCGTTATATAGAAAATTCGCTATGTGGAAACGATGTGTATTCATGAACCAGGGCAGGTCATTATGATACCACAATTAAAATCCCATTTTCCAGTTAACGACTGTTTCTCATAAATAACATTCAACCATTTAAAAATAGATGTTTTTAGGAGTGAAATATACATGCGTATAAAAAAAAAAATAGTTGAACAATTCTTACCTTAAAATGAAAACGTATTTAATGCTTCTTTCATACACATTCATGCTTTTGTGCAAAAAAATTCTAATATCCTGCTGCACAACAAATGGTGATGTTGATTCATCATAAAAGTGTTAGCACCCCTGTGGGAAATTTGCAAGGTCTGGATTTCTGGTAATCAACCGAGCAAAAAAGCATACAAGTACTACTATTCAAACAATACGGTGTATTCAAGGACAATTAGGGCCTGCTTCTAGTCTAACAGCTTTGCACTGTATGGGGCAACCAGACACAGGTGTTTGTGCTTAGGAAAACTCTTTATTAGGGAGCTTAAAGTCCCTTAATGGTGCCTCAATCCGTTTGTTTACCACTTAAAATCATATTTTATTCCCACGGTATTAGGAAACCTAATGTCACTGACGTGACTACCCGATTTTCTGTTTTGGTCATTAGAAATTTCGGTAGATCTACAGATGAATCCCCTGTTTTGTTGCCAACTCGTCATCAAAGCTTATGCTATAAGCTTAAAACGGAGGGAAAGTTTTGTAGCATGTTATAAATGCATACATACGTGGGGTAGTTGTAGTATCATAGCATCCATTCGTGGCGGTGGTGTTTTATGAGTTGTAGCAATAGGATGAACGAATGTTCAAAAATTTTTTTTTTAACGGATTGGAATTGGAAGCATCTTTGGGACAGAGAGAGGGGATATAGGAGGAGGAGGTTAGAGCAGTAGTTCCCAACTCAATTTAAGTCGCAGACCACTTTTTCACTTCAATTGTGCCCACGGATCACTTTTCCACTTCAATTGTACCCGCTGACCACTTTGAAAAATTCTTACGAGTTGGCTGCAAGACCTTAATAAAAAAGGGAACTGGGTCTTTTTTGGGGAAAATGTGTTTGTACAATCGTTCTTTGGTAAAAATAAATAAATAAACAGAAAAAGAAATAATAAAATCTAATGATAATACAGTCAAACCTCGTTAAGACGAACACGCTTAAAACGAATTATTTTTAATACGAACCGTTTTCTGAAGTTGCGCCCGATTGTAGAATATTACAAATGTGCTCTCAATTTTATTTTTATATTTAATTTTAACATTTAGTAATATTTATAAGTTTTTAATTTTTTAGATAATGACCCATCTCGCAGATCACCAGTTTGGAACCACTGAGTTAGAGGAAGTATAGGAAAAAGAGGTTAGAGGAGGAATAGGTTTGGAGAGGTACAGGAGGGGAAGAAATGAGAGGAGGTATGTGGGACAAGAGGGGACAGATGAGTGGAATATGGAGTATCGCAATGTCGGCGATGAAAAGCTGTTTGACTCATACTACGCAGAGTATATGTGGAGGCGGCGTCACAAAGACGAAGTGGAGGAAATGATTCCAAAGGCAATAAAAAATCAGACGCTTAAAGACAGAAGTTTTTTTTTTTTGTTAAAAAAATCTGAAAAGGTTATAATAGGTAGTAAACTCAGTATAACAGGTAATTACTCCTTAAAAAAAAAAATGGCGTCCACGAAGCAAATAAGTGATGACATAATCCGGGAAGGAGGTTGCCGTGCTTTGGCGACAAAGTGTGCAGGGGTTACTCGTGTAGTTTGGTCAAAATTTTGTTATATAGAAACACTTTCATATGTAATGACCATGGGGATTTACCAAAACTTTGCTATATGGAGAATTTCGCTATACTGAAGTACGTTATATGGAGGTTCTACTGTATATGAGGATGTCCATAAATGTTTAAATGTTACGATCCAAGGAGTGGGGGTGCTGTGAATGTGACAGACCATGATCAGGAAATGGGAAATCGTGTGACAAGGGGTGGGGGTCCCGAAAATAACCTCTGAAAGTGTAACATCATGTATGGATGGCCCCTAGTGTGCAGTAATATAAAGGAAGTTGTTTCTTTACGTTAGTTTGTGCAGTAAAACCTCTTAATGGACACCATGGGTGCCTATATATAAGTGGGTAGGGGAGCCTCTAGCCCCCCTAGTCATTCAAAAAATTTATTTACCCAATTCTGCTGTGCATTTACTTTAAACAATGTACAAGCACATTTTAAAATAAGATACTTTTTAGCTCATTACTAATTGTCAAGCAGTATAAATTATTTTTGTAGCATTTTAGTATCTTGTACATTCACTAAAATTTTTGACAGTCTTGAGAAGAAAGTAATTTTTCTCAGACCCCGCCCCCTTACAATTACTCATATAGGAGCCCATGATGGACACCACTCCAATAAAGTCACTCCGTTTTTGCCGCGAGATAAGCCCCACCTCCACACACTCTTTTGCACTTTATGTGTACAGATTTTTCTATCCCGTGTGTCCACTAATGAGTGGTGTTACTACAATTGGCTAATGGTTAAACATTGAATAAAGAATATTAAAAGTTTATGAAAATTAACACTTTAAGAGTAAATAATCAAGTTCAACCTTCATGTTTTTTTCTTATACTTTGACTGCATTCAGCACACTGTGGAAAAACTCTTCTTCAACTTGGTTTCAGGATAATAAACAAATTTTAAATTTACCCACGCAAAATAAATTCATAAGAATTTTTAGTTAATTGTCAAAATGTGGCGACTCTGAGTCACATTGCATTTCAAATCGAGGCCTTGTGTCTTTGAGGACTTTTTTTTATCAGTGTGATGTAGGATAGTATTGCCGGCCACAGCAGGGATCTCTATGTTCCTCGGGCAGCGTTGCAAAATTGTAGATGCGAAAGGTAAAAGGCCGCCAAATTAAAAAAAAAAGTGTGAAAGCAATTGCAACAGTGAGTGAACATTTGAGAAGACCTGCTTGGATTACTTTTTTACAAGTAGTAGTCGTTTCGTCTGAGCGACTTTCTTTTCTTTAACTCCAAGGTCTCCTGCCGTTATCCATCTATTGCTCAAGCGTTGAACAGAGAATGCCGAGCAGGGCTTTTGCGACCAACATTTTCATGAAACTATTCAAAAGAATACAATCAAGTCTTACAATTTTCATATTAAAACAACAATCTTACTATTTCTATATTACAGTCAAGTAGTAATTCTAATATATTCTAACGAGTTCTACAATTTCCAAAAATTTCATACTAACCGCACGGAAATAAACCGCGTGAAAACAGTTCAAAAATTGTTTGTAAACTGTGAAGGTTGTGTTCGTTGATGTCGAGTTAGTTCTTCAGGTTTTGCTTAATCGATAAGAGTCTTGTTTACAAGTTTGTGTGGAAATACAAAGATTTAAAACTTTGTTCGGTAATACAAAGTTTACAAGTTTGTACGGAAATTCAAAATTTACAAGTTCGTGTGTGAAAATTCCGAGTTTGCAAGTTTGTGGAAATAGAATGGATCGTGAATATTATACATCAACGCCGCCTCGTGCCAATCCAGCTACCCAATATAGAACTCCATCACCGCATTTCGATCCTGCCGCGTTTAGATACCCATCAAATTCACCCAGGTTCAGTCCTCAAAGTCGCTTCCGATCGCCAAATCAACATCATCCTTACTACAGTTCTCCTTACCGGTATCAGCGTGGGTCTCCTGGAAACCAGAGCTTTGGCCCAAATACAAGTTATTCTTCCAGTTCAGAAAGCAGTAATGCAGGGTCCTTCATTCAGTCACCATATGATACGTTTCAAAATACATCACGAGGAGGTGGAAAAGTAAGTGACACATATATATATATCATTGGTTTCCATATAAGTGAGCAGCTGACTAGTTAGCTGACTAATTAAATAATCGCCAAAAATGAAAAAGTACCGGAGCCAGGCTCTTGCTTAACTTAAGCCGTGCCCATGGTATTAGGGAACCTGATGGCATTGACATCACCACTTGAATTTCTGTTTTGGTCATTAAAAATTTCATTATATAGAAACACATATGTAATGACCCTGGGAATTTATCAAAACTTTGCTATGTGGAAATTTGTTATATTGAGGTTTTACTGTGTATATATATATGCTACGATTTATATATGTGGGGTTATAGCCTTGAAAATGCTCCTTCTGCGATAAACTTTCTGTATATGCCAATGCCTCTTATACTATAATAAAAAGGTGTTTGTCTTAACCATGTTGGTTCAAATCTGGTTTATATATTTAAATCAAAGGCAAGCTTGTGAAATGTAAACTATCAAGTCTGCATTCAACAAACCGAATCAACTTATTTAACTCATAGGAAATGGATTGAAAAAATGCAGGAGAGAAGTGTTAAAAAGTTAGCACATATTTTCTATATATATATGGCTATAGTTCTGAAAAGGGTACCCTTTGGCACATTTCTGAATGTCTGTCAAATTGGCGACTTTTTACTTGATAAACATTAACTTTAAACTACCCTTGCATACAAGGTTTTAAGGTACTACAGTCAAGCCTGTTTACGTTGAACCTGTTCGTCTCAAATCATTCATATTTTCAACCTAAATTCAATGCTCATTTTCATGTTTATCTCGAATAATTTTCTTCCAAAATCTGTATATCTTGAATTGGACTGAATAAAAATTCGAAGTTAACAACATCGTGTGAGTGGTATAAGAGAAAAATAACAGATCCAAGTCTCAAATTTCTTGGAAATCAACAAAGGGGTCACAATTCCCTTTGGTGCTTTCAGTAGGGACTGGGAACTTTAAATAATAAGGGTTGGAGGGGATGAATAATAAACAACAGATCAGTTCTGCCCTTCTTTTCGTAGAAACTGTTTCATTTAGCTTGCAAAATTTGAGAGGACCGAGAGCACAGAAAGTCATTTCTGCATTCTGTGTACGTAGTAGTGTGTGCACTAGTTAAGTTCATTTTGCAACATTAACAAACACAAAATGGCAAGCATGAAAAGAAAGTTGAAATGAAAAAAAGAATGCTGAATCAATCTTTAGTTTGAACAAAAGAATAAAATCTTAAAATGTTTGGAAGGAAAAATTTCTGACCGTCAGAAAATTGTCCAGTCAAAGAATGTCAGGCATCAGAAGCCATTAACAGACTATTTTTGTTAAGGTATATCAAAAGTGTTTTATCTGTGCCTATATACTTGTTATTATTAATAAAATACCTTCAATAATGCATGTATATCTTGAATTTTTTTCCCCCTTCCCGCAAAGTTCGAAAAAGAGAAGTTCGCCTTCTATTACAAAACACTGTAATCTTGGTGACTTTTGGAGATTTCCAATGTGACGAACCAGCATGAATATTGTTACATGTTGGCCATTTTGAAAAATCATTAAAAGTACTTTTCCCGAATCAGTGGATACCTTGTGAGGAGGGGGTACTCCTCCCCACACACACACCTTTCTAGATTTTGGCATTGAACTTAGGCCTTGTACCCTCCTGAATCAGTAAATCTTTTGAAAGTATGGGGTATAAAGGTAAATTTACCCAAAGTCGCATCACAAATGCTTATTGAGCCCCACTGTCATGATTGCATATTAATCCCCTTTGATTGCGTATGGTGCCTGCTTGCTGTAACTTCCTTTCTATGCGTCACCATGATGGATCAGTCCGAAATTTTTATAAATGTAATAAAAAGAATTCTTACATACATTTCCGCATCGGCAATCTGTGGAGGGGAGATGGTTTTTATGGCCTTTAAAAAGGCCGGAAACATTTTTTCTGGTTTGTTTTTGTACCGACAACATCACATGTACGCTGCAAAGTCTAAATCCAAGTGGTGATTGTCGCCGGAATTCTTGCTTGATATTTGACCATGTTCCCTCAACGGTATTTGTGTGCTGCCCTGTTTTAGGATCTTTGAATGTCATGTCAGATTATGATTTACTATATAGTGTATGAAACCTGCCGAAGATAGGCCACCATACGCTTTCCAGCAGTCTGACACAATTGTAGATCCCGATAGAACATTCACACGAATCTCTAGCAACAACATTTCCTTGTCCTTTTTTTCATAATGACAAAAAAACATATATTTGAATTCCTTTGCACTCCTCCAAACACTGACTCTCCATATTTACCTACCGTCCTCTATTAAACTTCCGCTTTCCAAACATACTTTCATCCA
>QLNU02003225.1:49039335-49052153 GCA_006491805.2 Dysdera silvatica | reverse complement strand
GGTTATAAACACCGCCTAGTGCAGTGTTTCTCGATGTGTGGACCACGGTAACCTGCCCAGTGGTTCACAGAATCTTCAGTAAAGTTTAAAATAAAAAGTAATGAAATAATATACAGTCGGACCTACTTAACGAGTTTCCTGATTTAGCGAGGAAAATACGGATTTTGTTTGGCAAAATGTTATCGGTACAGGAAAACATCGATTATTACCGTTAATTGCGCCAACGAAAACACCGCAATAATCGAAACCGCGACAATCGGAAAATAGGTTATTTTTGCAGAAGCTTCGGAAATGATAAAGTTTTTAAATGAAACAAATAAAGGTAATGATGCCAAAACATTGTTTAAAGATTATGTTTATAAGTTACAAAGTAACGTTACATATGAACAAAACAAACTAGGTATGTAGAGTGGTCAAAAAAAAAAATCCGACCACTCGACTTTCCTCGAGAAATATTGAACGTTAAACAAAAATTTCAACGCCACTTTATCTACAATGGCTAATTCTATAAAAATATGGTAATGAAAAATATTTGGGGGCCGTCTTCATATTTAATTTAACGTCAACTTTAAAATTTTTATTGGCAACACCCACTTTTTTATTTCATAGAAAACTTCTCTGTAACCAATTTATGCTAAATTTCAAATTTCATGGAATTTGGGTAATAAATAACAAAGATAATCGATGATGTGTGTTAGGGGACTATCCATATATTTCATATTGTAGTGTTTTGATTTTTCAGACTTAGTTTCCGTTAACTGAATTTTGTTGAGTTACCGTTAGTTGTTGAATTGAATAAATAGTAAATTTTTCTGATTAGCAAGTCCTATTTTTTTTTAAATTCCTCAATCTTATACAAGATAAATTGAAAATGTTGAACTGTAGTTTTAAAACTATTAATATACCAGAAGTTCTTGCCATTAGAATTTGGTGTTATCTATCTACGTAATATAAAAAATTGTCAGAATTTTTAAAAAATCATTACAGTATGTTATGTTTTTTAATATCTTTGCTATAGTTCTAATAAAAAAGGCGATGTCTTTACAAAATACCTTGCTTTCATTTTTATTTTAATGTTATTTAACTATAGGTAGTTTAAATCATCAAATTATGGTTTTAGCGTTTCAAGAACTACAACTAATTTTAAGTAAACTTGTAACATCATAAATATATATATATGCAAATGATGCTACGTTTATAAGCTTATTACTTTCTTGCTTATATATTCCAGATAATTTTGTTTCATAGCTAAAATTAAACGATGAAAATTTCTTTAACATTTCCGCATAAATTAAATAAATGCAGGGCCATTCTTTAAAAAAAAAGTCACTTCAGTCAAAACATTTTGTATGTGGAGACAGCCCACTAATTGTTAATTTTTTAAAGAACCTTTAATAACGAAATTAATAACGCAATTGCACTCCAATTTTGCATATTTATGTTTTTGCTGCAGCTGAATCGAATGGCGTAAAATATTACCCCTCTTTCAATTCACATTTGTTTGAAATATTAATTTCATAATTAGTAATTAATATTTATAACTTTGACCAATCAGAAAGTTAATACAAAATCCCTTTGGATAATTGAGCCCTATGACGTGCAAAAATAATTAGAATCATTCGTTACTTGTTTCAAAAGATATCGCTTAAAAAGTGGATAGTAAATTTAACATTAGGAGATGCGAAATTCAAATATTTATAACTCAGCAACCATTCATTCAGAAGTTATAAAATTTGGAATATTCATATAATTTTATGTATAAAATTTAAAAATAAATTAAAAGGTGGGTGTTACCATTGGAAATTTTAAAATTGACGTTAAATTAAATATGAAGACGGCCCTCCAAATATTTTTTTATTACCATATTTTTATAGAATTAGTCATTCTAGATAAAGTGGCGTTGGAATTTTTGTTCTACTTTCAATAGTTCTCAAGAAAAGTAGGGTGGTCGGATTTTTTATTATTTTTTTATTTTTTTGACCACTGTGCAAGATATCAAAAGGAAAAATGGTAAATATTTACCACACCGCCTCCTTTCCCGCGCTTACCGTTGATTGGCTAATAAAATGATCACGTGCCGCTACCTGCCAATCAGAAGCCACGGCAACTCACATGGTTTCACAGACCCAGTTTTGTGTTGTTTTCCGTTCAGAACTCGAGAAGCCTTCGTCGGGGAGATATTGTTTGGATGCTGACCGTTCCCAGCTGATTTCAAGCACGTGGAATACGGAAAACATGATTTTCGCGGACGATCGGATGTTTTTGGATCAAAAAGTCGGGCAATGTTACCATATTTGGCATGTTTTGTGAAGAATGGCTACTCAAAGAGATGGCTTGGCGATAAATGCACTACGACTAATTTTGGTAAGAACTCTTTTTATTACCCCATTTAATTACATGGACGCCCATATGGGGAGGGGGGGCTCGCGCTCCCCCCCAGCCGTTTAAAAATATGATTTGCCCGAACCTGCTATGCATTTAGTTTTACAGTCATATTTTAAAACAAGGTACTTTTTTTGCTCATTACTAAATGCAAGCAGTATCAATTGTTTTTGTAGCGTTTTGGTATTATGTACTTTCACTAAAATTCTCGATAGCTTTGAGGAGGAGGTAATTTTTCTTACCAGCCCCCCCTAGAAGTATTCGTATGGGCGCTTATGTTTAATTATGCTAAATTCAAACCTATTTACTTCGAAGAAATATTTAAAACTCACTAAAAGACAATAAATTATTCAAAAATATATCTTTTATTTCAACTGGAGACAAGGGGTGCTTTCTCGGGAAGTGCTGACCGATCCAGTTTTACGGTGGATGGATTGTAATTAAAAGAAAAATCAAGTTCGTCGCCTTTTGCGTCCCTAAAAATTTGGCACCTTATCCACGTGCCCATTTATAAATACGGACCTGCCTTAGCGTAGTAGGAGCGACCCCTACTAGCATGAATTTTTTGGGCCCTGATAAAATAGGGCCCCTACGCTTTATTAACTTTTTCTATATTATGATAACTACACTCTTGCGATCTCCTCCCCCGCTGCACTATATTTCGTAATTATGTGCTAAAAAAGGTTGTTTTTTTTCTGCATGTGCTGAGTGTGTGTGTATATATATATATATATACAGTGAATCGTTTCTCGACTAACTCCCCGGATGTAACGATGAAATTACTATAGCAAACTAAATTTATCCCTTTCTTTTGTGGCATCCTTTACTGACCGTTCTCCTAAACCATCTCTTTCTCATTTTTTTTACCATGTTTGGCGCAGTATAGCCCAGATGCTCTTGCGCCATAAAAAATTAAACAATCAGTAATTTCTCTTTAATCTTCAATGATTTGACTAGCATCCGTTCCTCAAATATAGAAGTAAATTCCGTCAGAGGGAGGGTGGGGGGTCATTAACAATCAACTTACGCTGTTATTGTTAGCAAGATTAAAACGTTACAGAGTGAATTTTGCCAGGGAGCGATTTTTTTTGGGGGGGGTATTGGGGGAAGGAAAAGGCGGATGCAGAACAAAATTTCAGAGAGGGCGAAAGGCTTGAAATTCTTACTTGTAAGTTTAGTTTTAATTTTAACTTAAACAATTATTTTTAATGTAAATTTATTATTCTCAGTGGGGGCCTTGCCCCTCTGGAATATACGCCCCTTGCCTGGATCCGCTCTTGTAAAGCGGGGGTTGTTTTACGCAATTTTTCAGATTTAGAAAAAAAAAGAGGGTGGAAGGCGCCTTCTCGGGGAGAGCTAGCTGATCGACAGAATTCTACGGTAAATAAATTATAATTTAAAAAAATAAATTCGCCGTCTTGTGCGTCCCTAGAAATTTGGCGCCCTAGGCAAGTGCCCAACGCGCCCATTTATAAATAAGGCACTGGCTTCCTTACTGATTTTAGGACAGCAATTTTCGTGTGTTTACTGGAAATGCTGTACGAAATTACGAAAAGACGCCGCTTTCGGGAAGTGAATGAGTGCAAAATCAAGCTGTGTGAATTCTAACGTCTTTTCATTACCATCACTGTTGCACCCCCCAAAAAAAAACAACCTCTGCAGCACGAATTTTCGTGACATAATACTCGTGGATTAGGTGTTCGTTGTTTTTTTCTAATTGATTTCTATGGCAGGTGCATTATCGTTTGCAACGTATTTGTCACAAATATCTACTCCTCGTTAAGGGGTGGGGAAACCATGTCTAACTCGTTTTCTTCAGCTATTTCCGTGTTTCTTTTGGCAACAAAGCAAAATGTAGGACCTTTGGGGGGGGGGGGGCATTTAAGACTTTCTTATATTGTTTATATATAGTAATTTTAATTATATATTTCGTGAGTGCTTACAACAATAGCTTTTGAGCATTCTTGATTGAGTTCGAGCCGTTGTATATTTGGTCGTGTACATGTTGTGGATAGGACGTCACCTGGGAATTTCGGTCTCATCTGCAGTAATACACTGCATTGTCTCTAGATCCTAAATCTGGATATTCATTCACAAACGATTTTGTTAAAAAGGAGAGTTCAAGTATTACGTAAGCAATATTTTGGCCATTTTATACCCCCATCCTTTTAAGCAAAAATTAACATTGGCTATCATGGGGAAAATAAGCATAACAGCCCCCCCCCCAAAAAAAAGTGCTTACCTAAAACTTGAAGATCACCCTAATGTAGAACAGGGATTCTTCTACTGAAGGCCTCTACCGAAATATCCCTTCGTTTTTTTTGTTTTTTTTGTAAAGATATAGATGGTTTATTGCATAGAAAGATTCCTTTTTTTTTTGTGTAAAAATATAGATGATTTATTGCATAGAAAGAGCAAAGGACATCTATGGAGGGTATATTAGAACGACTTTTTAACTGGCGTTTCGCCAGAATTTTTAAAACATGCAATACCCGACTATTTAGTCACAGCTTGTTTGTTTGGATTTTTTATGGCGCAAGAGCATCTGGGCTATACTGCGCCATATTTAGTCACAGGCACTAACCTCGTTTCAATCAAAATTATAACTGGCGCAGTATAGCCCGGATGCTCTTGCGCCATAAAAAATCCAAACAAACAAAATTATAACTATTTATTTCCCTACCAATTTACCCTTTCCCAGTTTGAGATCCTGTTGTGAAAAGAATATAGTAGAGGTCCATATTCGTATCCGGAGATCTTAGGGACCCGTCCTCCTCCGAAACTAAATTTTTAATGGGACTTGGCTACGGCCTTGCATGCTGTGATTGTATCGATACATGCTGTAAAAATTTATGAACCCCCGAAATTAAATCTTGGCTACGGTCTTGGAGTAGGTACAATATCTTATAATATCTTGAATTATTTAACGAAGATCATTGCAGTATGCAACGATCATTCTTCAGTACGAGATTTCAAAAGTGGGGTGATTGATGGAGAAAATTTTGTGTGTGGCATAAGGAATTTTATTCTACAGCTAATATTATTATTTAAATAGGAGTTAGCCTGCAAAACTACTCTTGCTTATCACTAATTGTTAGGACTTGCTTAGTACCAATGCACGATATTAGCTTCCTTAGCACCAATGCACAGTATTGGCTTCCTTAGCACCAATGCACAGTATTGGCTTCCTTAGCACCAATGCACAGTATTGGCTTCCTTAGCACCAATGCACAGTATTGGCTTCCTTAGCACCAATGCACCGTATTGGCTTCCTTAGCACCAATGCACCGTATTGGCTTCCTTAGCACCAATGCACAGTATTAGCTTCCTTAGCACTGGTGCACAGTATTAGCTTCCTTAGAACCAAAGCACAGTATTGGCTTCCTTAGTACCAATGCACCGTATTGGCTTCCTTAGCACCAATGCACTGTATTGGCGTCCTTAGCATCAACGCACTGTATTGGCGTCCTTAGCATCAACGCACAGTATTATCTTCCTTAGCACCAATGCACAGTATTATCTTCCTTAGCACCAATGCACAGTATTAGCTTCCTTAGCACCAATGCACAGTATTAGCCTCCTTAGCACCAATGCACAGTATTAGCTTCCTTAGCGACGCTATATGCCCAGAAGAGGAAGTGTATAGACGCCATTACTTTTTCGGTTAGTGCACTAACCATATGCGTATGCAGCAAGGGGTGGGGCTACAGGTTCAATAGGGGTGGTTACCAGGGTTTAAGCTGCAGTCGCATTTTTCGCAAAATGCGACGAGTTGCTCGAAAATGCGAAGAAAAAATTATTGCCCATCGCGAAAATGCGACAGGCAGGTTCTCTGAAAACAGGATTCCCCAATTCCAGAATATTTGCTTCGTATTTCAGCGATCTTTTCTTGTTCCTTTTCGTTTCCTCTTCAAAGTTCTTAACAGTACCTGTTAAGCATCGTTGATATAAATAATTTTATTGATACGATTTTTCGAGCAACGAAAGCTACTAATTTTTTTAGCATTTTGCTACAACTTTTTTCCCATTTTAGCATTTTTGCGACAGCATGTTTTGAGCCAGCTTAAACCCTGGTGGTTACAGAGCTACAACTCCATATATTTATATGTATTTATACAAAATTTCATCGCAATGGGGGCTACATCCTCCCTTAACAACTCCCTGTGTACGCCAGTGGCATCAACCAGGGAATAGACTTTGGCGGACCTCCACTCTTACGTCACAGGCTTGTTACGTCATAGGAATGTGGCTTTACAAAAACGCGTATCAACATCCACGTCAAAAGAAGTTCCGCGTGAGCGCTTCGCTAAATATTTTTTGTTGGGTATGGGATCATGAGTACGTGAAGGTCATCACCACCATTTTTTTTCGGCTTCCTGAAAAAAAAAAGTCGATGTATAAGCGGGGGGGCAAAATTCACCGAATTTTGGGGCATTTTTCTGTCTCTTGTGAATTTAGCGTTCTCTCGACGAGCCTACATTAACCGAATTATCCTTCATGCAATTAATGAATAGTTTAATATAGAATAAGGTAATTAATTGATTAATTAGAATTTTTAGATCTAATGTTAAAACAGAAATTTCTACTCTTCTGCTGATGCTCTTTGTTGACAAAACCTCTCAGAAAATTAAACTATCGTTTGGTGTTTTCAGATTTGAGATTTAAAGGTTTATTATTAAAACTAATATCACTGTTATCATTTATCGTAACACTTAGATAATAAGTGATTATGTCTTTCATGATCAACCACGCAAGGATGTTATCATCATAATCACATTCTTCGAAGAGGTGATGAAGTTACCAAAAATTTCAGCAGCGAATATATGCTCTCTCTCTCTCTCCAATAAGAGACAGAAACAGAAATTCTGACTTACTGAATACACATACTGCATTATTTTATTCCATATACTTTTTCAACTAAATTGCCACTCCATTCCACGCTTTATAATTTCGATTTATTAGCAGGTTTCAATAGATATTGAACCCGCTATTGCTTTTGGCTTTCCTGTCTGCCTGTCTATACGCAATAAAAAGGACAAGGTAAAGGTCTTCCGTAAATGCAATAATGATGGCTATTGTTAACGTTGAAAACCTAGTTACTTGAGAATTAGAGTTGCGAATTAGAGAGTTGCGAATTAATGTTAATTGAAACCCGCTAAATTTAAATATCGACCTTAGGCGATTTTCTTTCACTTGCTTGTTAATTTATTGTTTTAACAATCAGCATTTGCAAACTCACACCACATTGCTGAGCAGTTCGGAAATTTCGGATGATTTGCGTTTACGGCGCAAGGATGGCCAAGGGTTAAAGTTTACAGAGGGATTCGAACAAGGCCATCCACAGGACTCCGGAGCCTACAGAAAATAGGACCCTACTACGGCAACCAGAATGTTAAAAAATAATATTTATGTTTTTGAAACATTTCGTTTCTGAATTAGATTTTTACTTCTGAAGTCTAAACGCATTAAAAAACCATTATAGGCTACGCGTATTATAGAAATTTATATAGAAAGGAAGAGAGAGAGCGCGAAAGCAATAATGCGTGAATCCAAACCTTTTATCTCCAGCCTTTTATGCTGATTGATTGTTTGGCTTTTTATGGCGCAAGAGCATCTGGGCTACAGCCTTTTATGCAAAGTTTGTGCTTCCGTTGTTATCCATTGAAACAGACCCTATTGCAAAAATAAAAGCTAATTCAGCAGACATTATTAAAAAATTTGCTGCAACCAAAGCTCTAAAAGTACAAGTTTGCGAGTAGACTGTTTATTTACTTACTGTATAAAATACCGGAATTAATAACATTTTAAAATTCTCAGTGCATTGTTGAGTCTTGTGGAGTGAGCTTTGTTCATGCAATACGGGGAGTGGGTAGGCGGCCACCTTTTCCCGTGTGCCTTGGGACCCACTGTGGACCCAATCCGGCCCTGGATCAGAACCTCTGTTACCAGGGCAACCGAACTCGGGTCAGCAACGCGACGGATGGACACGGTACCATTACACTAGAGTAGGGCACGGCATGGGCGCCCATATGTGGGATAGAGGGAACTCGAGCTCTCTTTCCTCTAGCCATTTAAAAATTGTATTTTCCCGAAACTGCTACGCATTTACTTTCAAAAGTTTTACAGTCACATTTTAAAATAAGGTACTTTTTAGCTCATTACTAATTGTCAAGCAATATCAATTATTTTTGTAGCGTTTTGGTATCTTGTACATTCACAAAAATTCTCGACAGCTTTGAGAAGGAGGTAATAATTTTTCTCAGACCCCTTAGAAATACCCGTATAGGCGCCCATGGGGCTCAGAAATATCAATAATAAGATGTTTAAAGATATCGTTGTACAATTACCGAACTTCTACATTTTCATTTCGATGGTAAATTACTTGATTCATATGAAAGCTTATTTTTTACATCAACTAAAACCGCCCTGCGGTGGCGCAGTGTTGTAACGCGTTCTCCTAGTGCGCCGCTAATCCGGGTTCGACTCCCAGCAGTGCAAAGAACGCTTACTCAGAGATCTCATAAAGATCGCACTGCTCACTGTAGTCCGGGGTTTGGTTCCCTAGGCCTTAAGAGGTTCGGATTCCTCGGAAAACAGTAGGTCCCGGCGCAGCATGACCACTGTAGTCTTTGAGCCGTAAAACCAAAAAGCAAGCAACTAAAACCATGACTTGTTTCAGCATAATGACAAGTAAGATTTAGTCTTCTGGGTAGTGAACTCGCATTTGAAAGTTCTTCGCTTTCTGTGAACCAAAAATCCTCAAGTTCTACGTTTTCTGTACGCTTCAGTAGTGCAGTAAAGCTATTCATGGTTTAAAAAATTGCGAACATAAAATTAAGTATTCAAGCCTTCTTTTATGCTTCTTTAATTTTGCCTGTTTCCCATCCTTCTTCAACTTTTTAATATATTTTTATAATACAGTCGAATCATGTTAAGACGAACACCAAGGGGAACAGAAAATCTGTTCATATTAACAGTAATTCGTTTTATCCGGAAAGGACAGTATGCTCTACAATCTGACGGGACTTCAGAAAATGGTTCGCCTCTGCGGTGGCGCAGTGTGGTAACGCGTTCGCCTAGTACGCCGTTAATCCGGGTTCGACTCCCAACAGTGTACAAAGAACGCTTACTCAGAGATCTCATAAAAAGATCGCACTGCTCACTGTAGTCCGGGGTTTGGTTCCCTAGGCCATAAGAGGTTCGGATTCCTCGGAAAACAGTAGGTCCCGGCGCAGCATGACCATTGTAGTCTTTGAGCCGTAAAACCACAAAACAAACAAACAAAGAAAATGGTTCGTATTGAAAATAATTCGTCTTAAGCTCGTTTGTCTTAACGAGGTTCGACTGTATTGTCTGGAAACACACTTGGACATAAGCTGTCCATTAAACATAATACACATATAATGGACATAATGGACATAAGTTGTCCATTAAACTCGCAACGTCAAGGAGAATGTACCAGATCGATCCGAAGTTTGCCAATGGATGGATTATGAGGAAAAGGTGGAAATAGTTGTTGATCTGTATTAAATCATCTTATTGTAACGTGAGCTGTGCATTCAATATACAGTTTTACCTCTTGTAAGGGACACCTCTATTTAACGGACGATTCCTCTGCTCCCGCAGTATATGTATGTAGCAACACATGTACCATATATATATGCAGTATTACCTTCCAATAAGGGACACTCACGGGGCCGGACATGTTGTTTCTTAAATAGAGGTGTCCATTTTTCGTAGGTACATGTGCTGATACATATACATACTGGCATCCAGAAGAATTGTCCCTTAAATAAAGGTGTCCATTATTCGGAGGTATCCTTCACAGGAAGTAACACTGTATATTGAATACACAGCTTACGTTACAATGATGATGGTTTGTGAAATACAGATCAACCCTTTCCACCCTTTCCCTTCATAATCCATCCATTTGCAAATTTCGGACCAATCTGATGTATTTTTCCTGACGTTGTGAGTTTGATGGTCAGTAGTTTATGTCCAAGTGTGTTTCCATACAATGCAGTCGAACCTCGTTAAGACGAACACGCTTAAGACGAATTACTTTTAATACGAACCGTTTTCTGAAGTATAGCCAGATTGTATAGCATGCTCCCTTTTCCGGATAAAAGGAATTACTGTTAACATGAACAAATTTTCTGTATCCTTTGGTGGTCGTCTTAACGAGGTACGACTGTATTATTAAATTATTATTATGTAATTAATCCGTATCACATTTTATTATACAGCGAAATCTGTTTATAACATTATCTCAAGGGACTATCGTTATAGAAAATACATTGTTATAGGCAAGATTGAACATACATAGAACATACAAGATTGAACATACATAGAACATACAAGATTGAACATACAAGATTGAACATACAAGATTGAACATACAAGATTGAACATACAAGATTGAACATACAAGATTGAACATACATAGAACATACAAGATTGAACATAACACTCTATATCTGTTGCTTACAAAAATGAGCAGTCGAAATAAAAAGCAAATTTGTTATTCAAAGTTTTACCTTTGTGTAAAACCGTGGATATTTTCATATAGCATTAAATTGAATATTGTTACAGGATAGTGTATTGAAACCTTCCACGTTTCGCATAATTTATCGCTTATTGTTATAATAATATATATTTTTTAATGAAAACAAATGTTGACCTAACCTATGGAGCAAACTAGGTTATTATATTCTCTCTGGGAAAACAGAGCCGCCTTCGGCGGTCCACCATTCCCAATGACGAACAAAATCGCAAATGAATTAAGATTTTTATATTTTTAGTTAACTTTTCTGTTCTGAAAAATGGCAACGGCTTTTATCCCGTGAGTGCAAAATGATCGGCAGTTGTATAATTACGAGAAAAATGTTCTTCAATGTAAAAACAAACCATTGAAAAATTTTAATATATTCAGTATATCCCCAAAGTTTTTAATTGGCTATGTTACTATGAGCCGACTCCCACCATGATATTGTGGAAAGGGCGCGAACTTGAATAAAATATTGTTTGGGGGAGAGGGGGGGCTGAATGGAAGGACCTGTATGAGCAATCGAGTGAATTAACCGGAAAAGCAAACTATAACAATTAATATATTTTACACTTTTTTACTCTTCACTGCATTTAGCTTTTCTTTATTGAAATGTCCATAGATTCTGGGAGGTGACCCGCCCTGAACGGCTGGGGGAGGGACCACCCGCTTGAGTAGCCCCTGCTTTGCGGACATGTTGTATATGTTACATATAAAAAATTAACACAGCAGGAATGTAAAAAAAAAAAAAAAAACACGAGATGAAACATAGCTTCTCTAATTATGTAATTAAGCCTTTCCATACCTTTCGACACCTAGTTATTAATTTATTTTCTGTAGCACCCAAACTGCTAGACTAGCAATTGTAAAATTTGGACTTAATAAAGACGTTGGCAACACTCCCCTTCCCATTGTTGTTAATGTAATTAAATTGTTAATAAGATGGAAAAAAAGGGGGGTACAGATAACTTTCCCTATAGGAAAATCCTTTTTTAACGGGGGGGACCCCCCCCTCATCGTACCCCGCTTTCGTATTTGTGTTATAAGTGATCATTATTGGCGGCAGAGCTTCGTAAAATGCGGTCCGCTGGTTCAAAGGGGTCCGTGAATACTATGCTCGAAATTTGCGGATCCACTTCTATAATGGTTAGTTTTGGATTTTACTTATAGGCAGAGAGTGTGCCTATTTTTTTTAAGTGAGTGAATTTTGAATACCTGTCATCCGGATACACTATATTTACGTGAGTAAGAACGTGGGGGTCCGAGAATATTTTACGAAGCCAAAAAAAGTTTGGCAACACTGACCCATGGCACTTCCAGAACGGCTATGGCGGTCACGTGACTTATACTTTGCTTTTCCCCTAGATGAGGGGTGGGGGAGAACTCTGGTCTTATTGTTTTATTCCCTTTCTTTTTTTCTGACAATTCTAGTTTTTTTTTCTTATTTCTAGATCCTCAATCATCAGACGCTGATGACTTTGGCCATCAATCTGATGTTAGTTTGACCTTCGATGATTGTGAGTAGATGATGATGATACGGAGGGAAAATTTTCTTGTTTTTTTTCCCTACCCGAACTCAAAAATGGCTTCCCATCCTTTCGTGGGAATATAGGCTTTGGAAATATAATAGGGGTATTTGTGTGGATTTCTTTTCCCTTTGTTTTAAATGACTGGGTACCATTACTAAGTCTAAGGCTCCTAGAAAAGAGAGTTGGAGCATAGCCGCCATTTTCCTGCCATCGTATCACGTGATCCTCTTCACTGCTGCGTTAAAGTTGAGTGATTTCCAAGTGTGTTATTTTTAATAAAATAAGGTGAAATGGGTGAGTGTTCCGCTGAGAATTGTTCTAATCATTCGAGGAATAAACATAGAATGTTTGGATACCTAGTC
>QLNU02003225.1:49016504-49029997 GCA_006491805.2 Dysdera silvatica | reverse complement strand
GGTTCAGAGGTAAATGAGGTTTAATATCAGATACAGACCTTAATATTATATTGTATGAAATGAACCGTAAACATTTTTTTGTGACTTTTTTTTTTAATGAGAAATATTTAATTCGAGTGTAGAAATACAGTAGTTGCCTTCAGCGTCTTCAATTTAATGGGTTCTTAAAATAAATTAATAATAAATTAACGATTTCTTGAGCTACTTCATATTTGGAAAGTAAAATAGTTCCGTTTACCGTTTTCCTCTCTTTGTAGTATCCCTGCGCCCCTACACTTTCATAGACGTTTGTGCATATGTACGGTCTCGCCTCGTTTGGCGCAGAATGAGCATTGTCCTTGCGCCATAAAACTACAACCAACCAGATATTTGCGTGAGTTTTGAGGAGCAAGGGCATGCTTCGCTGGGACCTGCAGTTTTCCGAGAAATCCGAACCTCTTAAGGCCTAAAGAACCAATTCCCGGACTGCGGAGAGCGGTTAGTCGGTAATTGGCGTCTTTTTGTTTCATCGTTACAGACAAAATATGATATGCAGGGGCGGACTGGGTCGGTGCGATTCCTCGCGGGCGGTAGGATTTGGGTCCTTCGATAATGCAAGTAATGCACCCTTTCAGAAGACCCTATCCGCCCTGATAACATTAAATATACTATACAATACACATGGGGAAAATCTACCACTTTTTTAACAACTAAAATCTGCCACTTTTAACAACTAAAATCTAGACCGCAGAGTAAACGTTAGTTTCACGCTTATATTTTAATAGAACATCTACTAAAGTTTAAAGGTGGATCTGTGTTGTACGTAGGGGTGATTGACGGGGTCATAACCCCATTAAGTTTTGATTATCGAAAATTATAATATATGTAATATATATATATATATATGCGACCTATATACGTATGAAGAAAATTGTAGCCCTATACCTCCCCCACATTTAAATTTTCAACGTACGCACACTGAACACATTTACTAAAATTCTATGTAGAATAGTTGCTAAAGTTCCATGTAGAATAGTTGTTGCAGTTTAATATGGAATACTTGTTAAAGTTTAATGTAGAATACTTGTTATAGTTTAATGTAGAATACTTGTTATAGTTTAATGTAGAATACTTGTTATAGTTTAATATGGAATACTTGTTATAGTTTAATATATTGTGCGTTCGCGCAGACCTGACGCCTGATACCGTTAGCAGACGGATTAGTCCATTGCAGTTTAGGGAAGGGCGTCTTGCCGAAACTGGTTTTTCGCGCGGGAAAAACCAGTTCCTCCAAGACGGCCTTCCCTAAACTGCAATGGACTAACCCGTCTGCTAACGGTATCACGCGCCAACTGAGCGCGAATGCACAGTAGAATACTTGTTATAGTTCAATGTAGAATACTTGTTATGGTTTAATGTAGAATACTTGTTATAGTTTCATGTAGAACGCTTGCTAAAGTTTCATGTAGAAGATTTGCTAAACTTTTATGTAGAATACTTTCACAAGTTTTATGTCGAATATTTGCTGAGGTTTCCTGCAGAATATTTGCTAAGGAGAATACTTGCTAAAGCGCTAAAAGTAGTATCCATGACTTGATTTTAGAGTATGTGATAGAGAAACCGCCCCTTTTTTTTCTCCAAAACGTCATGCTGTTCCTGGAAAACGAGCAGTTCTTTCCCCAAAATAGCTAGAACATCGGTTATGAAGAGCAAAATTCCATAAATTTCGAGTTCCAGAGGGGATGCCTTGTACTTATCTTCAGTGCTAAGCCCCATTTTGGTAAGTTCGCTATTTTTTCCCTTAGATTTTCATATCCCCAGAATCAATAACTTCTCCCTTTTCCCTCTATTGTACGCCGCCCTTCTCTTGTCTATTGAAGTGTCACCGCCGAGGGGGAGAGCGTCAACTATCTGACAATGATCGATCAGGCGGCAATGCCTCTGTCTATTCCAAACATGAGAAGAAGAAAATAATAGAAGAAGCCTGACATTATAATGCGCTTATTATATTTTTTTTAGACAATTTTGGTCCCGATATCATATCCTCTGTACGCAGACGAAAATTGTGTTTTATGGTGCAAGGGTAGCTAAAATAGTGCCATGCGGTAAAACCAAACCTCGCAGTACGAATAAGTTCCCGGGTGAGTCAAGGAGAAATAATAGCAGTTACAAGCCGAAAGCAGCGCATCGTCGGATCATGCTGTGCCATTTCTTGACGTGCAGGCCGTCCTGCACCAAATCCATTCTTCTTGTAGAGAATTGATTGATGAATTACGTAATGAATTGATTGATGAATTACGTAATGAATTGATTGATGAATTACACAATGAATTGGTTGATGAATTACACAATGAATTGATTGATGAATTACACAATGAATTGATTGATAAATTACACAATGAATTGATTGATAAATTACACAATGAATTGATTGATGAATTACATAATGAATTGATTGATGAATTACATAATGAATTGATTGATGAATTACATAATGAATTGATTGAGGAATTTATACAACGAATTGATTGAGGAATTACATAACGAATTGATTGAGGGAATTACATAACGAATTGATTGAGGAATTACATAACGAATTGATTGAGGAATTACATAACGAATTGATTGAGGAATTACATAACGAATTGATTGAGAGGAATTACAATAAATGAATTGATTGTAAATCATAAAAGAATTTGTATATCTGACTTCAAGGCTGGTCATCTGATACGAGACCGACGGTTTTAGGGTGCCAAGTTTCCCCTGGCCATAGTCAGGATTTAATTTCGGTGGTGGGGATTCAAATTTTTACCACATGTATCGATAGGAATCACAGCATGGTCAACCAGAGTTTTTCGAGGAGCGACAGGGCCGTAGCCAGTGAGCTGCCCCCCCCCCCCCCGAACTGTAGTCGACTCCCATGGAAAATAGTTTTATCAAAATAAAATATATTGGAATTTTATTTAATATTTTTTGTTTTGAATAAAATTGTACATGAAAATGGAAATTGTTCTTTGAGGTTAAAAATATATTCAAAATATATTTCTACAGTAGATCTGTACATCATGTTTTCCTAGAGGTTTATGAACTCTATGATAAGTCTAAGGAGAGGTTTATGAACTCTATGGTAAGTTTAAGGAGAGGTTTATGAACTCTATAATAAGGCTAAGGGAAATTATAAATTTTTGTACACCTCTATAAGTTTTCAATGAAAATTTTCGCTGAGAAATTTATTCATTAATATTAAATGTTATGCCAGAGGATCCCTGATTCATTTCTATAATGGTTACTTTAAATTTTACTTATATGTGGAGAATGTGTTAACCGGGCACGTTCTCCACATATAAGTAAAATTTTAAAAATAAAATAAAATATAAATATATAAATATAAAAATAAGTAAAACATATAAGTAAAATTGGGAAAATATATGTGCAACATTTTTTTTTTAATTGTCGTTCGATATTGTCCTTCGTAGCTCAGTGGGTAGAGCCTCCGCCCGGCAAGTGGAAGGTCGTGGGTTCAGGTCCCACCGAAGGCAGAAATATTTATTTTCTTTCGAACGTTTCACCATCTAATCACGCCATACCATCGGCGTTGGTATCACTACGCCAATAAACGTTGATTGATATTGTTGTTTGATGTGCAAACATGTCAAAACAATGAAAACTTTTTTAAAAAAAAATTTTAAATTTAAAAAAAAAAAAAATTTCTTGCTGCAAAACCCTTCTTTGAATTTCATATTTCAACGCGACACAACTGAAAAAAATATATACTTTACGATTTTTTCTCTCTCAAGAATAATACGTGGCTTCCAGGAGCGTCCACACGAATACTTTTGGGGGGGGGTTGAGAAAAATTAGGCGCCCATGGTAGCTTTGCTTGTCTACATATTTGATTTTAGAGTTTTTTTTAAGGCAACTTATTTATAATGAATTGTTTTACTTCGGCAGAAGTACGATAATTAGTTTTCGTATTTTTTTAGGTGGCAACATTCATATCTTCAGTTTTTGCAGCCAAATACAGACGTCCGCCTTTCTGTGAAACGTTAGAGGTGAGAAAGTGTTCCTATGTTCTTAAAATGTGTCAAAAACAAGTTAATTCAAACAAGACATGGCAATGATTCCCCGGAATTCTCTGAATGGAACATAGTAAAAAAGAATGCAGTAAAGGAATTGCAGTGTAAGTAACATACAGGTGAGTTTCGCTAATCCGATGCTTGGGTAAGACAACACTCCGGATAATTCGACTTTCCTTAGGTTTTTCTAGAGTCTAATGTATTGTGCATGGACAAAATCCGATACCCTCTTAAGTCAACATAAACTCATGGCTTTTATAATTTTCGAACGTGGGCTAAGAAACTATGACAAGAAAATTTTCTACGAGAATAGAAAAATTATTAATGACACACGATAACTGTATTTTCTAACCTCATATAGAAAATCTCTCTGCAGTCAAACTGGATTTTCTCTGCCATCGTCAGCTGTTCTTCAACCAACCCCTGTACTAAGGTTATGGCGTCTAGAAATATTGTATACTCGTGGCAAAGCTAACGTGATATACTGATAAGGCACAGAGCAGTATGATTTCGCCAGTGCAATATAGTTCGCCCTTTCTTACGTTAGCAGAGTCAATAGAAGTTACATTTCCTATATGAAACATTAAAATAATGCTCAGTTACATAATACATAGGTATATACGTGCAATTAAAATTTGACATTTTATTAAATTTAGGAAAAAGACACATTATAGCGAGCGATGACGTCATTTAAGTAACTGACCACTCAGAGGACTTCGTTCACTTGACACGATATTCGCGTTTAACTGGACAACAGAAAGAGAGAATGTGCTAAAATTAAATTCCATGTGGTTAAACGACGACACTTACGCGAGCGTGTATTTTCGTGTGCTGTTATTGGTCGACTCTCCAATACCCCACTTCCCTAATCGTCTCGGCGGTTGGATGCGCTGTTTGAGCGTCCTGTCTGGGATTACAGCGCCGCCTTCGGAGGCCACCTTTCCCAAGTCCCCCTACGCCTACATTAGTAGTAGTAGTAATTAAATTCCATGTCGGTTATCTGTTACTAACAAGTAAAATAATTTAAACCGCAATAAAAAATAGTTTTTGCTGGAGATTTTTTGGGGGGGGGGCTATCGCGACCCCCATTACCGCCCCGCTTTTAAGGAACTAATATATTTCCTTAACTTTATATAATCGCAATTATGAAATGATAAGCTTAAATTTGAAAATGAGGCCATAAATCTACATAAAGAAAAAATCTTTATAGTGAATTTAGATACATTTACCGAAAATAAAAATTTACTTATTCTCCTATTCTTTAACCCTATGAAAATAATGCTGCGAGTCGAGGCAGTCTAAATCGAGGGAACTATTGGTTTATGTAATACATATATATCAAGATGAGTTTGGGCTAATTTTTCGAGGCGTGAGTCAGATGGCTTGCAAGTTGAGCCCGCTCCAGCCCGAAATACTTTGTAGGAATTTGAACCTGAGCCCGGAAACTTTAAATACAACGTTAACCCCCCAACGTACGATTTAAATTTTAAACGAATTTGTTTTCCTCGCCCATTCTTGGCGGAAACAGGCTTTGGGACGGGCAGAGCGCCATGTTCCCAAGCCTCTTTTTACATCACTTCTTAATGTGCCATGTCTAGAAACTTCCTGACAATGTGACACGTGTTTAGGATTGTGGCTTTTTGTATTTCAATGTAGGTGTTTGGGTCAATGTTGAGTATCTCCAAATTCGTCGCAAGCGTTTTTGGTACTATCCCTGTTGCTGAGATGACTAACGGGATGATGAGGATCTTTTCCATACCCCATATATCTCGTACTTCATGTCTGAGATCTTGGTACTTGGTGATTTTCGTTGTGTAGGTTGTCTGTATGTTATTGGTGTTGGGTACTGCTATGTCGATTAAGTACGTGGTCTTATTCGATTTATCGACGAGGGTTATGTCAGGACGGTTATGTGGGACTGTCTTGTCTGTTATGATTGCTCTATCCCAGTAAAGCTTGTGTGTTTCGTTCTCATGCACGGTCTCTGGCTCATATTTGTAGTACGGGCATTTTTCTGTCAGAAAGCCAGCATTCGCTGCCAATTTCTGGTGGACTATTTTCGCTACTTGATCGTGTCTATGTTTGTAGTCTGACTGCGCAAGGATCTTGCATCCTGCCATCACGTGTTGGATTGTCTCCGATGCCGCATGACAGTGTCTGCATTTGTCGCTTTCTATGTCTTTTCTCTGGATGAATTTCTGATTGTTCCTTGTTGCGATCACTTGGTCTTGGATGGCTAGCATGAATCCTTCTGTCTCTGGCTGGAGAGTGCCTTTGGCCAGCCAAGAATTTGATGCCTTTTTGTCAACGTGTGGTTGTTGCAGGTCATTGTAGTGCCTGCCATGTAATGGTTTTCCGGCCCAAGTTCTCAGTTTCTGTTCGTTGGCTGTTTCGAGGACACGCTCTTCGGTACTACACAGGTTTAGTGGCGTGTAATTTGCATCTGCTTGTATTATGGCTTGGATGAGTGGCGATCGGGGACTCTTCAACTGGAAGTATTGCCTCATGCTCTGGATCTGCTTGTCATGTAATAACATAATTGTATTTCTTGGAGAATTTCGACATGGAAAGAAAAGTCAGTTTCCGGCGTCAATTGCATCCGTCTGATGAGTCCGACCCCGTCTCATCTTAATAGATGTCAGACTGGGGGAGAGCCTCGAAATAAGATTTTTATTTCTACTTTCCTCCATTTCTATCCTAATCATATGAGTAATATCTGAATCTCTAAAATTTCAATTGCAACATTAGAATAAGTTTGAAACAGATGTATCAACAATAACTGTATACAAGTTGAATAAATTTCTTATTCTTAATGGTAAGCTTAAATTTGAGAATAATCTACTATTTTGCAAAAAAATATCTTTTTGTAGAGAAATTTCTAAAAAAAGTTGTTTCTTGAAACTAAATTCTTATTGCCCATTTACGGGTAATTTACGTTCTTTCTTCGTGCCCTGAGATGGTAATCATTGCTGTAAAAGGCTCAGAGTATAACTGAACTACTATAAAAGGAGCACTGGCGTAGCTAAGGGAGTGATGGGGCGATCGCCCCGCCCCCCACTTTGTGCCGGGATTATATTATGTGAGATGGAATGAAAACCTTTGACCCTTGACTAAAAACAGGAATCGAAAACAAATCGCCCCAACCTTGATACGAAGCACATAAAAGTGTAAAATGCTATGAAAAGAATGTAACAGAGGTTTAAGTAACGCTATAAAAAAAATCAGTAGTAATATAGGACACTATAAAAAAATCCACAGTAATAGTGTAGAACACTATACCAAGTGTATAACAGAGGTGTAATACTACAATAAATAAAAATATATATATAATAAAGACATAATACTAAAAAAAGAACATAACAAAGATGTAATACTATAAAAGAAACATAGTAATAGTGTAGTATATTATTATAAAGATCGTAGAAGTGAAATACTATAAAAAAATATAGTAAAGACATAATACTGTTAAAAAAACATAGCAACGGTGTAATACTATAAAAAAACATAGAAACGATGTAATACTATAAAAAAACACAGCAATAATGTAAAATACCAAAAAGGAACACAGCACAATGTCGTACACAATAAAGAGATCACAGCATAGGTAATACAAGACGCATAAAAGGATATGCTAAAAGAAATAACACTATAAAAAGATATAGTAAAGAAATAATAATTATAAAAAGTGATATGGTAAAAGAATAATACCATAAAAAGGACATGGTAAGAAATAATACTATAAAAAGAATATGCTAAAGAAATAATAATACTATAAAAAGAATATGCTAGTAAAAAAGAATATGCTAAAGAAATAATACTATAAAGAATATACAAAGAAATAATACTATAAAAAGAATACAAGCAAAAGAAATAATAATTATAAAAGAATACGCTAAAGAATAATAATTCATAAAAAGAATATGCTAAAGAAATACTATAAAAAGGATATGCTAAAGAAATAATACTATAAAAGGGATATGGTAAAGAAATAATACTATAAAAAGAATATGCTAAAGAAATAATATAAAAAGAATATGGTGAACAAATCATACTGTAAAAAGAATGTGGTAAAGAAATACTGTAAAAAGAATATGGTGCAGAAATGGTACTGTAAAAAGAATATGGTAAGGAAATAATACTGTAAAAAGAATATGCAAAGAAATAATACTATAAAAAGAACGTACTAAAGATAATACTACAAAAATAACCCAATGAAGACGTAGTACTACAAAATGAATATTGTGAAAGTATAAATATGAATGCATGTTATTTTATTATTAGTATAGTATTTTATTATAGTATGGTTATTTTATTATTATTATAGTATTTATATTAATTAGTACGATGGAGTAACAGTATAAATAAAGAGAAGCAGTATTACTACTTCCATGCCCGTATCCAGAGGGGGGATTTTAGGGACCGGTCCCCCCCCCGAAACTAAATTTTTAATGGGACTTGGCTACAGCCTTGCATGCTTTGATTGTATCGATACATACTGTAAAAAATGTTGAACCCCCCCCCACTCCCGAAATTAAATCCCGGCTACAGCCTTGACTACTTCTCTTTATGAATGCTTGTGTTAAAACTTGAATCAAAAGGGGGAAAATTTCGAATGCGAATATTCGAGAACAAGAACACGGATAGTCCCCCGGAAATGCAGAATCTGAGCGCAGCCGGAAATAACACACGTGTTTACTTCGAATAGACCTCCGTACAACATTCCTGGAATACTTGTTCAGATTCCTGTAACTAGAATTTCCCCCCTTTCTAAAATTTCATCTATTTATTTTGGCATATGTGATGGGTATGCCTCCGCAAACTTTTGGGTAGAAGATCAAGTTCAAAATAAACGACGATTTAACTAAAGCAAAACCATGTACCCCACTCCCTCTTTGAAAAAAAAAAAAAGTAATACTATTAATTACAGAAGAGCGCAAAAAAACATTTTCGTTACATCTTGAAACTAAACTCTCCCCTTATGAGAATTTTTTTTTTTTTTTCAGTTTGCATCAAATGTACTTTCTTGCTTTTAAAGACACTTTTTTCTTCATAGATATAATTTACAGTCGTATGCGGTTGTAATGGCAATCAAGCGAATCATCGGAATTTTGACGCTATCACTAGGGTGGCAATTTTTTCGCAGAAAAAAAAAGTAAAATTCGCGGGACGGTCACGGGGAAAATCGGGAATTTCGCGGAAAAAAGAAAAAAAAAAAAATTGCGGAAGAGGCGCAACACTAACATTAAAATAGAAATAAAAAAAATCATAGTGACGAAACAGTAATACAAATAACCGTTACGTTACTGTACTCGCGGTAAAGCTAACCTGGCACATTGGCAAGGCGCAGAGCAGTATGATTCCGCCAGTGCGATATAGTTCGCCCTTTCTTACGTTAACAGAGTTAATAGAAGATGCATTTCGGACATAAAACATTAAAATAATGCTCAAATGCATAAAACATAGGCATGTGTGTGCAAATAAAATCTGGTATTTATTAAATTTAGGAAAAAGACTCATTATATCGAGCGCTGACGTCATTCAAATAACTGACCACTCAGAAGACTTTGTTCGCTTGGCGGGATATTTGGCGCTTGGAATTTTGGCAACCACGTTTTCCTGCATTCCAAATTAGGTATATAAGAAAGGCATGTTTTGAGAAAAACACTTTTAAAAAAGTTTAGGTTGGGCGAACTCAACAAAGGCATGTTTTGAGAAAAATCCCTTTAAAACAGTTTGGGTACCTAGAAAATACTTAGCCCTTCATGATTTGCTTCCCATTATTCGACCTACTTTGCAAAAAGGGGAAATTTTTTAATCCTAAAATTTCTAGACCACAAATCTTAAAAGGAAACTTTATCTTTGAAACAATCGATCGGTATCCGAACAAGTAATCCATTATGAAGTTTTTATGAATACACCTTTTTTGCTTTATAATGGGATCGTGGGTTTAACACTAGGTTTAACAAGGGGTCATTTTGACCCCTCTGAGAAAACTTTTCGTTAATTTTCTTCAAGAAAATTCTTGCCGTATGTTATGAGAATAATATTTTAATTAATTTTTACTTACATTTATAAGACATATAATCGCAAATCTAATCTAAATAACAGAAGAACTTGCTAATAATTACACAGGTTCATCTGAATCAGAAAATTTGAATGAGCTGTTGGTGGATGAAGTTGAGAGTTCCGGAACAAGAAAAAAATGCCAAATAGGCTTTTGCAATGAAAATAAAACTCAAGTTACCTGGGGCAGTTGCAAAATATACCTTTGTGGAGTATGTACGGGAAAAAAAAATTGCAATTTGTAAAAAATGCTTTACGTTAAAATATAAAAAAAAAAAAGAGCTAGGTCAATTTATATATTTTTTTTAAATACCGAAAGGGGTCATTTTGATCTTCATCTTCTTCATCATTCTTCTTCTTCATCATTCTTCTTCATCTTCTTGATCATCATCTTCATTTTGAAGAAATAGGTATATGTCAACTCATGATAAACCTAGTAAAAAGGGAAAAAAAGTGTTTCCTATGTACCCCAATGGTTTTGTCCATACTACAGGAAAAAATCAATTTATTTTTTTCAGTGGCGGAGCTATGAATTACGTAAAGGTATATACCGAAGTTATGGAAATTGGCAGACAGCTGTCCGCGAAAGTTATTTAAATACTCATTTTTCAATACTACCACTACAGTGTGAAACATCATCTTCATAAGTTATTTAAACGCCATAAGCAACTCTGTCATCATCTTTTTGCTCATTAGAGAAAATGTGGAAATGCCGGCATTGCTTATGAAGGGGTTGTGGAGTTCGCCCTTATCGCTCGCACGCTGAATGCTTAAAAACAACTTAGGTTTATTTTCGCGATGTATTTTCAAGAGTGAAGAAAGGCTAACTCCACAAATTAGACCTATGAACATGCAACGCAGATATCCTTGATATAGGCGTAGGGTTACATGGGCTTGTGGGACCCGAGCTCTGCCAATAATTTGAACTAAATTGCAATTTTACATACACTTTAATGTAGATGTGTTTGCCCCCAACTCCTAATAGTATTGAAAACTCTACGCTAATGGACTTTGAACAGAATGGATGGAAAAAAAGTCCGATTTTAAGATCGCCCTTCTTTCATGCAACACCTCATATGTGCTTTTATTTAAATTTCTCTATTTCTCTTCTCTATTTTGCATTTTAACATCTTCTCTGTCTTGTATTTTAACATCTTCTCTGTCTTGTATTTCAACATCTTCTCCATTTTGTGAAAAAATATCGACTAATTCAACAAGATATAAACTTTTTTAAATCGAGATTCCCACAAATGCAGTTTATTATAAGATGGAATGCTGTTTACAAATGTTTCGATAGGGAAAGCGTCTTATCTTCTTCGGAACATCTTCAAACTTTTTTGAAGGAAGTTCTGGAAAAGATGATTTACGTTTTCCATATCGAAACAATTGTAAAGGTAGTTCTACCTCATAATAAACTGCGTTTACGGAAATTTCGATATAAATATATTGTTGCACAATGTATCTGATTTGATGAAGAGAAACCAATACCAACAACATAATATGTTGTTGGTATGCTAATTAATATGCTGTCATATTATGACAGCACTTAGTATACTGTTATATGTATATTCTACTCTGTGTTTATTCAGGGCTTCGCAAATGATGGTGAAACGTACTCACCACATAAAAACGGCACTCTGTCTCAATAAAAAAGCTTATGAACCTAGTAGGAAAGGCAGATTTCCTACTCATCAACTGCATAAATTTAGTCGCCAATGGTGACTGAATTTGTCGAGCCCTATGCAAAGATGTGTAGGGCCCTGTGCTAAGATGTGTAGGGCCCTGTGCTAAGATGTGTAGGGCCCTGTGCTAAGATGTGTAGAGCCCTGTGCTAAGATGTGTAGAGCCCTGTGCTAAGATGTGTAAAGCCCTGTGCTAAGATGTGTAGAGCCCTGTGCTAAGATGTGTAGAGCCCTGTGCTAAGATGTGTAGAGCCCTGTGCTAAGATGTGTAGAGCCCTGTGCTAAGATGTGTAGAGCCCTGTGCTAAGATGTGTCGAGCCCTGTGCTAAGATGTGTCGAGCCCTGTGCTAAGATGTGTCGAGCCCTGTGCTAAGATGTGTCGAGCCCTGTGCTAAGATGTGTCGTGCCCTGTGCTAAGATGTGTCGTGCCCTGTGCTAAGAATTGTAGAGCACTGTGCTAAGACGTGTCGAGTTTTGTGCTGCCTAAATGTAATATGCACGTTACATGCAGAAATTCAGTCTCCTCGGAGAACTGTATGTCCTAGTGCAGCAAAAACCAAAACGAAGCACATTACATTACATTCTACGCATAAAATGTAAACACATTTATAAGATTGCCTCTAATTTATACGTTTTTCTATGTGTATGTTATTTACGAATGTTGTTATTCGTAGATGGTTTCCACGGACAGCCAGCCCAAGTCTTTCTTATGGTCCATGTCGGAACGAGTGCCCTCCGCCTATTTTTTCGGTACAATCCACGTCCCTTACACTCGTGTGTGGGACTTCGTTCCAGAAAACGTGAAAGAAGCGTTTGTTTCGACGGATAACGTTTTCTTCGAATTGGACCTGATGGACCCGTACACCATTGCCGCTCTCGCAAACTGCCAAATGCTGCCATCAGGTAAACTTTCATTATTAAAAAAAAATTTAGACTTAGTTCTGTCGGACAGTCAGCTAGTAATGGTTTTATTAGTCAATCTAGATTCTCTTTATATCATTATTTCTTCCTATAATTTGCTTGTGTTTTATACTTTTACGTCTTGGGACTGTTCAACAGATCACCTGTGGTGGAACCGACTGTTGAAAAGGATCTCCGAACTACGATACGCATGCAGCAGTGGCGTACCTTGACATTAAGAGGGGCCTTCTCCAATTGTTTACCACCCCCCCCTTATCGAATAAAAAAATCATACATGTATACATCATGATGATGAGTGTGATATATGTATAAAGTGTAACTTTTGTATTTGAGGAGAGCAGGATGAACACTTCGAAATGTCCCACCTTCAGAGTCTCACTACGCCACTGATATATCAACCTAGCCTATTGGTTCAAAATCTTCAGAAGAGTTCAAAAGTTGTGATCATTCATATTCGAAGAGTAGCATTATATAAGAAAATTCGTGTGTATTGAAAAATTTATTTGGATTTTTTTCACTTTTGTGGCTGATTTACGCATTTGATTTGAGATTTCCGTTTAGTTTGAAAAGTGTTGGGGGAGGAAGGGGGAACGATTTTTTAATATAGTGACACTTAGCATTCTTTATGCTTCGTGGCCACTTGTAGACAAAAGCAGACACATGGGGAGGTCACAGGGGTCATGACCCCCTCAAATATATTTTTTCACTGTAAAAAATTCCAACTTTCATGATAAATGAAGGGTGTTATTCCAAAACTACGGAAAATTCCGTC
>QLNU02003225.1:49002037-49013702 GCA_006491805.2 Dysdera silvatica | reverse complement strand
TGGGGAGCTCAGGGGACCTCAAGCTCCCATTGGACTTCAGAACACATTTTTTTCTCATAGGCCGCATCACAAAAGCACCTTTAACGGCATTTGAGCTCCCCCCCTCATAGCCACTTGAGTCCCCCCATAAGTTTTGAATTGTTATGTTACTGAGATGAAAGGAGGGCGAAAAAATCGTTTTTTCTCCACGTTTTATTTTTATTTCATTTTTGTTCCTGATTTCATTGAAAAATAAATACATTAAAAAAAGGCAAGCAAATTAAACCCGTGAAGATCTTTTAAAGGACATGGAATTAAAATTAAAATAAATTAAAAAATATATTTTTTAATTACTATGTAAAAACTTAAACTAATTATTTAATTAAATACATATGCATTCTTATATGTTCCTGTTGTCTTACTAGTTTCTTGCGTCATCCACCGCGAATTATAGTGAAATTCTTCTAAGCCGTCCACCTTCAATTTTGCTAGAAAACGGCCATCTTGAACCGTGATTGTGCAATTAGCATATAGTGCATTAACGTTCATTCATGGTTTTGGCTTTTTACTATTCTGGGAGCGTTGAAGTATTACGTAAGCATCTTGGGGGAAGAGTGTTGCCATTGGTCTTATTTTCCTATGTTAGCCAATGTTAATTTTTGCTTATTGGGTTGGGGGGGGTTGGAATCGCCAAAATATTGCTTACGTAATACTCGAACTTTCCCTCTTTTAAATTGTGGACCAATCAAGGACTGATAGCTAAATGCAGAAGAGTAAAACACCTATTCACTATTTACATTACTGCTGAAAAATAAAGGAAAACTACAGTAACAGTGAATGAACACAATTGACGGGTAGTTATACAATAATTTCTGCCACCCACGTATAGATTATAGCTCAAACTAGAGCTTTTTTCTTTTTGGAGAAAAAGAGACGCTTTCCCCATCCTGGATTCGAACCAGGGTCCCTCCGTTTAGCCCGGTGTGTCTTAGACCGCTAGACGAACGAGGACAGGAAACAACGCTCTCTTTCTCCGTATGTAAAGATGTAAGATATTATTACCCTTCACAGGGATAACACAATTGCCAAATATGGTCAACACAGAAAAGCCTCCGGGGCGAGATTTTTGTGAGTTTTTCGTGGGGGAATTTATTATACAATAATTTTTGCCACCCACGTATTTATATTATAGCTCAAACTAGAGCTTTCTGTTTTTTGAGAAAAAGAGACGCTTTCCCCATCCCGGATTCGAACCAGGGTCCCTGGTGCTTGTCACAGCGCTCTAAGACACTCCGAGCTAAACACCGAACAGCCTGGTCGGGCAGGACGAGGCATCAGCCCTACTCAAAACTCGGATTTAACCGTGGGTAACAAAATGTTTGTATAACCATCCCCTGGCGCTCTAAAAATCTCATGACTTTATGATGACTATTTAACAGTGTTATCCCTTCGAAGGGTAATAATAACTTACATTGACGTGTAGTCAACAAAAATGAACCTAATCACAGAACAAGTAACATAATTGAACCTTGTCGAGAAAAGCGGGTGGTATCCAAATTGAGAAAGGTCGTCGTAACTACTCTGTTTTAACGAGCCAATTAAATGTTTGTGTAAACATTTTCACTATTACCATGATATCTTATACTATAACCACACTCCATAAAGAGCTCCAGATTTAAAGAGGAGGTTTGCTCCCTTTCCCCCTTCATCATTGGTTTGTTTGTTTGTTTTTTGGTTTTACGGCTCAAAGACTACAGTGGTCATGCTGCGCCGGGACCTACTGTTTTCCGAGGAATCCGAACCTCTTAAGGCCTGGGGAACCAAACCCCGGACTACAGTGAGCAGTGCGATCTTTATGAGATCTCTGAGTAAGCGTTCTTTTTGCACTGCTGGGAGTCGAACCCGGATTAGCCGCGCAATAGGAGAACGCGTTACCACACTGCGCCACCGCAGGGCCCTTTCATCATTGGACTCGATCTTATTCTCTTCTGGGAACACAGTGCTGCTCGCTCAGCCAATGATTGATTGGTTGTTTTTTATGGCGCAAGGACAAGGGCCATTCTGCGCCAATCAAGCGCTCAAGCGCTTCTTACATTATTGCGCACAAAACAGTGTGGCATTTTATATCCTAATCTATTTATCGTTTATTTTTATGGTTTTGTCAAAGTGGTGATGAATAATAGGGAAGAGTTCAAGTATTACATAAGCAATATTTTGGCCATTTCAATTCCCCATAGTAAGTCAAAATTAACATTGGCTAACATAGGGAAATACGACGAACAGCAATTCCCCCAAGGTGCTTACGTAAGGCTTGGAATCTCCTCATAGAGCTTTCAAATATTACATAAGCAATATTTTGGCCATTTTATACCCCTCTCCCTCCTAAGCAAAAATTAACATTGGCTAACATGGGAAAATAAGCACAACAGCAACCTTCCCCCCCCCCTCCCCTCTTAAGGTGCTTACGTGATATTAGAATACTTCCATAGCTCTTTAGGTTTTCCTTAAATGTTTACTGATAGTTTCTGTAGTTATGCATGTGATAGGGAAAGGGTTCCACGGGACCTGGGCCCCACATATGGGGTAGAAGGCGGCTTGAGCCCCGCCACCCATTGTTTAAAAATTTCATATCTTCCAATCTGCTATGCATTTACTTTCAAAAGGTTTACAATCGCATTTTATCGTAAGATAGTTTTTAGCTTTTTGCTATTTGTCAAGCAGTATCATTTATTTTTGTAGTATTTTAGTATCTTGTATATTTATTAAAACGCCCTGCAGTGGCGCAGTGTGGTAACGCGTTCGCCTAGTGCGCCGTTAACTCGGGTTCGACTCTCAACAATGCAAAGAACGCTTACTCAGAGATCTCATAAAGATTGCACTGCTCACTGTAGTCCAGGGTTTGGTTCCCTAGGCCTTAAGAGGTTTGGATTCCTTAGAAAATTGTGGGTCCAGAGGTTCGGATTCCTCGGAAAACAATAGGTCCTGGTGCAGCATGACCATTATAGTCCTTGAGCCGTAAAACCACAAATAAGCAGGAAAAACATTTAATAAAACGTTTGACAGCCTCGAAGGATGTAATGATTTTTTTAGCCCATAAAAAGAAGAAAGTACTCATACGGACGCCAATACCGTGGAGAGATTAGAAATTGAAACCACTGATCTACCGCGGTTTTCAACTTTTTTTTTTCACATGGAAAATTTTCAATAAAAATTATTCGTGGAGCACTATCGAAGCCCTTGTAGCGACTCATATGAATCAACGATACATGAGAGCCCATATTTCCAAAAAGTTTTATCATGATTTACTACTCACCATATCGTTTCATTACGCTTTTCCCCATCCAGAATCCAGATGGACCGACTCATCAGCGGTTCGCTCTGTTCCCGGCGACGGAAAAGACATTGGCTGCAGGCGACGATTGAGTTTAGTGTACAACACGGTACGACGCAAAGATAACCGTATTTCTGTCAAACTCTTTAACAGGCGTTTCCCGTTTATAAGCACCGCTGGGTACAGTGGACACTTCCGAGTGCGTTACGAACTCGTGACTAGAACAGCAAATCATCAATTAGTGTTAAAGGGGTAACCAATGAACATTTGCGTATGAAAAGGGTGAACAGCCAATAAGAGTGATTGCGAGTGTAGAGACGATGAGGCGAACACCAATAAAAGACATTCTTTCGGTAGGACTCTTAGCGAGATGGTCACGCTGCCCATGATGTACATTCATAATGTCTTATAATAATAATGTCAATTCTTAATCGTAACAATTTAAGTTATTTTGCTATGTGATTGTAAATAAATTGTTTAACCCAGAGACATGCTGTCTACATGGTTCATCTGTATCTTGGTATTTCTGACTCAATTTCGATAAGGTTCCAGGGTAACAATCCACGTGAGTTGACGCACGTGCTAAAACCCTTCTGATATAACTTATAAGCTATCGGTGATATTATGGAGCCTATCACCGCTCCATCGTTCTGCAATCCGTCATAGAACGATAACCAAATCTATAAATGTAGAAACCGCAATTGGTAACCCCACACCCTTATGCCAAAGACACGTAAGTGCATGTTTGGCTGCTTTTACCTAATCACATTTTCCAAATTGTTAGTCGACATTTTATTGTATAATAGTAAAAAAAAACAAAACGAATTTTTCGAATTTTAAATTGCTTAAATTTGAATCTAAACTTAATTTTTCCAATTAAAGTCGTTAAAAATAGGAATTTTCAATGGGCCATCGTATTCTGAAAATATCAATTATGCATATGCTTTCTTATATGCTTTCATTATTTCTTTTTATACTTTTTTTTTTCTCATGAGGCCGACCGTATATTCACCAATATAGATACTAAACCCAATGACAGCAGCAGCAGCAGCTCCCGGCGCAGCATGACCACTGTAGTCTTTGAGCCGTAAAACCAAAAAACAAACAAACAAACCAATAACACCAGTATTAATGATGGAAGGCATTTTTAACATTTGGGCATGTAAAACGTCAAGTTTTATTCAAAATGTTATATTCCACACAAATTTCCCAGAACTGGGGAACTTACTTAACTATATAACGAAAACTATAATAACTATAAACGAAAAACAGGAATAAGAAATGGAATAAGACAAAACATTGGAGAACAAATTCAAAGCAGATATTTTAAATCCATATGTGAAGAGTTTAAGTATTACGTAAGCAATATTTTGGTCATTTCAACCCCCCTCCCTCCGGGTAAGCAAAAATTAACATTGGTTAACATAGAAAATAAGCACAATAGCACCCCCCCCAAAGGTGCGTAAGTGATATTTGAATGCTCCCATAGATATATCTAAAACCACTTTTGAAATTATAAAACTTAAAATTTTATCACTTGGCATTGAAAAAGAATGATGGAGCTCAAGAAATCCAGCGATTTTTTTCTTCAATTTCCGAGCACGTGGAGCACTTGGAAAGATTTCACGGAGCACCGAATGTTCCGCGGAGTACAGATTGAGAACCGCTGATCTAAGCAATTGGAAATAAAGATATTCTACGATCGAGGAGAGGGGAGGGGTCAGCCAGAAAATTGCCTATAGGTCGAAATCCCATAAATCTGTAAGATAAAGTACTTTGTATGAGTCCATGTGTACTTTTCCATTTTAATGTTTCATATGCACATCTTCCATTTCCGGGGGTGGGTTCAGGTACACTTCTCCTTACCCCTTATCCCCCACTCTTAATTTAGCACGTGTCCCCCCAAAAACCGTGCTAAATACGGGCCATTCACTCTAGAGTGCCAAAACCCACTCACCGTGTCCACAACGGGTTGAAAGATAGAAAACAAAAGGTAAGAAAAAGGAAACACTGCAAGTTATGCCATTAAGGAACAAGATATGGTGGAACCAATTCTGGAACAAACGTCCAACAGTTCTTATCGCACTTCAAAGTTTTCCGCCCGCTATTTTTTTTCCTTCTACATTCTTCTTCGCGTTTGGTGCAGTTTGTTTTTTCGCCTTGCTTCTGTGTGGTTTGGTGTTATATATAGTGTCACGGGTAATTATTTTCCCGCTGTCTTCCCCTTTTTCCGTTGTCATTCAAGAGATATTTCTCTCTCCGTCATGTGGACGGTTTTTTTTTGCGGGGGAAGGTGGAGATTTTTTTTTAGTGCTGAAAGAGAGGCTCTGGGAGATAAATCTCGTGCAGAGAAGTGTTAAAATTGCGGTTTTTGATTTACAGTATAATCTAAGCGTACTTAAGTTCATCTTACGTGGAAAACGTTTTTACTTAACTTAGGTCTACAAAATTCTTCGCGTTTTTCATTACGTTTTTTCATTCGCCAATTTTTTCCGCCGTTTTTGTCGCCAAATTTGCTAACATAGAAATAAGGTTTCCAGCGTAATTTCTTAGTTTATATATAATCACCTTCGTTATAGTTATTTACTGCGTTATAACGATCCTCAATATAGTTATTTACTGCGTTATAACGATCCTCAATATAGTTATTTACTGCATTATAACGACCTTCAATATAGTTATTTACTGCGCTATAACGACCTTCAATATAGTTATTTACTGCGACATAACGACCTTCAATATAGTTATTCACTGCGCTATAACGACCTTCAATATAGTTATTTACTGCGTTATAACGATCCTCAATATAGTTATTTACTGCGCTATAACGACCTTCAATGTAGTTGGTTACAGCTATATAGAGACCCTCAATATAATTACTTAATGCTTTATAACGACCCACCGAGAGGCTCCACGGCCTTTGTCCTATGTGTGTTATGCTAATTTAATTAAATAACAATTAAAACCGGCCATTCGATATAACATTTCTGAAGAGGTGGCCACTTACGTCACCGATGTAAGATGGCCGGGGATCAAGCCCCTCCCATTGGATATCCAAACATATTATTTCTAATGTCGCATCACGTTGGAACTCCCCGGCGGCCACCCTTCCAATGAAACCCTTGCAAAAGAAGTCGCATCACGTGATCGTCTTTAAAGCTATTAGAACCTCACCCATTATTTTCTTATTGTGACGTCATTGCCTTCAGGGTCGCTACAATGCAAGCAAGTATACTGTATTTTATTCAATAGCTACTTCTCAAAATTAAATTCAGTTAAAGTTAGTGTGCGGTAAAAATCCAAGTTAGTTTAATTTTTACAGCACGAGGACCGTTAGTTATGCTGTGCTAGGGAATAATCTTCAAAACCAAGTGGGTGTCGCGTCAATTCGTCGCGAGCACTATTTACGGCGCTTCTCAGGAACGTAATATTGTGAGTTTGATTGGTTTATTTTATTCCATATTTTTAAGCATTCCAGATGGAGTATAACCAGTGGCGTAAGAAGTGGGAGGGGGGCTCTCGGGCTTCTTCATTCAAATATTTTCGCTGTGTTTTATCCGGACCCCATTTCTTAGTGTTCATCGCCACTGTTTGCTTTCTCTTCGAATTCGAGGTTTGTAACACGTAAGTAAAAGCTATTTACATTTTCGTAGTTTAGTGCCCCTCCATTGCTTTTTAATCAATATTTGCATCTTCGTTGAAGTTTTTCTGCATTAAGCGCAGGGGCGGACTGGGTCCTCTCAAAGGGTGCATACATTAGATTAACTGAGTGCGCGAATCTTATAGTTTATGAGGGCGCAAGCTCTATAGTCAGCGAAGGCGCCCCGGTCCGCCTCTGGTTAAGTGCATGTCCGTACTAATAAACATATGTATGTCTCTTTACATTTTCTGTCTTAACCACGCACACATAGTCAAGGATCGTTCAAGTATTATTACGTAAGCAATATCTTGGCCATTTTAAACCTCCTCCTTGGTAAGCAAAAATTAACATTGGCTAACATAGGAAAATAAGACCAACGGCAACTCCCACCTCAAAGGTGCTTACGTAATACTTGAACTGTCCCTCACTGGCGTACGCAGGGGGTGTTGATGGGAGTTGTAACCCCCCCATTGCGGTGAAATTTTGTATATTTAACATAGGAATATGCGAGTTGTATCTCTGTAACCCCCCATTGAGTCTATAACCCCCTTATGAACTTTATGCGTACGCCTACAGCGGAAACTCAGTTTGTGGGTTGTTTTTTTGGGGGGGTGGGGGTGGAGGGGGTACCTGCAAAGAAAGACGCACAATAGGGGAACAATACGCTAAGCGGGAAAATCATTTTATTCAATCAATAATTAATTTCATATTTAGGACTTTCGTACAAGACTCTCTCCAAGCGTGAAAAACGTATTCTGCGGAAACATAAAAAGGTCGTTCAAGTATTACGTAAGCACATTTCTAGTCATTTTATACCCCCCCTTCCATTTGTAAGAAAAAATAAGCAAATGCCTGACCCCTCTCATGCTTACGTAAGATTTCGGTTCTCTAATTGGTTGGTACAAGTTTTTGAAACAAAAACGCAATGTGTGTGATGCGAATTGTAGTATTTATTTTCGTTTCTATGATAATATTAAGTACTTATTTGTAAGTTTGTTATAACATTAAACGCTTATATATAAATAGAGTAATCACCACAAACTATCGCATTTAAAAAAGTTTTAACACGCTGTTAACTTATAAGCAAAAAACGTTATAAGCGTAAGTAAGTATGTTACTTACGCTTATAACGTTGTTCTTTGCTTATAAATCTAATCTGCGTAATGCTACGTCAAATTAATTAATTAATTAATCAATTAACAATTAATAATTAATAACTGTTATTTTGATGGCATAAGGAAGTATTTTGTTACATTTTTATTGTTAATATTTCTTACGTTGTAAGCAACTAGTGTAATATATAAGAAATGGATTTAATAAAATACATTTATTAAAAATGATAATTTATGATAATTTAAAAATAATACATTTATGATAATTTAAAAATAATACATTTATGATAATTTAAAAATAATACATTTATGATAATTTAAAATATTAGGGGTCACGGGGAGCCTAGAGAGAGGTGGGGGCTCCCGAGCAAAAAAAAAGTTGAAAGCAAAATTTCCGTTGAACGAAAAAAATTGAGAACGACTATCTTTGAATGATTAAACATGGAACTGCGATTACGTGTATTTCATATTTTATATCTTCTACTCGCGATGTGTCATTTTCATCCAAGTATTGCAGTTCTGTTAGGGCAGTTGTCAATTTGTGATTATGTGTTAGTACTATTATTTTTTGCGTCTTATGTAAGGATGGTTATGACTCCACCCACTCCGCTGTCAGCAAAACTAAGCAAATGTCAACACACCTCCCTCAAAGGTGCTTACATAATATTTGAACTGCCCCAAATCGAGATTTCACTATGTGGACGCAAAAGTGGGCTTTACACTGTTTGCGTTACCAGAAGGGGGGAATTTTTGCTATGTCATGAACCTTTGATCCGTTATTTGAGCTATTTCTAGCCAGATTATGGCTATAAAAGCTAAGAAAAAGATGAACTCTACTCCGAAAAATCCCTAAATTTTTAGTTCTGTTTGTACCAAGAATGAGTTATCATGATTTATTGCTAACATCCTATGTTCAACAAATTTTTTGCGGGAACAAATCACCTTTCAGCGGAAACTGGAGAGTCCATTCACCAAGTCATAAAACTTTTAGCGCTTTTTTAGTTTAAGCTGGAGATTTTCTTCCCCCAGACTGGTTGAAAGAAAAGAAAATGGCACTATGCTCACCATCTGTCACCGCTTTCAGAAGTGGTATTCCTGAGTGAAGTTCGCTTTTTTATTTTCCCCAGATCGGTAACTAAAAATGTGTAGTGTATAAACTTCTTGCGCTGGAAATTTTACGGTCATCCACTTTGTTGATAGAGAAATGTCATTACTGAAAAACCATTGATTTTCCAATGAGGCTACAACACAGCCGATGGGGGGCGGGGGCATCAGGAGGAGCTACAGCCCGGGCCTCCGAATGAAGTCTGGGGGGGCCGGGACCCCGGGTATAAAAAAATATCTATGCCATGCCCAGTCCGATTTCGAATAATCTGAAAATTTCTCAGTGCATAAGTGCAAAGAAACTAGAACATTTATCTTAAAACGTCTAAAGTAAAACCTCCCTAAAGCGACCATCGTCGGTTCCATGAAAAGGTGGTCGCTCAGAGGGGTGGTTTCTAAACGAAGGTAAACTTAGCATTGGGTCTATGGGGTGGGAGGAAACCCGTTTCCCGAAAGAGTGGTTGTTGAGGGAGGTGGTTACTGAATAGAGGTGGTCGTTAAGAGAGGTTTTACTGTGTAATTAAAAATTGCTATAATGTGTTATATTAACACAACGTTACTATACTGTATGTGTTAATTAACATATGAACTAGTCCTGCGGTAGTGCAGTAGTAACGCGTTCGCTTATAGTCTGTCTGCTAACAGGACAGGCCGCCAATTTTCCGTGAACGGACTATAGTTCGCCTTTCACCAGGGTTCTCCCCACCTCCATAAAATGGACACGTGGATTAATTGTTCAGGTCCGCCCGGGGTTGGTTTTAGAAAACTCAAATGGCTCCCGGTTCGGCATGGCACTGCTGTTCTGCATTGGCGCAATGCAGGAGGAATTGTAAGCCCCCCTCTATTGCCAAGGGAATTTTGCTTTAATATAGGGAATGGCGAAGGCTCTATAACCCCCATTGAGCTTATAACCCTCCCTCATGAACTTTCTGCGTACGCCTATGTATTCTTGCGTTGTAAAACAAGCAAATAAATAGGATACTAATTTGGAAATTGTCAGATGTCTTTGTAGTAGGGGCGTAGCAATTAAAAAATTATGGGGGGTCTTAAGTTTATGACAGATCATGTGATTTTGCGATATTGTGAACAGAACAATATATCGGGCTATTCAATGGAGCCTTCAGCTCCCGATTCTCCCTGTCCTACATTACCGATTCCCCCTGTCCTACCTGTCCTGTGTTAAGACGAACACCAAGGAGAACATAAATCTGTTCGTATTAACAGTAGTTCGCCTTATCCAGAAAGGATAGCATGTTATATAATCTGACGGGACTTCAGAAAACGGTTCGTATTAAAATTAATTCGTCGTAAGGAAGAGTTCAAGTATTACGTAAGCACCCTTGGGGAGTTGCTGTTGTGCTTATTTTTCTATGTTAAGGTATTATTACCCTCCGCAGGGATAACACAATTGCCAAATATGGTCAACACAAGAAAGCCTCCGGGGCGAGATTTTTGTGAGTTTTCGTGGGGGAAATTTATTATACTATAATTTTTGCCACCCACATTAGCCTCTATGATAGCTAATGTTAAATTTGCTTGCGGGGTAGAATTATAAAATAGCCAAAAATGTTGCTTACATGTACTTGGGGAAATCTTCCTAAACGTGCTCGTCTTAACGAGGTTTGACTGTATGTATTCGATATATATATAAAGTAAATATTATATAAATAGATATATTTTCACATTCCTAATATCAACCATTTGTATTGGTTTCTTCCTTAAAGACAGAGTGAACCAAGAAACGAATGTGAGCTGAGCATTTTTGCCAAAAATATTGAATGAGTATTTATTAAAATAATAATAATTAAAATGCAGTATGTCATTTCGGTTAAGCGGCGTTTGGAAAATCGGAGTTCGGATAATCGGTTCGTATTATATTTGAAGCCAGACCTTATTTTTATGGAAAACTGCCTTCCCAGTAAATATGAAGCAAGTCGGATTCGACGTAAAAGGAATCTTTCATGAATTTTTAAATTAAACTTTTCCGAGGGAAGGTTAATTTTATTAAACCTAAACCACGTTGGTGAATGTAAGCGGTTTTATTAAAATAAAATTTCAGTCACACACTATCATCATATACTTGAAAATGTCGAAGCACAATTTTTTAATAAATTATAAAACATACAAGAGCGCACACAGTCTCACGTCGGAAGTGAGATCGGTGAATATCACAGACTATCTGTTTGATTGATTGTTTGGCTTTTTTATGGCGCAAGAGCATCTGGGCTATACTGCGCCACACAGACTATCTGTATTGGGGATGTTACTTACAAGGAAAACCCACAGTGAGTGCTCCGTCGATTTTGATGAAAGTACAGCCAAAATAAGGAAATACGTGTCTCGGCATTCGTGCCAATGCGCATTATTTTCGGAGATATGCATTTTTAAAGATTTTGCATCCGATATATAAGCTTAAAATACATCCTTCGCAAGTCAATCTGTAGTAGCATAGATGGTAAGTTACTGGCCTATAGCTTCGTGCTTTTGCGTTCGATGCCA
>QLNU02003225.1:48984583-48995220 GCA_006491805.2 Dysdera silvatica | reverse complement strand
TCGCAGACGATTCGCAGACAATGGAGCTCGTTCTCTAGATTTTGGGTAATTCAAGGAGCAGTTTTATTTTAAGGACGACAATGGACGACCAAATGTCACCTTTCCCCCAAGTCGGGTCTTTTTCAGTTTATTTTTAAATCAAAAATTTCGAGATTGTAAAAGTATTTTGGGGCTTGTTGACGATTCATTCAACATGCGGCATTTAAAACTCGTTAAAGGTACGGTGAAAAAAATAATTTAAATCGCTTAAAATGTCTAAAGAACACACCCTCTTAAGCTGTACTCTTTAATTGATTTAGACAATGTTTAGATGTGATAATATTATTTGTTTATTTAGAAAAAAAATGACATGCGCTTTGCAAATTTTATCTGCCTTTTTTTTTTGAAAAAAATAAAAAAAAAATCAAGGTACTGTAAGTAAAAATTCCCCCACGAAAAACTCACAAAAATCTCGCCCCGGTGGCTTTGTGTGTTGACCATTATTTGGCAATTGTGTTATCCCTGTGAAGGGTAATAATATCTTACAAGTAAATTTACTTGAATTGAGAAACAAGCGAATTTACTTCATAGGAGAAAATGAGGAATATTTAAATTTAGGTACGGCTAGGAACGAATTTACAATCACAATAATTTACGATCACAATAATTTACGATCACAATAATTTACAATCACAATTTACCATTACAATAATTTACAATCACAATTTACCATTACAATAATTTACAATTACAATCTCAATAATTTACAATCACAATAATTTACAGTCACAATAATTTATCATCCCAATAATTTACAATCACAATAATTTATCATCCCAATAATTTACAATTACAATCCCAGTAATTTACAATTACAATCCCAGTAATTTACAATTACATTCCCAATAATTTTGCAATTACAATCCCAATAATTTGCAATCACGATCCCAATAATTTTACAATCACGATCCCAATATTTGCAATTCATCTCAATGATTTACAATTACAATCTCGTATTTCGTGCAATCTCAGCCTGATTGCGTCTCTCGCGTAATTTACAATTACAATCTCAATAATTTACAATTACAATCTCAATAATTTACAATTACAATCTCAATAATTTACAATTACAATCTCAATAATTTACAATTACAATCTCAATAATTTTTACAATCTCAATAATTTACAATCACAATAATTTATCATCCCAATAATTTACAATTACAATCCCAATAATTTGCAATTACAATCCCAATAATTTGCAATTACAATCCCAATAATTTGCAATTACAATCCCAATAATTTGCAATTATAATCACAATAACTTACAATTATAATCCCAGTAATTACAGTTACAATCCCAGTAATTTACAATTACAATCCCAGTAATTTACAATTACAGTCACGTATAACTTTTATTATAATATGAAAAGTCGTTCCATTCAGTTTGACTCATAAAGGGGGAGGCTTATTGGTTGCTTTTGTTTGTCATTCGTTCTAAAACCGCCTGTCACAAGACCGTTTTGGTCATCTCATGACCGACAAGACTTCCGAACCAAAACGCATTCCTAACCTCGCATTCAATTATGGCGTAGAATGTACAAGTGCGACAAACCATTCGCAGGACGGACAATTGAACGGGTTTGTCCGTCCGTCATGCACGAGCAGACCTATTCAGTGGCTTTGTCATTGAATGATTCGGCACACCTCCAACAGAATGATGCATTTAATATACTTAACTAGGGCCGTAGCGCAGAAATTCAAAACTCATGCGGGGTGGGGGGCTCACGAGCCTTTAAAGAAGATTTTATGATGCGACCTGTGAGAAAATGTGTTTTGTTATTCAGTGGGGGGTTTGAGCCCCTGAGTCTCTTCCTTTTCTGCGCCACTGAGCTCGAGTGATGATTTTATAAAAATAAAACGTTCCTTCCTTCCTTCTCTCTCAACAAATAATAATAATAACCATACTTCCTAGAAAATTTGTTCTTAAAATAAAAATGATTCCTTTGGTTATTTACCCCTTCCTGGCGAATGGTAATTTTTCTGAAGAAAATTCCCCCCTTTTTTTTTTTTTTACACGGACCGCCATCGAACAACGCAATAATTATATGTTATGTACCTTGAGATGTATGCTATCGCGCATGCGTGACTGGCGTTTAATTGAATATTAATCTCGTGCACCCTGCCATTAAATGTTGTTTTATGTTCTCACGTCAGTTTATTAAAAAAGTCGTGCAACAAGCGTAACAGATTGTTGCGAAAGGAATCAATTAATTCAACCAGTATCACAAGGAAGGGCTGACTCCTTGTGGCTATTTTTTATAGCTAGAAATGGCCAATTTCGGAGAGAAAATGGTCTTGAGCAGTGGCTTTAAAAAAAGGAGCCATGTTTACGCATGTTCGTTTAATTAATATTGAAAATAAAAGTAACCAAAGCGAGAAAAAACCATCAATAAAAATAGATATAAATTTGGATAAGTATGTAAATTATGTCATTTGAATGCAGATAATTTCCATCCTCAATTCCGATGTTAGCAGTATTAATACTGCTGCCATTGGACTTGCGAATGGAAATTATTTGCGCTCAATATCGATATTTGTCTTATGGATATTGAGTGCAAATAATTTCCTATTTGTCTTAGGAAATTATTTGCACTCAATATTAATATTTGTCTTGTAAATTTTGATGTCATTTGAATGCAAATCATTTCCATTCTCAATTCTGATGATAGCGGTATATACTGCTGCCATCGGACTTGCGAATGGAAATTATTTGCATTCAATATCGGTATTTGTTTTAGCTAAGACATCCGATTCGTTTGACTTCGTTGCGAGTGGTTTAAAAAGCGGTCCAGGCTAGTGATGCGCGATGTTTTACTCGATTGTCTCGATTATTTGAACGTCTCGAAACCTATCCGTTTTTTAAAACTTGACTCGATACATCGCGTAACTGCGCATGGTGAAACCAGTATTTCGATTAACGGAAGCGTGCAGAAGTTATTCAGCGCATGCGCAGTGTGGTTAAGCAGCTGACTCGCAATTGGAATTTTTAATGGACCTTCCTGAATGAAGCACACCTCTATTTAACGGACACTTTAGTAATTCCAGATCTCAATTCTTGTTATCCCCCAATCCTCCCAAATAGCGGACACACACTCACAAGTCACGAGGTGCCGTCTACTCATTTGTTTTACTACATTTCGATTTATAAAGAATCTTCTAAAAAAATTACCTTCTACTAAAATGCATTTATTGCAAAATAAATAATTGGATATCAGCGACATAAAGTTAACTTTGAGATTTGAACGCTGGATTTAGTGAGAAATTTATGGCTTTTTAGTCCTAACTTTCAGAGGAAATCATAATTTGTGATCGATTTTTTGTTGCGTATTCGAGTCATTAATCACGATCACATGACAAGCCTCGAGAGAAGTGATTGTAATTAAACGCAATACTCTAAACACGAAGCGACGTTTAAGAATAAATCGATTACGATACGGCAATCTGTACTTTCCGTAAATTAATCGATAACCGTATCGATTAAATTATCGATTGTAGTATTAATTATCGTTCTATTCGGTCTTTCAACATCTGAATTTTTTAATCTTTGCAATCCTTTAATCCCTTAATGAACACCAAAATTTTAATCCTTTTAATCATAAACGTGGGTCTTTCGTCTTTCCTGTCATTGGCCCGAGTTTAATTATTCAATATTGTTGTCATGATATTTTCATGCACACGCATGCGCAGAAAGTTCATAAGGAGGTTACAGAGCTACAACTCCATATATTCATATGCCATCGACAACCATTTTCAATCCACAGCAGGATGGAGGTCTCTCTGTTTTCACACATACACGTAGTACGGTGAAAGAAATACAAAGGAAGCAGCCTTAAGCGCAGAATGTTGGCCAAACGGGTTGGCAAACTGGACCTACAGTTTAACGAAGAATCCGAACTTCGGTCACCACAGCCAAAGTTCTGCACTAAGACATTGCCTCCTAAATTTACCCTCTAAATGTAGGAGACAGTCAGTGGTCAAGACGGGCTCGTTTTGTCACCCCCCCCATTACGGAGTAACCGTTACCGATGACGCTTTACAACGGCGATCCGTCGAGTGCCGGTATTCTTGGCAGAGGACGCCTGTGGGACACCGCAATGGGGGTTACAACCCCCCATCAACATCCTCCTGCATACGCCAATGTTTTCAATTCTGAGATAAAATGTTTCGACACCACGATTTATAGCTTATAGACTGGAGCTCTTTTTTGATTCATCATTGAAACATTTAGTGGGTCATAATGAAGAAAAAGGCACCGACCCGGCGACCTCGCAGGTACAACTAGTCCGAACCGAAATTTCATACCGATCAGACCATCGCGACCCGGTAGACGATGCATTGTTTCCTTCTTTGAAGAGGAATTAAAAGTTTAAGATATTGGAAACAGGTTTATAGATGTTTGAATTGAAACTTTTGAGACACAGGGTAGAATTCTAGATTTGCTGGGCGTTAGCAAACAATAAAATGGGTGTATGATGTACTACTACCATGGTAGCTTGGCTTAGAAGTAATCGAGGAGTTGCTTTTTGTCAGTAAGTGGAAGTTGCCATTGACGTACGTGGGGGGGGTTGATGTGATCATGACCCCCATTGCGATGAAATTTTGCATACATATCTAATAATATATGAAACTGTAGCTCCCTTCTTATGAACTTTCTGGTGCGCTGATGGAAGTGGCGTGAATGCCGAATTGTTCTACAAATCAGTAAGAGCATTGTTTGCTCATGAGACAATGGAGCCTCTAGAGAAAGTGTGTGTGCGGTTATCAAATAAGTGATTCTTGGATACTGAATTCTATTATAAGAGGATGTGTGAAATTGAGGGCGGTTTTAATAGAAAATTTTTTGATCAGAAAGAATTCGATTTTATAGCTAAGGGTAAGCTCACCGTGCAAAATGAAAATACTCGTACTTAATGGTGTCCTGCTAAGAGGGTATATATCTGTAGGAATTCTAAACATTGTAAAACAAAGCAACGAATTTAAACATGCAAATACCGAAATAGGTATTGGTGGCCAAAAGTTAAAAAAGTATACGCGGCCAAAAACAAGTTAAAAAAAAAAAGCATATGCGGCAAAGAAAAGTTAAAAAAAAAAAGGCAAAATAAGGCATTTTACGGGAACTTCCGGGCTCTGGTGATACATAACAGAGAACATGAAGTATATGCAGTAAGATCTGTTTATAACGAACCTACATTTAGAGAATTTTCGGATATAGCGATGAAAATATGATTGTGTTTGGTAAAATGATTAAACGTGTGTGCTATATACAATTAAATCATTTTTAGACGATAACACTTTTGAGGACCTATTTAACGAGTGAAAAAGGTGAGATTTAAAAAAAAAAAGGTTAAAAATTCAAAAAGAGAGAGAGAAAGAAAAATCAGTGAACACGAGGAATGTGGAGGATGCCACTTCAACTGGAGGGGGGATAAGCACGATGAAACGGAAGTTCCAGCACGTAAAATAGGAAACTTTCTGAGGACACACCCCCACTTTTCAAAATACCGTCCAACCCCGCTATAACGAACTACAAGGGACCGAAATTTTGGTTCGCTATATCCGGGGGCTAGTTATAGACGAACCGATAAAAATAATGAATTATTGGACGGGACCAAAAAATTCGTTCGTTATGTACGGTGCTTCGTTATAAGCTAGATTCGCTATAACGGGGTTTGATCACACATAGTAAAGAGGAAAAATTTCTCGCAAAAAGAAAAAAAAAAATTTCTTGGCGCCTAATACGGACCGAACCCACAATCTCCTAATAGGTGGAGTGCTCTTCGCCTATTAAATTACAGGCGTCTATCAAACTCTCCTTTGCGAGTGAATATGAAGCTTCTTTATGGATAAGTTCGCAATTAATGGGGTAGTGCTTGGACTGCTTTTTAATCCAAGGCGACAAATCAAAGACGTAGTATGGGAGCGAGCACTTGACTGGTTATCAAGTGGTTGTGGGTTCCATCCCCACCCATGCGCCAAGAAATTGAACTCTCCTTTGCGAGCAAATATGAAGCTTCTTTATGGATAAGTTCGCAATTAATGGGGAAGTGTTTGGACTGCTTTTTAAACCAAGGCGAAAATTCAAAGATGTAGTATGGGAGCGAGCATTTGACTGGCTATCAAGGGGTTGTGGGTTCCATCCCCATCCATGCACCTAGAAATCGTTCTCTTCTTTGCAAGTTCTTTATCATCTAATATTACCATATCATCGACTATGGTGAGAATCGTTTGACTTTAACAAACATAATAAAGAGTTTACAAGAAACACTTTTGTTTTTAAGACACTGGATTACACTGATTGCTATACTCGTATTTAATGTGCTCTAAATATGTTACGACAAAACTTTAAGGGACGTAGATGCTACGAAGCGAAGCAAACGACTGTAAATAATTTTTTGAGCAGTTCTAGATGAAGCTCGTTTTGGAAATGGTTACTAAGGGAGAGTTAAGTATTATGTCAGCAATATTTTGTCCATTTCAACCCCGACCCTCCCTGGTAAGCAAAAATTAACATTGGTTAACATAGGTTAAATAAGCACAACGGCAACCCCACCCCCCAAGTTGCTTACGTTTTCTTCTTCTTTCTTAATTTTTTTTTTTATCGAATTTTTGGTTTTTGTTAGTTTATACTGAAATTCAAGTGGTACTATATGTTTTTCATATAATAAATTAAATTTTAAATATGGTCAATAATAATGATAATATATAATTAAGGTAATTACAGACGAACATTGTTAAGATGCAGACGCTAAATCTGTTCAATAACGGTAATTTTTCTTATCCAGAGGACGGTACGCTATACAGTCTGACGAACTTCAGAAACAGTTCGCATTTAAAGTAATTCGTCTTATCAAGAAAGTACAGTACGCTATACAATCCTGACAAGACTTCAGAAACAGTTCGTATTAACAGTAATTCTTCTTATCCAGAAAGGACAGTACGCTATACAATCTGACAAGACTTCAGAAAACAGTTCGCATTTGAAAGTAATTCGTCTTAAGCGTGTTAGTCTTACCGAGGTTCGAGTGTATTTGTTTATATTAAGATAAAATAATAAATTTTAAGCAAATTTAAAGCTGAATATCATTGTATACGTGTTGTATGTAAAATTTTTTTGTACAGACTTTATTTTCAAATACTAAAACTTACGACACTGTGAGTCAATACTATGTAAAATAAAAACGCATTTTGTTTTTTACAATTTTGTTTTTTTTTGCGATTATGTGTTTTTATTTTATATTGTTTATTTTCAAAGTTTGGAATTTTGAATTCTAAATCAGATTTAGTGACTCACCGTATATAACAAGCATTTTTATAGGTCCCGAACTCATCGTTAAAAGAATATTCTTTTCACAACAGGATTTTAAACTGGGAAAAGGTTTTGTTGAAAACAGAGGGAGGTATAATTTTTTTTTCTTTCATAAAGAAATTATAATAATATTGCCTAAATGGTGGATTTAACCCCCCTAATCCCCGTGTGCACATCCCTGCTTTTACGTTTGAAGACTAAAATTTAAACCCAGGTAAAAAGAGCTCAGATTCAAACTCCACTTGAGGTATTGTAATGGCATTTGGTGTAATCAGGAAGTCAAGGGGGGAGGGCTAAGCTTCCCGGCCCCCCTTCCCAAGTTACGTCAATCATAATCATTCAATTTTATAGTGTGGCTTTTACAATAATGTAATTTCTAAAATAATGCAGGTCATAGTAAAATTCTCATTCTTTGTTGCAGGTCATTTTTTAGGTGAAAATACAGTTTTAGATTATGTCAAATCACAAGGCAACAAGATAGAACAGATTCCCATAACAAAAAAACTCCACAGGTAAGTGATTTTGTTATTACTTGCAAAAAGACGCAATAACCTTTATGTAATTACTTATAAAAATATCTTTAAGTGCATTTTCCGTCCGAAGTTGGCTGTAAAAATGACCCATTGTTTTCCACTCCCATTACGGAAAAGTTTATAAGGGCTTTTTCACAAAACTACAACTCCATTGCGTTATGATGAGGATTGTGAACCTCAACCCCATTGTGCGCTGGTGGTATCCCTGTTCCATAGATTTTTTGTAATGTGTTCTGAGTCGCGCAGACCCTTAGCTAGACGATTGTTACGGGGGGCTCAAAAACTACAGAGGGGCTTAAAGTTCTTTAATATTTTAATGTATTTTATTAATATATTTAATAATACTAAATATATAAGGAGACTAATATATTTAACGTTAATGAATAAATTTCTTAACATAAATTTTGCATTAAGAAATAAATTTTAGTATACCTCTCTATAATTTCCCCAATCCTTATTATAAAGTATATGAAGACTCAAACCTATGTAAAAAAAATTACATACACAAGATCTACAGTAGAGAGCTATTTTGAATACATTTCTAACATCAAAGAACAATCATTGTCATGTACAATTTCGTACAAAACAAAAAATTTAAAATAAAATTCTGCAATATTTTATTTTGAGAAAAAATATTTTCTGGGGTGGTGGGAAGTTGACTACATTTCCGGGGGCTCAGCCCTCTATAACCCCATCCTGGCTACGGCCCTGGGTCACATACACACACACACACACACACACCCATCTATGCGTCCTCTTGGTTTTATGTCGCCAAGTCAATATTTTGTCTCACATTTTAGTCACATGACCATCCTTCGAGCATTCCTTCATTTGCTGGGACCTACCCTGGAAGAAAATCGAATGTATTTTCTAAAACTAAAATTGACAAAATCTGGTTAATTATATTAGACTTAACTGTTCACTATCCGTTGGAGCAAATTTTGTTGTACACGGAATTAATAAAACTTTACGAGAGTTCGGTATCAGCCTCCTTACACCCAAATGTAACTTTCTTCATTCAGACATCAGCGAATAACAATTTTATTTTTCTAAATACATTTTGGTTAAGTTACAAGATTTACTCGGGAAGGATTAGTAGATGTAAGTCCTTATAGATCTTTCCAAATCATTTATGGTAATCATTAAATATATTTCTACAATAGTGAATTTTTTAGTCTTGTTTCGAATTGTTCAAGTGTTCTATTCTGTTCCTGATGTCTTCTTCTATATTGTTCCATATCTTTATTCCTGAGTAATTGACATTCGCTTGTGATATGTTCGTTTTACTTCTTTCTGGTATATATAGGTCTTTATTTCTTGTATTATATATATTAGTTTTTTTTTTTTCTAATTTTATAGTATCTGAAAACTGATGTTCATTTATTCTTTTATATATTAGTATATACGGCTATTTTGAGTTTATAAAAGTTTTGAACTTTCAGTATTTTAAATTTCTTCCTTATATCTGAATTCATTTGAGATGTATTACTACTTCATAATTTTTCAATTGTTTTATTTTGCATTTTATTTGTCTTAATCTTATTGACTTTGCCGATTTTTCCCCAACACTGGATTGGCATAAATTAAATAGCTATTAAAGAATAATCTCTTTTTTTTACTTCTGTTGTTAGTGGTGTGTCTATGTATAATACCCGTACCTCTTCGTATTTTTTTCATCACTTCATTAATGTGAAGATTCCAATTTAAGTCCTCAGTTATTGTTACGCCTAGAAATTTTATTGTCGATTTTATTTCTAGTTTTGTTTTATCTATGTATAGATTTGAATTTTTCATGAGTTCAAAATTTTTTTTTTATGCTTAAATATTCAGTGGTGAGTTTTGTCCATATTTTCAAAGAAATTATTGTTATTAAATCATTCTGCCATTTTTGAAAGTTTAGTGTCAGATTAAATAATTCATCCAAGTTTTAAGATGGCACTTTTAAAAATTTCGATGTTCACATTGAAATTTTACGCATCGCAGACTTTTTTTTGAGACGTGGTGTTAGATATTGTTTTTTCTTCTGAAATTTCCTGAAGATTCTTTTGGCAACTTGGTATGTCACCGTGGACCACAGGTTGAGAAACACTGCTCTAGATCTTCTATGATCACAGGCGTAGGATTATGTGGGACCTAAAACCCAGATAAAGTGCAGTTTTGCACATATGTATGTAATGCGCATGTGTGTGGTATTGTAATGTTTTATACATATATAATATATATCTATATAATGTATAAATATTACTTCAAATGTATAATTTAGGCTTCTGCGTTTGGTACTTATTGACGGTTTGCCTTTGGAGTTCCGGGGTATGTGGCGCAGCGGAGGGTTGCTGTTGTTGTTAACTTGTTACGGAGTTCAAGTATTACGTGGCACCTTTGAATTTGAGATTGTTGCTGTTGTTTTATTTTGGGAGGTTCAGGGGTATTACGTAAGCTTTTGGGGAGGGTTGCTGTGCTTATTTCTGGAGAGTTCAGGTATTACGTAAGCACGTTTGGGGAGTTGCTATTGTACGTATTTTCCTATGTTAGCTAATGTTAATTTTTGCTTACCAGGGGAGGGAGTATAAAACAGCCAAAATATTGCTTACTTAATACTTGAACGCCCCCTTTGTTATGTTAGCCAATATTGATTTTTCCTTACCGGGGGTATAAAATGGCCAAAATATTGCGTATGCAACACTTGAATACTCCCTTTATTGCAAGCAAGCGCAGATACAGAGTCACAGGTGTCGCGACCCCAAAAATATATTTTT
>QLNU02003225.1:48957105-48976146 GCA_006491805.2 Dysdera silvatica | reverse complement strand
CATAGGAATATATGAGTTGAGCCTTGTAACCCCTCCCATTAAGCCTATAACCCTCCCCTTATGAACTTTCTGCCTACGCCACTACCGAATACTAATGTATTTACCCACTGGTGTACGCAGGGGAGTGTTGATGGGGTTGTAACCCCCCCCCCATTGCAATGAAATTTTGTATATTTAACATAGGAATATGTGAGTTGTAGCTCTGTAACCCCCATTGAGCCTAGAACAAATCTCCCCACTTATGAACTTTCTGCGCACGCTTATGTATTTACTCTCCCCACGTTCCCATAAACCACCCCGCATTTCTCCAAAATTAAATTACAGCGTAACATCTACAACACGGGCACCTCTCGATTATGTATAGCTGTTACATAACTTAACTGTGTGCCTCAGCGAATACTGCATTCTTTTTTTTCACTTGCGCGTTACTAATTAGAGAAGTGAAAATTTTATAAAGGTGGAAACTCTGTATTCCCAGAAAAGGATTGGGCGAAATCCAAATTAATAAAGGAAAAAATCGTCCCAATTCGCTTCGAGTATTACGTAAGCAATATTTTGGCCATTTCAACCTCAGAAAGCAAAATTTAACATTGGCTAACATAGGAAAATAAGACCAACGGCAACCCCTCCCCTAAGGTGCTTATGTAACACTTGAACCCTCCCGTATCTGCAGTTGAGAGGTATTTTAGGAATAAAATTAGCTATGAATTTTATATGTTAACATAGCTATATTTCTTTTAATGTAGCTGCACCGTAATCTTTTTAATGCGATATCCCACGAACATAACTTTTAGTAATGTAAATATTTTAGTAAGTAGGAAGAGTACTTTAGTAAAAAAAAAGCATATTAGTAAGTAAGGATATAATAGGCATGAGAAATAGTTGCATACTCCATATTTTTATAACAATTTTATTTTATCGTTGGATTTTTTTTTTTAAAGCAGCAATCACATGTAAGATATAAGCATGCACTTATATAAGATACGATCACACATGGGTGTAAAATATAAGCACATGTTCGTATAAGATATGAGCATATATATGAGATACGAGTATGCCTACGTATAAGGTACTGTATAAGTAACAAAGGGTCTTGTTGATACAACAATAAGTCGCCTGCAGGTCCTGGTTCCAAAGTTGACCAATTGGTTCACTTTGTCTATCTTGCTCTGTCTCTGAGAAATCGAAATTGACTGATCATCCTTTTCTTCGTCGCTTTCAGACCACCAGGTCAGAACCTATCTTCAAACCGCTTGAAAAGGTATCTCTTACTGTAAATTGTTTGTGTCGGCCTTTTCAAACCCGTCCTTTTCTCCCCTTTATCCCTGCGTACTTCTCCTCCTCGAGCCTAAGTGCTTCCTCCTTTCTAACAATGCTAGTGACTTTCCAACCACAGGATGCATACCGCTGACCACCCACACATTTGTCGGAGATATCCAGTCTCCCGAAGATGGACCTGAAAATTATTTCCTGTCTGGGATTACAGCGCCGCCTCCGGCGGCCACCCTTCCCAATGAAACCCTTGCACAATTCCTCCTCCTCCACCTGGATCTGAAAATTCTTTCTAGAGTAAACCCGACAACGTAAAGCCAAACCTGTTCTACACTAAATGCCCAAAAATGCTATTGCCGGAAATCTTCACTGCTTGTGAATTCTGATTTCTTGAAATCTCGAGACTTCGTGGACTTTTAAAAGTGAAAGCATGGGCTATAATAAAGTATGTGTTTGCCAGGGTTCACACAGAGCCGTAGCTAGGTTGTGGCCAGGGAGTTAACCCCCCTGGAAAAAAAGAATATATTTTTTTCTTTTTCAAAATAAATTATTTTAGAATTTTATATTTTTTTTCTTTTGTATAAAATTGTATGTAATAATAGAAATTGTTCTTTGACGTTAAAAATATATTCAAAAGAGATTTCGACTGTAGATCTTGTTTACATGCTTTCTGCAGAGGTTTGAGTCTTTATCTACTCTGTGATAAGGGTAAGGGAAATTACGAATTTTAGTATACCGCTATAGGTTTTCAATGCGGACTTGTCAAATTATCGAGTGATCTGGTTTCTTGGATTTTTACTGTATATACACGTAGCTGCCGCTCAACGCTGAGATTGCATTTTCTCTCTCTCTTTCTCTATATGTTAATCAGTATTGGCCCTATGGTGGAGCAGTGGTAACGCGTTCGCCTGGTGTGCGGCTATCCCGGGTTCGACTCCCAATTGTGTCAAAAGAAGAACGCTTACCAACTGACTGCTCACCGCAGTCCGGGAGTTGGTTTCCTAGCATTGGCGCAGCGCGTCTTCAAAAGTGGACCATCTCTTGTTGCTCACTATGCTGTGTGTGTGTGCGTGATTTGTTCGTGTATGAAAATTCGAAATGAAATAGTGTGGTTTGATGATGTTCTAATTCAATCAATGCGTCAAGGGTTAAGTGTTAGGCTTTGAAATAGGACATTCCACAATTTTCGAACCCCGGGCCTCGTAAAGTGACCTAACGCATCTCTACCTGTAATAGTGCTAGGAAGACTCAATGAACTGTGTACATCAATAAATATTGTTGGAGGATCTCAGGTGTCCCAAAATTGATAGATAAATGAAAGAAATGCAGAATAGATGAGTAAGTGCAATAAATAATGGTATTAGGATTTTCCTTGTCTGTAGTTGGCTCATAACTATTCCCCGCATATGGGTTCTTCCATTCAAACCCCCCCCATGTATTCTTCGAGTTCACGCCCTTGAAAGCAGCTAGTAAGAAATTACGTTCCGGAAGTTATTGTGAACTCCCGAGAGACAATTTGTATGTAAGCCGTCTCTTTCAACAATGGCCAAAAATACTTTGACATACAATGTGTTGAACTTTGACTAATAAGGCTAAAAATAGCTAGACGGCTATGGATTGGGGGATTTGGCAAACAGGATACAGGAACGCCGTGTTTCCTGTTGTTTGAGGCCGTTAATTACGGTTTGTTTGACGTTTCAAAAACAGATAGTGTTGCCCCCTCCGGGCTGAATAATGATATATCATTTTAATATTCACGGACGACGCCCACGTCGTCTCAAAAAAGACCAATTTAACAAAGAAGTGCCCTTCGAAATGGTCCTGTGAAGTGGCATGTGACCTAATAATTGTTTATTTGTTCTGGTTATTTATGGAATTGGGGTTATCGAAGAGCTAGATAAAAAATTAAATATTTATGCCGATATGATACCTTATCGGGTTTTCTTGACCGAAATCCATTTTATCGATTTGAATCAAGAGGGTGAAGCTGCCCTACATCTTCTCAACTTTTCTGTCTTCTCGTTTCTTCTTTATTTGTCCTGCATCTTCTTCCATTTTCTAGTGTTTTTCCTCTCTTCCTTTTTTTTCTTCCTTTTTTTCCGTGTCCCAATGGTTGTAACCAAATGCCAACTTGAAACACTATGGGGGTGGGGCAGGAAAGCCCCAACCCTATATATTTTTGGGGTTTGGTTTCCAGATTCAAGCAGAGGGAATCCTTTGCCTTTACCCTTCCATTATCTTATTAAAAAAAAGTAATTAATTTTAATTGCTTGATAATAATTTTGCAGGCTTCTTTTGGTTCATTAAGTTATCAGCCTATTTTCTCCTAAATGAAATTATTTGATTGTATGATTCGGATGATAAATATTTGATATATGATACTATGATGAATGATTCCCGAGAAGCATGGTTGTCTGTGAGTGTGTCGTAGTTCAAAGGTCACATTAAGATGTCGGTCTCGCCCAGATAACGCTTAATAATGTCTTAAAGCGTTGTTTTTTAAACCCTGTTGTTTAAAAGTTTTAACTTCTTTTAGGATAAACAATGAGATAGAAATTCCTGTTCGTTTTTAAGTTAACAATTTTTAAGTTTGAACGATGGGTTGATTGGGACGGGATCTATGGCTTAACGGGAATGGCGGTTTTAGGCTAGAGCTAGGGGAGCCATGCCCCCCAAATTTAATCGGATTTTATTATATTGCCTATGTGCACAGGCACCGGAATTTCCCCCATTTTTTGTCTAGAATCGCTACTGCTGAACAGGTACTCCAAACCACGATACGTGTAACCAATTACATATCTAATAGAGTAATTACATATGTAATAGAACTTAAGCTGTAATAGTAAACACCGGGTCATTTCATATTAGCCCAAAGGGAAGAATACATTACAGGCGCGACTTCATTTGCTTTGGCCTTCCAAAGCCAATGTAATCAATAATTAATGTAGCCGATAATAGAAGCCGATGTAACCAATATAGCCAAGTAAACTGTGAGATGGATATATTGGCCTTATTTTACATCAAGACATTGAATACTTGCTATTTTGTTCTCATCCGTGTTGTGACGTACTCTTTATCTACGACCATCGATATGAAAGGTCGGTCGGCCTCTTCACGTTATTTGCACCCGCATATCGACCACACCCTCACGCCACTTTTTAAACCTGTCATCGCCACTGATTACGCTCTTTCCTTTTCACCTTGATAAATGGAGTGTCAATAATAACAGATGACAGCGCCCCGCTGCGGAGGACTTTGACGCTTAACCAAGTAATGTTTAATGACAGCTCTTACGCAAGCCTGACCTCTTCGAAACTACGTTACAGCTTTATCAAGAGGTCTAAGATTACAGTGCCCCTTCTCCCCTCCCTTAATGTTAATAATGTGTCCCCTTCTGAACATTTACATACAGAGACCTTATTATATTTATAATAGGATCTCTCACTCCCGGTGTGTGTGTGTGTGCGTGTGCTATAATTATTCAAATTTAGAAGAAAATGGTGGCAGCATTGCGCTGGTAGAAAACGTTCTTTTAAAACATTTATTTAATAAAAAACATGTGCGAAGCATATCACGTGAAGTGAAAAGGCTATGAAAGCATATGATGTGAAGTGAAATAAAGACTGCGAAAGTATATCATGCCAAGTGAAAAGGCTGTGAAAGTATATCATGCGAAGTGAAAAGACTGTGAAAGTATATCATGTGAAGTGAAATAAAGGCTATGGAAGTATATCATGTGAAGCAAAATAAAGACTATGAAAACATATCATGTGAAGTGAAATAAAGCTATGGAAGTATATCATGTGAAGTGAAATAAAGGCTATGAAAGTATATCATGTGAAGTGAAATAAAGGCTGTGAAAGTATATCGTGCGAAGTGAAAAGGCTGTGAAAGTATATCATGTGAAGTGAAATAAAGGCTATGGAAGTATATAATGTGAAGCAAAATAAAGACTATGAAAACATATCATGTGAAGCGAAATAAAGGCCATGAAAGTATATGATGTGAAGTGAAATAAAGCTATAGAAGTATATCATGTGAAGCAAAATAAAGACTATGAAAACATATCATGTGAAGCGAAATAAAGGCCATGAAAGTATATCATGTGAAGTGAAATAAAGGCTATGGAAGTATATCATGTGAAGTGAAATAAAGGCTATGGAAGTATATCATGTGAAGTGAAATAAAGGCTATGAAGTATATCATGCGAAGTGAAATAAGGCTATGAATATTTCTTGTAAAAAATATATTATCTCAAACTAAGATTGACAACTATGATTAGGGGCTGTGGGGGTGTTCAAGTATTACGTAAGAACCTTTATGGGGAGGGGGGTTGCTGTTGTGCTTATTTTCCTATGTTAGACAATGTTAATTTTTGCTTACCAGGTGGCGAGGAGGAAGTATAAAATGGCCAAAATATTGCTTACGTAATACTTGAACGCCTTCTGTTCAAATATTACTTAATCACATTTCTAGCCCTTTTATAACCTCCCCTCCCCTTTATGAAAAAAAAATGCCTGCCCATCCCCCCTCCATGCTTACATAAGATTCGGTTCTTCGATTTTTTAGTATAAGTTTTTGAAATAAGAATGCAACGTGTGATGCAAATTATAATACTTATTTACATTTTTACTCTAATATTGAGCATTTATTTATAAGTTTGTTATAATATTAAATGCTTATTTATAAATAGAGAGTAATCACAATAAATTATCGCATTTAAAAAAAGTTTTACCACGCTGTTAATTGCTATTTTTTTGGCACAAGAAAGTATTTTGTTATATTTTTATTGTTAATGTTTCTTACATTATAAGCAAATAATGTTTAATATATAAGAAGTGGATTTGATAAAATATTGTACATTTATTAAAAAAATAATACATTCGTTAATTTAAAAATATTAATTGGGGGGACACTGGGGGCCTAGAAGGGGGCCCTCTAGCGAAAAAAAAAAGTTGAGGGTCACTGGTTTAAATAATTAAATATTTAACTGCGATTGCGTGCATTTTATATCTTTTACTCGCAGTGTGTCATGCATCTAAGTATTGCAGTTCTGTTAGGACGGTTGTCACTTTGTAACTATGTGCTAGTTTTATTATTTTTTGTGTCTTACATGAGCATGTTTCAGACTCTCTCCCCTCCCAGTTGTCAGCAAAAATAAACAAATCTAAACCCCCCCCCCTTCCAAAGATGCTTACGTAATACTTGAGCAGACCCTCTGGAAATGATGATGTGCCTACAGTACTGGTGGGCTTGGAAGAATATTTTTCTTAAGCTATTGGTCTATTCCTAATAAATTAAGAAATTGTTTGAATTAGGAAATGGAAGGAAAACTGATCTTTTGCTATAGACTGCTTTATCGAAAAGATCAGCCTGAACTTAAATGCTAGTGAATTTGCTATGATGTAACCTTTGAATAAATACTATACACATTGTAACTAAACCTATTTTACTTTAAAATGCAGCCCTTTTTTGTAATTTAGGGTATTTTTATATGCTTTTAATGCACAAAATAATTATTTTCTGGGTTTCTGCCGGCTGTTGTGACATTTGTGGCAAAAACTAGTTTCTGCCATGCCGATTTTAATTGGTTATAATAACCAGTGGTTTTTAACCGCCTTGACAGAAACTTGCTAACCCTGGTTTATATGCAAGACTTCGTCAGTATACAGGGTGTTTGGAAAATATCTGGCAAAACTTTAAGGGGTGATAGGGGACACCAAATAAGGCATGTTTGTCCATATCCCCGTGTCCGCAAAGGGGACGGTTTGGCTGTAGAGCGTAACTACTGTTTATGCCCATCACGTTGCTACGTAGCCAATTGCATGAATTAAATGCAATTTTTGATGCATAATTTAAGTAAATGAGCTAATAATACAGCAGAGACAAAAAAATCCGGAATTCCGTTTTCTGATTTTGATCTGTGTTACTGTTTAGTGAAAATAAGCCTAAAAATGCCTTTTTTAACACACTGGAAAAGAGTTGGGAACTGCCAAGTATGTGTAACAGGTGAAGAACATCAAAATAAACATTTTTTGTTCAGTGAATTTTTTTCCAAAAATTAGCCGTTCGGGCACTACAGTGAATTTAGTATTTGCATCCACCACATTCAAGATTTTTACAAATGGCTACAATGCGCCATTTCAAGAATTTTTCAAATTATTTACTGTACGAAGCACAAAATATAAAATATCCAATGGCAGAGAGTGTCACTGACGGCTCTAGAATATGGTCTTGTCCGATGGTCACCGACTCACTGACCAGGTGGTACACCCACACATATTCATTTCTTTGGCTTTCGAACCGGCTGGAAAATGTCCAATCCCTTTTTTTCCCAACTGCACCTTGTTTCTCATGAATGGTCGTAAAACATTCGACTTCTGCTTCCGATTGTATACAGAACGTCATCAGCCTCCAGCATTAAAACATCAGTTATACCCTCCCCAGTCTGGACAAAGATGACCAAAGCGCTTTGGGATATTATGAATCCAGATGGTGAGGTCATCTCTCTCCGCTCCGGTCTATTCAAAATGTGAACATCCGAGAAAAATCGAGATGTTTCCAGTTTGTTTTTTCATAAAATGTGAACGCATTGCTATTTGAAATCAACACTTTCCTTGCATGACTTTAGAATAAGAAACTTCATCTTTGTTTGCGTATGTATGTAGTTATACAAAAAAAGGCTCCCAACTGAGAAACGCTGACGGGCCTCCTTGTAATATTATGTTACAATGAAAATTTCCGGCCCCTAAAATATAGGGAGGTGGGGTGGGACTTGGGCCATGCGAAGATCCAGGTGCTGGGACCCAGACACGGATATCACCCAGTACCATAAGCTTGGAGTTACATGGGTCCGCGGGGCCCGGACCCCGAATAATGTTCAATTTTACATATATTGTAATGTATAAACATCCATAATATGTGCTTGGACCCCCAATAATTTTGAAAACTCTACGCCTATGCCCATCAAGCCCACTTCTATCCAAACTATAAACATGTATGTCAAACCAACCTGGTGCTCTTTAAATCATGTCGATTCGACTCCCTTCACGCTAAATTTTACAACCCCTCTCTATTAAACTAGAATGGTCCCCTTTATGTCAAATCCTAAAGGCCCTCTATGTTAAATTGGCGGGCGATCTTTATGATAATTCGAGGCGGCCCTTCGGGCGATCGCCCATATGGCCAGTCCGCCCCTGTATGGAAGTATCTGCACCGTAGCGTTTTCAAACTTAATGGGGGGGCACGGGGACCTCGCGTGTCCATATAACTCTTCACCTAAGGAAGGCGTGCACCAATGATTCTGTATCTATGGCAAGTGTGCACCAATGAACCTACGCCTATGGCAAGTGTGCACTAATGAACCTATGGCAAGTGTGCACCAATGAATCTACGCTTAAGGCAAGTGTCCACCAATGAATCTATGCCTATGGCAAGTGTGCACCAATGAATCTACGCTCATGGCAAGTGTGCACCAATGAATCTACGCCTATGGCAAGTGTGCACTAATGATTCTACGCTTATGGCAAGTGTGTACCAATGATTCTACGCTTATGGCAAGTGTGCACCAATGAATCTACGCTTATGGCAAGTGTGCAGCAATGAATCTACGCCTATGGCAAGTGTGCACTAATGACTCCACGCCTGTGGCAAGTATGCACCAATGAATCTACGAACTTTAAATCCTGGTCGAAGGTTTCTGCGTTAATAATGTAATTATGGAGTTGCATTGAATATCGGCAAAAATGAATATGAGGTCATTAGCGTGGTTGGTCATTAGTTAGCGATCTTTTAGACATATCTGTTGCAAATGATGCATGCCTTGGTTCTTGGAGCTTTGTTGTTCCATCAAGAAGCATAGTCTCCTCCCATTCGACGGGCCTTTGTTAATATTAATTAGGCTAACAACCTTTCCCATAAACGATGTCCGAATAATGATCTTATAATTGTTGGGGTGTGTTAATCTTTTTTTAATTATTGATCGGCCTTTGGAAGCCATGAATATCCCAGTCGTCCTCCTTCTTGTGAATATGGAATCCGAAAGCAGCGTAGACAATTGAAATGCATGACATAAGAAATACGTATTTCTAAAAACATCAATTTTAGCGGGAAATCGTGGCATCAAAAATCACCAAAACGTTTTCTCCACTAAAATAATTCCCATTCATACAACCTTCCATAAAAGAATTATCGCTTTTAGCAATAGATTTTCAACAGACATCGTTCAGTTGTATTTTTATAATCATATAATTTTTAATCGTATTTTTTAAGTTATATTTTTAATAATTCTTTTAAAGAATATCTTTACTCATCTTTGAAGTACCCTCATGCTTAAAATGTTTAACGACTATCTGTCTACCAAAGCGAACGGAATTTACCTTCATATTAAGGAAACGCCATATTGTGAATCAAAACCAGATATTTTACTTGCAGTAGCATGAAACTTGTATCAATTATACAGATGGAGGCATCACCATGGGAAGTCTGTGTGTTTGTGGAGGGGATTGAGTCCTCCTTTTAGCCGTTGTTTAAAAATTTAATTTGCATTATTCTGTTATGCATTTACTTTAAAAAATTTTAGTCACATTTTAAAATAAGGTACTTTTTAGCTCATTACTAATTGTCAAGCAGTATCAATTATTAAAGTTGGAAATTTTTTTCTTGGCATAGCCGATGATGTTGTAATATTAGATAATAAATTGCTAAAAAGAAAAAAGAAAAAAAAAAGAAAAAGAAAGATTTTACGGTGCCTGGTGAGAAACGAGACCAAGAGGTCGTGGGCTCGGTTCCCCACGAGGCCCAGTGAAATAATTTTTTCCTTGCGAACAATTTATCCTCTAGTATCAATTATTTTTGTAGCATTTTAGTATCTTGTACATTCACTAAAATGTTTGACAGCCTTGAAGGGGGTAATCATTTTTCTCAGCTCCCAAAACTACTCGTATAGACGCCACTTGGCGTCAGGAGAACGCATCAACTGGTATTGGGTGTAGAATTCTTGAAACGTTATTACTTTACATAGCGTCGATCCTGCGTCATCATACTGCGGCACTAGCATCGGTCCTGCGTCATCATACTGCGGCACTAGCATCAATGCTGCATCATCATACTGCTGAACTAGTGTCAATGCTGCGTCATCATACTTCGGCACTAGCGTCAATACTGCGTCATCATACTGCGGCACTAGCGTCGATATTACGTTAAATAGAAAAATGCAATTTTTACCTACTAAATTTAAATAAAATATATCGGTAATTGATACTCATAATTAAAGGATTATTCACAAAGACACGCATAATTATCAGTACATTGGAACCTGCTGAAGTGACCACCTTGGTAAATTGACCATCTTAATAAAGTGACCATCTTAATAAAGTGACCATCTTGGTAAATTGACCATCTTAATAAAGTGACCACCTTTTATAAGAGAGAACTGGTAGGGACTTACAAAGGAAGGGCCCGAGCTGGACGACGCCAATTTTAATGGGAGTGGTCTCATTTGAAAGCTCTCAAAAAATTGTTAGACACGTATTGGAGCGTTTTTCAGCATAGGCCTTAATATAGATGTCAGGTGCCAAAGAAGGGCAAAATTAGGGGCATTTTCGAAGATTTCAAACGGCTGTATCTCGGTTAAAATTTAGAGCTCAGAGATTAAATTTTGATGCGTTGTGTGCATCTTTTAAATATATCGAATATTTGTTTCAGGATTTTTCAGATATAACATCATTAAATGTGATTTTGCAATTCTGAATATCGCCCCCATTATTGCTAGCTATCGAGACTTCTGGGAAAATTTGGCGAAGTCATTGGCGATCTTTCTAGAAAGATGGCTGTTTGTGTTTGTATTATTGAATATGCATGAAACTTATAAATTCACACATTAAGGATACAAATTAATGATCGAAGATCTTATTCTTCGCGGGACATATCATGCATGTATTGTTTATAATCATTTAATGTCTTTTCATACGAAGAGTAAAATCTTCGTTCAATAACTTGCATTCGTAATACCCCAAAAACTACCTTGCATCAGAACAGCGGACCACTCAGAATTCTCCGAAGAGGGAGGGAGGGAGGAGGGCAGTGGCACACAGAATTTTTTCAAAGGTGTGTGCATGTGGGGGTGGGGAGGGGATTAACACCGAAAAATTCTCCGAAAATTTGTTTCAACTGTTATATTAATTTAGTAAGGCAGTTGTATTCTGCACATTTTTCTTTTCAAGAGCAAAATCAAAATAATTTTTCCGTTTGGTCAGCCCAAGGCCTGGCCTTTGGGGCCTCAGTTGCACAAGACGGGCGTGAAATATTTTTCGTACATGAAATTAATATTTTTAACTCGAGTTAAATATCATTTAACTGACTGATTTCATTTAACTGACTGATGTGTTAAAATTCTGAGATATTATTTAGGGGTTTCCATAATATATTCTCTTTTGACACTAGCAAAGTAGGGGCGTATGCAGACTTTTATTTTGGGGGGAATCAAGGACAGAATTTGCCATGGTCTTGGAATAACACCCTTCATTACTTGAATCAATTTTTACGCAGAAGATCTGGGGGTCATGACTCTATGACCTCTCGGTCCGCAGTACCTCCTGCGCGAAGTTGAACGAATGCGATATTTCGCGAACTGACTTCTCCCTTTATCACGCACATACAGCTTTTTAATTTTTTAAATATTGCGTCATTATCAAAATAATAATAATAGTTTTTGAGGATTTGACGTTGTTTAAAATGATAATAGTACGTAAAAGTATGTTAAAATACTTCAGGTCGTCGAAGTTGGAAATGAAAAAAAAAAAAATCTGCTGAAGGTGATGAAAAGGATGGGGAAAATTTTCTGAAACAGACGCCTGGTTGAATGCCAGTATCACAGACGTGTGATCGGACTTTGAATTCTGCTTTGAGAAAGCCGAGTTATGTGAAAGAATGATACTATGATCAAAGCTGTACCTTTCACTTCAGGAGCGAGCGATGGAAGAAGAATGGCATCAAATAAAAGAAGGGAAAAAAATACATATAAAAAACATTTTCCTTCACACCCTGCCATTTCTTATTTCCAAGCTCCGTTTGATGTTCGCCGCGGAACCAGTTTGGGACCAGTTTGGGACCAGTTCACAGTGAGTTTGGATCTAAACGGAGGTCAATGGGGTCGAGGTTGCGTCTTTCAAGTTCCTTTGAAACGACCGACTCTCGCAACCTATTTTGAGATGCAAGAAAAAGTAACGTTTGGTTAAAGCGGTAAGAGGGAGGACGAGCTACTGTGGTCAAAATGAAATTTCCCATTCAGAAGAACCCCTTACTACCTCTGTCTGAGATTACAGTGTTCTCTTTTAGGCTTCCAACTTTCTCAGTAATCTTATGCTCGATCATCATCATCAACTCTGTGCTACCCCACAGCATTCTCATAAAGTAGAGATCCCGACTTTTTCTATGCCCCACACCCTTAGTTGTTCGCACCCTCTACGAAAATAAGATCACATTTGAAGATGACAGAGTCTATATTTTTTAATTAATCTAAGTACTCTATTTTTTTTTTAACCACAGCAATACTAATGAAACAATGCAAAGTTTCACAAGGAGATTCCACAACAAACAATTATTTCGACACTGGGGTAAGGTTTAAAAACGCGACTTTTCGGGAGACAATTGCTCCCAGTGTAGAAATAACTGTTTGTCACATGCTGATGAACATATTGACAGTGCCTTATTTTTGTTTGTTTGGCTTTTTTATGACGCAGGGGCATAGGGGCAGCCGCCCCTGGCCCCCAAGATTCAAAGGGGACCCCCTAAATCCCAAATTTAATCCAGTACATTCGTAAAAAATTTAATATTTGTTTTATGGGCAATCCAAAGACTTTTCAGTTTTAAAAAAAAAAAATCCTTTACTGGCTATTTTCCCTTAAGACTAGGAAAGCATACCTAGATGATGTGTCATGTCTATTTTGGGCTTATAAATAAATTTCATTCCTTCATATGTACAATGATAATAAACATAGTAATCAGAAATCTGTCGTGGGTATAATAGGGATGGGGGGCCCCCAGAATATCTAAGTTGGGCCCTGCATATTGAATTTAAAAAGATAAGTTTTTAGCTTAGTGCATAAAATGCAAGAATAGATTAAGCAATGTCTAATTTATTCTAATCTAATGTTTATTTCACTTCTCAAGGGATACTGGCTGAGTGATGACTCAAACATCAACGTGGAGTTTGCAAAATCATTCGGGGTGGGGGACACGGGCCCATATAACTCTACGCCTAGGGACTCAAAGATGACTCGCACGACATTCTTTGTTGTATCCCCTAGGGGTGAGGGAATCTTAGGTTAGCCCCTATTCTAAAGTATGTTTGAAACACACAAGACGGAATTACAACAATTCCGTTGTCTTTAATTCCCGTTATTTTGAGGATATCCTACTTTCTTCCTAAGAAGAAATTGTACTCGGGGAGGGCACAGGTGGGTGATCACAAGGGTGGGGTCATGACCCCCAAATATATTTTTTCACTGTAAAAAATTCCAACTTTCATGATAAATGAAGGGTGTTATTCCAAGACCATGGCAAATTCTGTCCTTGACCCCCCAAATGAAAGTCTGAGTCCACCCCTGACTGTACTGCTCATCTAATAGTATTTACGGTATTTATGCATAATTTTATATGTATATAAATATACGGAGCTGTATATTTGGGACAATGAAAAATGTTGGAAGAGAAGCGCTAATGTCAGAGATGGCGAAAATCGAAAACACTATTGTTAAAATGGAAGTATTGAAATAGCAGTGAATAGGTATATTGTAGGAAGTTGTTGCTGAACAGAAAGAATGAGGAAATTGGCTTCAACCGGTAGCTCTGTATTCCCTGAACAGGGCAGCCGTACCATCTGTACCAGTGGCGTAGAACCCTCCAATGTCCCCTACTGTTCAGAATGTACACTCTACGTGCAGATACGTGATTGTTTTTTTAACGCTCAGCAGTCACATCACGCTCGATGATTTTTCACTTCGTCAGCAATTCAAATTCATAATTTTTCTTTACTTTTTTTGCAAGCTAACAAGTCGTATGATAATTGAGTTTTTTTGTTTTTGAGTTTTTTTGATTTCACCAGTCGAACTATAATTCTTTCTTTCCTTTTCTTTTCTTACAGTTCTCGCAGGTCTCATCATCATCATCATTCTCGGCACCGGCACAAAGGTGATAAATTTCCTTTCAACAAAATTGGACCATGGAACGGACACGACTCGGTACTTCGACCGTCCTCCATAAGCCGTCCAGGAGGAAGGAGAAGATATAGGAAACAACGCCCCAATCATCCACATCATCATCATCCGGGTGTGCAGCTCCTCCGAACGTCTACTTCGGCATCCGCCAAATCCAAATCTCAACGAACGTTTAATGATCTGTGGATCAAACTCGATGCAGACACATCGTAAGGAGCTTTAAGATATTATATAGTGACTTTTATTTTAGTAATAATAGACGTTGAGAACAAAGTCGTTGAGACGACAAAGAATAGCATAATAAAATAATATAAAGTTTCGCCAAGAGATCCCATAATGACAACTTACGTAGGTATTGAAACATCCAATGTTCAGGACGCTTATTACTCCCTTTATCAAGTAAAGCAGATTAAAGTAGAGAGAAATGGGAAAATAAAATTATCATTTCTTCATTTTTATTCGACACTATCTACATTCACCTGCTTTACTTAATAAAGGGATTTCGACACTGGCATAAGGTTTAAAAAACACGACGTTTCGGGAGCCAACTGCTCCCTTTGTCAAGTGAAGGCAGAATGAAGAGTTCGTGAAAGTCCTAAGCTTATATACCCGCATGTTGGGAATCCCCATCTGACGTCATCTGGTGCGGGACAGTTTCGGTTGGGGAAACTCCAACCGTGGAAACCCTCGCGTTCGACGATGTCAGATGAACACTCCCAACTCGAGGTTTTGCAAAAATCCTGTAAGGTTCTGGTAGAGGTTTTGCGATGTTTATTGCACGACTCGAGTCGTTCGATAGAAATGTCTATATTACAATGTGCCAAGTTTTACTTACGTTAATTACAGCATCTATGGGATTGCTACAACACGTTAACCATTTTCATATCTCGTTGTGACGTTCTTGCAGCAAATTTTCAGACACACCGAACAAGCGGTTGTGTGTTGTAATTTCAATTTTATTAGGTGTATGTGGTATTTAGATCAAAAAACAGGATATATAGGCGCTAATAGCTTTAGTAAATATTCTTTAAGTATGCCTATAATTATTTATTGTATCAATAGGAATAACTAATTAATAGGAATTAAATTTTATTGCAGTACAACATCCAAGAGCTTCAAACCTTCAGCACCTACCCAAGAATTTGGCGAATTTGAGGAGTCTTTGATGAGAGTGTGGCACTGGAACTCAAACTCTGCGCTAGACTCCAGAAAACTTTCAAATATTTTACAGATAATGTGTATTCTTACGTTGTGGTGGATAAATGCTTTGAAAACTCGGTGAACACTTGCTATTGGATGTTATTGTAAATTTGGTGAACACTTGCTATTCAATATCATTAAAATACGGTGAACTTTTCATATTGACATTTTGCTCTGCATTTGTGAACTCGCTGTTGACCCACTGTAACTATTACAGATCAGTGAACTTTACAACTTCGCAATTGTTTTGCGGCATCATATAATTAAAATTTAGTGAACTTTTTCAATTCGGTGAATATTTGCTGCCAAATACTATAGGGGGATATTGTGAACTTCCTACTCTGGTGAGTCCGTTATTCTGCATCAGTATGCATGTGAATACATGCAGGCAGGGAGTTCACATATGCATGTGAACTCACATATGCATATGAACTCCCTGCCGAAAACTAGTACTATAAAAAGCTTAAAGTGCCCATCATAAAATTTAATCTTTTATTTAGAAAAAATTGGTGAACTTTTCTAGGTGCCCGGTCTCTCATTTATTTGGGGGTCGTTTGTGTATTATATACCTGCGCCCTAGGCGTCCAATCATAGGCGTACGCAGAAAGTTTATAAAGGGGGGGTTATAGGCTCAATGGGGGGTTACAGAGCTACAACTCTCATATTCCTATGTTAAATATACAAAATTTCATTACGAAGGGGTGGGTTACAACTCCATCAACACCCCCTGCGTAAGCCAGTGCGAGTATAGCTGCGACTTACGGATTCACAAAGCTTGGTTCAGCCACTGGCGTACGCAAGGGGGTTGATGGGGTCATGACCCCTATTGCGACACAATTTTGTATGTATATATATATATATATGGATTTGTATGTCTGTAACCCCCCCCCCATTGTAAGCATATAACCCCCTTTATGAACTTCCTGCGTACGCCTCCGAGTTCAGCTTCTCGTAAACTTAATCCTGTTTAAACCTGTCTTGATTTCGTGGTCGAGTTAAGCTATCCATCCTGTCCCAGATAACTCGCTGAACAAACGAAACATCTTATGTCTCTCTACCCTTTCCCCCTCCCCTCATTACGTCTGTGCCTATTTAATTTATTGCAGTGTAAACAAGTCTTAGCCCATTTTCTATAGGGGTGGGTGGTAATATGCCAGCGCATTTTTTTCAAGCATCCCCCCCCCCCCTCCTTATCGAAAATGGACTACAGCTCGTTCCCACGGAAACAGATAGACGCAGACTTTAGCGGAGGGAAGAGGTCAGTCACTTGGGCGATTAATGACTTGATTTTTGAAAATGATACCTCATTGGACCTTTACCTTGTACCTTTTCAATGTTAAATTTTCATTCAAGGGAGCGATCGCTCCCGCCCCCCATAAATCTGCCCTGTACCGCAATAAGCTCTTCGTAAGTGGCATGTTATAAATGACGTTATTTATTCAATTTTTCGAAAACGATGAGGTAAAAATGTGAAAAATTATATACAACAAAATTTGTTCTTCAAAGCGCAATAAAACTTCTCTTCCCGGCCACCCCAATTTTATCACCATCTCTTTGCCTCTTTCACTGCCCCTGCAAAAAAATAGAACGTCCGCACAGAAAATAAAAAGTAATCCAAATAAATGTATCTTATCTAACCAAGCAAACAAATAAACAATATAAAGGTTCTTGATTTTATATCAGATTGCAACGTGTTTGAATTTCCTTCTTTTCGGAATCGTTTGAAGATGATTTACGAAGACAAGTGGAAACGTCAGGAGAAAAATAAAAACAACAGGCCACATGCATATCTAAAAACGTCTGATTTTACTAATGATCGTTCCGCAATAATTTACAGATCACTGTATCTCCCATTCTGCGGTAACCTTTTAAACTCTGATGGAAACCGCGTTTTATAATTTGGTCGTTCTTTAACAAAATTGTGGGTTACCGCCTTAGAGAGGTTTTGCTTTTACTTATACAAATGGCTTCCATCTTCTCTTTATTATTGCTTTATCGGCAACGAAGTCTCCACTTACGTGGGGATTCTTGAAAAGTGCACAGAGCAAACTTTTTCTTTGTTCTGCGCACTTATGTGTTAGTGGTCCTTTTTCAAAGGACCACTATGTCCATCCGACAGTTTGTAACAGCTTCAAAAATTTTTAAATCTAAAAGAATAGTAAATGATATTTTGTAAAAATTTCTTGAAGTCGTTTTCCGTATTTTTTAATAATGTGACAATGTTTAGATCGATCGATACCAACTCGTTTTGATATGCCATTGTTTTGATGACTCGGTATAACATCGTTTTGATGAATCGATGTAAAAAACTCTTCGATGAATCGAGATGTTGCTATATACCGTAAATAAATATTGAATCGTTCTTGAAAATAAATATTCCATTTTAATAATGTGTAAACTGATTTTTAATATATTTAAATGCGAGTTTTTGATTGTAAAAAGGTTGTGTACATTTGTATTATTATGTGAAATGTTTTATATGCAAAAATAAACAAATAAATAAATAATCTGGAAATGGTGGCCGAGCAAGCGGCACTGTGTTTCTAGGAGAGGAAGGGTCATAATCCAAGAGATGAGGTTGAATTTCCATTTGGAGATCAGAGTCCAGGGCTAAATGTGGCGACCAACACGGTTACCTGGCGCGGAGCCCAAAACCCCCGAGTAGCACGGGGACTTCACTTAGGGTTGCCTAAGTAAAACACCCAAAATTCCCGCCAATATCGCCAATTAATCATCGCCGAACATCGTCTGACGTCAGATTTCAGTGACATTCCAAAATAAAAGCCAAATGCATGTTAGGAGGCATATGGTAGTCTTGAATGATTCTTGGCCTAATCAAATACCCCATGCTACTCGGGAATTTTAGGCTCCGCGCCCGGTATCCCCCAACACCGGAGAGAAAACGGAAGACAGCTGGTTGTTTGTTTGGATGTTTTATGGCGCAAGAGCATCTGGGCTATACTGCGCCGGGAAGACAGCTTGTAAAGCAGAGTACATAGTCTGTGGGGAAGTGTGAATCCCATAAAGATCCTTAAAATCCGACGGAACAGGAAGGCCAAGTTGTGAGCAGGTTTGAAAGAGTCTTAACAGTGTCCCTCTTAACAGTGGGTAAGCACTGCAGTGTACGAAGAGATGTTCTGTAGTTTCAACCATACCTTCAGTGCGTTGAAGTCAAAGTGGCGATTGTGATATTATTATGTGAAATAAATTTGTTTTAAATCAGTGCTTTAGTGTTTATTAGTACACATATGATTACCGAAATACATAGCACAAATGTTATTTGTATTATTTAAAAATTTCAACTATTATAGTCATTTAATACAATAAATGTTACATCAAAATGCGTTTACTA
>QLNU02003225.1:48937097-48957005 GCA_006491805.2 Dysdera silvatica | reverse complement strand
CAAATTATTTTGAAAAATCTACGCTGATGTCTCGATCTTTGTGATGTAAAATGCAAACCAAATTAATAATTACGCATTTTAAACCCAACTTACACTAAAATATACTAAAATATCAAAACACTAACGTACTAAAATAATTATTAACAGTCTATTAGGTATTTATTATGCATGCATTACAGAATATTGGAAAGTTCGGCCATTTTGTAAAGATCTGGGCTTTTTACAAAAAACTGCGCCTTTTTGTAGAAACGTTTGCAGTTCCTCAATTAGGTCATTGCGCTTTAGCCTTTATACAATACCGCCTGACCAGAACCAGCCTTATCATACGAAGACTGAAGAGAGCAATAGCAAAATTACATGAGATGATATTTAATCACAGATAAAGGTTCAATTTATCGTCTGCGGAAATAAGGTTATGTAAACTGGCAACACACTAAATAGCAAACTTGATGCCAATTCTATTTTAGTAACTTTATTTTAAATTCAAGTGTCTTGCGAAGGCCCATTCAGCTACGAAATAGAGATCCTATATTTGTACATCTTCCCATATGGCACTTAAATTTCTCTGTAAAAGGTGCTATATGAACCGTGAATAACAATATCGTCTGTCGAAATAGGGTTCCGGAAACTGGCAACACAAGCCTGCTGCCAGATTTATTTTAGTAACTCCTTTTTTTAAATGCAAGTGGTAGTTGGAGGGACCCTCGGCCAATATTGTCGGCCAGAGGACATCCGAAGCAGGCTACTGAACAACTTGGTCATACTGTCATGCCTGCTGCGTGCAAACGAAAAGAAATAAACAACTCTTCGCTGTCTCTGCGCACCCTTTGCCTATTCGGGTCATATTTGTTCCGCTTGTTCGGATTTGTGGTTCCTCTTTATGCGTTATTATTCGTGTTTTTCCTTTGTCGTTCTTACAGTGTCAGGGTGTCGCATCTAAAGTCGTTTTTCATAACGAGATTGGGCTCCGAGCTGGCATGGTGGGTGACCAGTAGCGCAGATGACCCACGTCCTGCAGAAACTAGAGAAAAAACATCCTGTCATCCCTATTATTGTTTCTAAGGCAGGTGGGGTGCAATATTCATAATTTATATATTTTTAACCCTGGATACATCCTGCCTGTTAGTTGTGACAATAGCATCTAGAACTCTTTTTCAAATAGTGATAACAGATTTTCACGTGAATATTTCTTTGATAACATTTACAAGCAGTTCGTCACGTTCTATAAAATTTAAATAATAAAATATAATAATTACACCACGGAGATTTTATAGTAACGATTATGAATGACGATAATTACAACGTCTCTCCTTTGTATTTATTTGCTGTCCTTGCGCCATGAAAATGCAACCGACCAATCAAACAACCTTTGTATTTATGAGGTATTTATCCCATTTGGAATGGTGTCAGACATGCACGTGTATAGCTGAAATTAGAGCCGCAAGCACAACCCTTCGTAAATCAGGGTTTTATTTCCTAGGAAATTGAGGTGCAGCTTCCTAGGAAATTGAGGTGCAGCTTCATCGGAAAATTGTAAGCTCCAATGCAGTTTGACTATCAGCCCTTGCGCCATAAAACGCAGACACATCCAACGCTTCAAGGGCCCTTCATAAGACCCACGCTTATGTCGTCATTATGGTCTCTTGTACATTTGTATGAGCGTTTATTTATACAACGCTGTATTATCTCGCAAGACAGTCTTAGAGACATCACAATGTCGTAAACCAACAGATGAGCAGTTTGGTGCGGCCTGCTGATTACGGGGTCGTTGGTCGCTAAATCTTTGTTCTGTTGCGAATTATAAACCTTTATGACTCTTGTCGTATTGTTAATAATGGGACAGATAAAATGTCCCTCTTTGCCGTCCTGCAATCTTAGTACCTGAAAGCACAAAGAAGCAAAATTTTTGAACTCTGTTACTGCAAATTTTACAGCATACAAGTAATTTTTTTCCTATGTAGTTTATGTAACGATTCTTATCCTATGAAGCTTATGCAGTGCTTCTTTTCATGTAGTTTTTCGTCATGTAGTTTTTCGTCATGTTGCCATTCTTTACATAGTCCATGTAGGTTTGCTTTATGCAGTTTATGTAGTATTTTTTTTTTTATCCAGTTTTCCATTAAGTAGTTTAGCGTAAGCGGAAAATTGCAGCATCTCTATTGGCTTTTGCCATGAAACCATGCCCATATACAGAGGGGATGCTTCGCCACCAGGTCTGTCCGACCTCCTGGATCCCACCGGATCCCCCCGCCTTCGCGCTGCCTCCGTGGCTGTGCTAAACACCTTCCTTTCCGGTCTTGGCCGGTTCCTGTAGGTTACTCGGCTGGCCCATGGGGGTGTCTCCGGTCCTGCTGCCTGGGCCGTGGCCGTTCCCCGTGACGGTTCCAACGGCTGCTGGTTTCGGTGTGCGTTGAATGACGACTTTACGTGAACGTGCATCTATGAATGCCGTGTTGATCGGCAATCCATCTCCCCCTCAGCCGCCTCGGCGGCTGATTACGCTGTTCAAGCGTCCTGTCTGGGATTACAGCGCCGCCCCCGGCGGCCACCCTTCCCAATGAAACCCTTGCACAATCCTCCTACAGGGGGGGGGGGAATCTTAGGAACCGACACCCCCAAACTAAATTTTTAATGGGACTTGGCTACGGCCTTGCATGCTGTGATTGTATCGATACATGCTGTAAAAATTTTTGAACCCCCCCCGAATTTAAATTCTGGCTACGTCCTTACATGAAACGTTAACCGAAAGGTTGAATCTGCATCGGTAAGGTTTGTATCACGGCTTCTTTCTAACGGGTAAAAATAACGCTTCATCGTCAGGCAAGCATTATCCTTGCGCCAGAAATCTAAAATACGTTATCAACAGAGGCGCCGTGGGCCAACGCAAGCCCCCCCCATGACCCCTTGGGACGACCCCCCCCAGCATAGGTCCTTGTCAGCCCGGGCCCCCAGGCTGCAGCCCCTCTCCCGTTGGCTCTGATTATCAGACAAGAACCTTTTGAATCACACTAATGTCGAAGACAGTTTTTAAAAAACGTTATTTTCGACGGCAGGGGGTAAGATTTAAAAAATTAAGGGGGGTAAAAGCTTAAGTGGTTATATATAGCTGATCGTGTGATATAGGCTTAAATGGAACAATGTTTCTTGCTGTCCAGTGGAGGGCCTTGAGCTCCCCCCCCCCTTTCCTACACCACTGACCGACGATGAAACCTCGGCGTAGGGATATGATATGGAAAACCAAGGCCCAAGTATATTTGACCTAGTGTGTCGTACATCCCAGTATTGTAGTTCTGTCAGATCGGCTATTACTTCCTGACGATGTGCTGGTTTTGTTAATTGCTGTATCTTACGTAAGCATGGCTCAGTCTCTCCCTTCCCGTTGTCAGCACAAATAGCAAATGTCAAACTCCCCCTCCCCCAAAGATGCTTACGTAATACTTGAACGGCCCCAAAGAGTATGAGCAATCGGATTAAAAGTATGTTAATAGTGGGTTTTTTTTCTGTCTTTACTGTGACGGTGGGGTACAGTTTGCTCTTAAAGCACAAACAGTGGAAAGAAAAACTTTGTACTTTTTTTTTTCTTCTTTTTGATTGAGCGAAGTTGTTTAAATTGGAGATTCAAGTATTACGTAAGCAATATTTTGGCCATTTTATACCCCTCCCCCCAAATAAGCAAAAATTAACATTGGTTAACATAGGAAAATAAGCAAAACAGCAACCCAAGGTGCTTACGTAATACTTGAAATCTCCCAAGGAAACTGCCTGAGATTTGAAGAAAGATAGAAGTCATATACGTTCCATCATGCGATTGCACTGGTTCACTTGTCATTATTGATTCGTGACTTTTTGGCAAAATACAATGCTCATTCCTCAGTCACCTAATTCACTGGATCTTGCTCCAGGAAACTGCTTCCTCTTCTCTAACTTCTGAAAAGTGCTTTGTTACCTTAAACGACATACAACAAAATTCGACGATGTCGCTACCCGCAATCTCAACAAGCTTTCAGTCAATGTTTTTTAATTGGGGGGGCATATGCGTCAATGTTTTCTAAATGGCATGGGCGCCCATACGAGGGGGCTGGGAAGAAATATTACCTCCTTCTCATAGCTGTCAAGAATTTTTGTGAATGTACAAGATACCAAAACGCTACAAAAATAATTGATACTGCTTGACAATTAGTAATGAGCTAAAAAGTACCTTATTTTAAAATGTGAATGTAAAACTTTTGAAAGTAAATGCATAGCAGGTTCGAACAAATCAAAGTTTAAACGGCTGGTGGGGGGGGGCTGCGAGTAATAAATAATAGGAGGAACTTACTTCGAATAAGATAAGGCTGAATGGAGTATGTATAAGCAAGAACAATAAAAATAAAAGATATTTAATTAAAAATAAATTAATGTTGAAAACATTTTTAAAATTAATGTTGTGACAAAAACGTAACAGAAAAAAAAACACGTTACGAAAGAACATGGCGTATTTTGTGGAGTCAAGTTCAATGAAATGGTTTTTCAACGTTTAAAAAAAAAAAAAACTACCACCACTTTGAACAGACTTCCGATGGCGAGTTTAGAATTTGCAATTGCTGGAAATTAATTGAAAAATTCTTTTCAATCTCCCCTCAAGCTAATTGAAATTGAAAAAGCAAATATTTAAATTTGTTTAACGTTTTACTTCCTATTTCAAAAGGGAGGTTAGAACTTCAATGTGAATGCATATATATATTTTTTTTTCCAATCATTTGAAGTAAACTTTTGGTGAAACCCTAAACGAAATGCAGAGTTATTTTAAGTGCAGCATTTTTTGCTCGTGGAGTATCCTTTAGATTACAAGAAATTGGTTTTATCGACTGTTTTCTCTTGTAAGTGCTTGTTAAATGCGTGTTTTACAAGAGTCAGAAACGGATGTTCTTTTGTCCAAATATTTCGGATATAATTTTTTTTTTTTAATTACCTGCTTTTCTTGTGCATTTCGGTTCCACTTTTATTTTTCAAATTTTATTTTAAATTTCGTTGAGAAAGCAAATGAACTGGAGAACAGATACAACACATAAACGTTATTAAAAAAAAAGTAAATAAATATTAAAATAAACTCTCCGATTGAAATAGACATACCGGAATAAATTTCCATTATATTTATAATTTGTTTTTATTTTAAAACCGTGTGTCTCATCTTATTTGGCTCAGGCCCTTTCTCCATAAAAATACAACCAACCAACTGAATAAATTTCTCAAATCTGTCTACGGATGTCAAAAGATGGGAGCAAGTGTGTTGGTTATAGAGTTTAACATTTATACGGTCTTTCTTTCTTTCTTTCTTTCTTTCTTTCTTTCTTTCTTTTTTCTTTTTTTTTTAATTATAGTAACCGAATTACTATGTTCAAATCCTTCTATATCGTTTCCATGTCTCTGTGCAGCATATATTGCGTACATAGTAGTGGATGAATCTTTTTAAAGTGCTACTGCTAAAACAAATCTGACCATTATGAAACAGTATTCATTAAACTCTATGAGATAGGTTTCGGAGCTTCTTTAATATAATATATAGAAAAGATGCTATAAAAGCATTGTTTTTATGATCACCCTGTACATAAGTCCTTTGATAACTGTACGGGAGGCACTATTGTATATTCAACAATGCGTTTACTTTGCGTGTCGTACGCAGTGGTAACGCGTTCCCCGGGAGTACGGTTATCCCGGGTTTGACTCCCAACTGTGCTAAAAAGAGAACGCCGAGCGCCTAACTGCTCACCGTAGTTCGAGGGTTGGATCCTTAGGCCTTAAGAGGTCCGGATTAGAGCCCTGCATAGGCTTGTTTTTGTAGGCCTGGCCCTATATTTTCTAACTTGGAGTACAGAGAGAACTACTTTTATACACGGGCACCTCGGGGTAGGAGAAATGTGTTCAAGGGTGGAAAGGGTAGTTCGCGGGCTACAAGGTAGACGTCGCTGGCTCTTAACTTTTGGGTCACGACTCTTCTTTAAATTGCTAACGTGTTAATGGGCTATTTTAAGTTGCTAATAGCTATTTTAAAATATGGTCATTTTAAACTACTAATGGCTAAAATGATTGAAAAACCGACAAATTATTACAGTTGAAATGATATATTTTAACCTTTACGTCTGTTTCAATAGCCTAGGCTATGCTCATCAGGCGATAATTAATACAACACAACGTGTGATGCCAACAAGTGTTACAAACGGCGGTTACGAGTACATTGTAATGTCAGATTATTAATCCATGTAAATATATATAATACACATGTCCGTAACCGCCGTTTCTAACACTTATTGGCATCGCACGTTGTGTTGTATCAGTTGCCATTCTGATGAAAATAGCTTAGCACTATTGAAACAGCTGTAAACGTCAAAATATTCCATTTCGACTGTGATAATTTGTTGTTTCCCAGTCATTTTATTACTGCACAGTGTCGTCGGCATATTAAATCATGTGTTAATGGCTATTTTAACGTGCTAGTGGCTGTTTTAATGTGTTAATGGCTATTTTAAAGTGAGAAATATAGCTATGGACAACATCGTTATACACAGATTACCGTTATGGACAACATCGTCATGCATAGATTATCGTTATGGACAACATCGTTGTACACATACTACCGTTATGGGTAACATCTTTATACACAGGGTACCGTTATGGGAAATATAGTTATGGACAGATTTTACTGTATATATATATATCCAGTTGCGCTGTTACAATTCGATATGGCGGAAACACTTTAATTACTACACGGCGACGCAGCTCAGAGGGCTTCGTACGGGTCATGGAATTCTATTTTGAATTTTCCAGGTCTGGAAAAGTCGTGGAATTAAAAAACAGAAAAACATGGAAGTCATGGTAAAGTCACGAAATATTTGTTTGGAAGCAATTTAACCTAAAACTCTAAAGTTCTACATTAAAAATGCTGCCTGTGGTGAAAATCCCATCATGAGATCGAATCACCAGAGTGTCTTCTAATGCACGTGACCACGTAACTTCCAAAACGCTGCAGGGAGGGAGTATCCGTCTGCTCTTGGTTCGAAGTGGAATCAGCCGCTGCTGGTGGTCTGCCTCACCCCGCGCGTTACCACGTGCAGAGATGCCAACTTGTACGGATTTTAACTCCACCTTACGATTTTACAGTCGATACCAAGGAAACTACGGAAAACCTCAACGTCCTCATGTGCAATTTTCTCCCGGCTCCTCAAAAAATCATATTTTTTGGTTCTTTGGTAAAAAAAAAAATCTCATTTTGCAGATGGCCCACGCCTTCTGTGTTTGGACGCGACGCTTCCGGCTTGTCCTCTCGTTTCTCCGTTATTTTTTACGTCCAGCTTTGTATGTGAAACTTGCTTCAAATTTGGATTAAAACAACGAAATGAAACGCAGCCGTGATTGTGGAACAGCTGAGGGGTGGGGGGGGCAGACAAAACTTTATCCTCAAACATATCGCGATATGTAGTAAGGAATGGCTGTTTTACAAAGCATCGAAAGTTTTTAAATTTTTATGTGAACTCGCAGTTTTACCATATTTTGAATAACTTTTTACTCGCAGCATTTTATCAAAATTTCAGAAAATTTTGCACATGATAATTTAAAAAATAGCACGCGATTCGCGCCGAGATTTTGCGGCATATATTTCGGGATATTTCCCCCGTCTGCTTTCGTTATCTACACATGCAGAGGCTTGCAGATTAATTCAGTAGTAAATTTAACTAATCAATATATTTAATTTATTTACATAATTTATAATTCTATTCTGTGAAAAAACGCCACCTGGTGCCTGTTTCTGGAACTTAAAAAATTGACTTAAAAAACGACTTTAACGTTAGTTAACGAGTAATGATATTTTTGATGTATGATTTCGTTCTTGATGCACCACCTATCGGCAAAATTATGAACTTTTTAAACGTGCTTAATTCACGATTGTTGGTCATTTTTTAGTATTTTTCCATCAAAATAGAATTTCGCCCTAATACATCGCGGGGTACGAAATAGCGGCAATAAGTCATATTTTGCACCTATAAATTTCCATCCAAAGAACACGTTTGCAGTGTAAAGTATGCAATTTTTTTTTGACAAAAGCTAATTTGCGTATTTCAACGATTTTAGCTTCTCAAGAGGAAATCAGGGAAGAGGTTTCAAAATTACAAAAAACGAAACAAAACTTGATATTTATGGAGTTTTGCTTTGTCAATTTCACATTTTATTTTTTATTTTTATTGTGCTCATTCATTTGATTAAACTATTTTTCTATGCACTACAAAACTTATATGAAAACCAATTTTCCTGTACAAAATAGAATTGTGGTATTTATCTTCTACAAAACTGCTGCAAAAGCTTTTTCTCTTGCTACAATACTTATGCAAAAGTGGGGTTTTTTTTTTTCTACAAAACCGATACTTAAAACCTTTTTTGCTACGAAACTGATACGAAAACGAAAGGTCATTTTTCCTTCTACGAATGGTATTGACGAGAGTGTGATCACTGTATAAGTACACAAACATACACAATTGACTCACATTATCATGAATACTTGCGTGTTGTTTACAGGGGTGCATTCATATTGCTGTATAACAATGCAGATGCTTTACTTATGAAAAATCTTTTTGCAAGAAATAAAAGAGCATGGGTTTACTGAAATTACCGTCTACTGAAAATTCTTTATTTTTTTTTTTACTGAAAACTACTGAAAATTCCCTTTTTTACTGAAAATTCTTGACTTTTTTACTGATGACTACTTTCTCAGGTTGACATCTCTATACGTGACCACACACTTCGGATTCGGACATTTTATCTCGCACGTGTGGCGTAGTAACCGCCCGGTATTTTTCAAACCTCGAGTTAAGGAAATAGCCGAAACATTTATTAGAATCTGATGTTTTAGAACTCGAGAAATTTGCAGACAATTTTGCAGTTAAATTAGGAGCTAACTGTGACTTCACATCAATTTCAAAATCAAATAGTTCGTATAGAATTGTATCCAAAAAGAAGGTTCAAATTTTGAATGTGTGAATGAAAATTGATGAAAAGTTACAAAACTAAAAGATACCTGGTACAAACATTAGTGTGTAAATATTTGTTTAAGCAATGTGTGCATACATTACAAGGTGTAAGCAATAATCTTCAATCTAACTTCATTGTTTATTCTAATATAGGATAATGGATAATAATTTGATTTTGGTCATTATTTTATATATTTTGCAGTGGAATACATGTCAAAATTAATATTTCATTTTTATTTGTGAATTTAATTTAATACTGGGAGTCAAAATTATATTTTAAGTGAACATGAATTGTTTCTACGGCCCCGAAATGTTTTTAGTTTACAGTCATGGAAAAGTCGTGAAATTTTTTTTACCCTGAGTACGAACATTAGGGCTTGTTAACAAGAGTAGAAATGTTTGGAGATGACTAATCTGGGGCTTGTTAACAAGAGTAGAAATGTTTGGAGATGACTAATCTGGGGCTTGTTAACAAGAGTAGAAATGTTTGGAGATGACTAATCTGGGGCTTGTTAACAAGAGTAGAAATGTTTGGAGATGACTAATCTGGGGCTTGTTAACAAGAGTAGAAATGTTTGGAGATGACTAATCTGGAGCTTGTTAACAAGAGTAGAAATGTTTGGAGATGACTAATCTGGAGCTTGTTAACAAGAGTAGAAATGTTTGGAGATGACTAATCTGGAGCTTGTTAACAAGAGTAGAAATGTTTGGAGATGACTAATCGCCACAAAAACTAGCTATATTCTTATTAAGACTATAGTCTGCTCTTAATTTCATATCCTATATTTACTTTTAATTCTAGCTTCGTCTAACATTTTACCCTAAAACCTAAAATATTTGCCTAATTCAACGAAATGAAATTTTTTTAGTGTTTCATAATTCAATGATCTCTCACACAAAACAGCTGCTCTCTCAGAACGGGGTTTGAATATTTTTCCTCTTAGGCCACTTCACCCACAACGCCGGAAATTGTTTCCAAGTAAAAAATACAAGCATGTTGCCGTAATCATGATAAAAGAGAGAGTTCCTGTGAGCTAGCTCAGCTGGTCGAACGGGGAAAATTGTTTAATTTACTCTCTTCCCATGTTACGTCACGGCTGATTTACTTCACGTGATAGGAAAATCGGCTGTGTTATCTTTCTGAAATACACAACCGGGGGAATTTAATTTTTGACCCTTTTTTTTTCAAAAGTTGTCTACATTCCCCTTTCTTTTCTTATTTCTTTATTGAGTTGCCAGTTTCTCCAATAGCTTCTGCATGCTTGCCATTTTTTTTTTAAGACCTGCTTGTATTTAATTGTCAATAGCGATTGTCTATCATTGGCTTGTTTTCGTCATGTATGCTGTATTGATAATGATTTATTTTTTTCACTTTGTGAGTATATTTGCAACTCTGTCGATGTTTATTTTTCTGAGTTATTTTCAGGCGCAGAACGGCCTTTGACGTCCTTGCGTTATAGTTTTTAATTAAGGCGCACTTTCCTAGATGTTTGTTTGGATTTTTTATGGCGTAAGGGCATCTGGGCTGTACTGCACCAAATTTCCTAGATACGAGGAAAATGCTCAGAACATTTCGAAGCACCCTTTACATTTTTCCAATTTACAAAAGGAGGAGGGTGGATTCCGTTTTAAAAGAAACGCTTTCCTCGAAATTGAACAACTACAAGAAATTTGTGATTCACCATAAAATTGTGATCAATTGAATCATAAAATTGTGATCAATTGAATCATAAAATTGTGATCAATTGAATCATAAAATTGTGATCAATTGAATCATAAAATTGTAATCAATTTGTGATTCACCATAACCATTTTCCTGAGCAATAGGCACTTTCAATAATGCTGTCTTTCAATAGATAAGAGCACTCCCCTCCCCCTCTCATTTAAAACATCAAGATTAACGAAGCAAAAATGTAGTTTAACAGTCTAGTCTAAGTGACGCCGATGTCCATATGCAGCTTTCTGCAGAAGTCCTTTAGAATTTGCATATACCGGTTGCAGAAGGATTCGCTGTTTTCATTTGAGAAAAAAATGTCGCGAAAACGTAAACTCTTGTCTTCAAGAGAGAAAGTCGATGTTATAAATTTAAAAGAAGCTGAAAAATTAAGTGCGCGTGATTTAGCGGAAATGTTGGGCATTGGGAAAACTCAAGTATGTGGAATTTTAAAACGGAATGATGAACTTTTAAAATGTTGGGCCGAAAATGGTAACCAAGAGACCAAAAGAGCTTTCCCTAAAACAGAAGGATTAGCTGTGGATACCTTAACATTTGAATGGTTTAGCCGTGCTAGGTTGAAGAGCATTCCTTTGTCTGGAACTTTAATTCTAGAGAAAGCACTAGAAACTGCTCAAAGAAAGGGACTTTCTGATTTCAAGGCTTCGGGTGGCTGGCTGGATAAATTTCGAGCCCGACACATTATTTCTTATAAAAATGTATGCGGTGAAAACTCGTCTGTTGACAACGAAATTGTTTTTGATTGGAAAATGAAAGTTAAGGATCTTTTCAAAGGTTATGATGATAAGAACATTTTCAACTGTGATGAATCTGGCCTTTTCTTTCGAGCTCTTCCGGACAAAAGTAGGAGTCTCAAAGGCGAAAAATGCAGTGGAGGAAAGATTTCCAAAGAAAGGCTAACTGTTATGTGTGTGAATATGATAGACGAATTTAAAAGACCTTTGATCATAGGTAAAGCTATGAAACCACGATGTTTTAAAGGGTTAATGTTAATGCATTGGACGTACAATGTCGGGCAAATAAAAAATCGCGGATGAACAAAGATTTAATGATTGAGTGGTTGTTATGCTTTGATAGAAAAATGCAGAGAGAAAAAAGAGAAGTGATTTTAATTTTAGATAATGCTTCTTCTCATCCTGACATTGCTTTGGAAAATGTCAAATTAATTTTTCTTCCTCCAAACACGACTTCTGTTGGCCAGCTCTTGGACCAAGGCATAATTAAATGCTTCAAAACTTACTACCGTCAGTGCATTGTAAGACACCATTTAGCAAAAATGGAAGACACTAAATCACCAAGCTCTCTTTTAAGCAGCGTAAGTATCTTAGACGCAATATTGTGGATTTGCTCTTCAGTAAAAATCACAGCTGCAACTATGGGTCCTTGTTTTATAAAAGCAGGAATTTCCATCACCAACAAAGCCACTACAGAAACTGTTGATGATGACATTATGAAAATCTTCCTTGAATCTTATGAAGATTACACGTTAATAGGTGAACAATTATCAACTGAAAATCAATCCACTAATGTTGATGACCTAATTGATGATTTCAGAAACTACAATACAGAACTGGATAAGGAGCTAGAAATTGCTGAAAGCGAAGAAAATATTATGAAAATAGTGTCTAAGAAAGAAGCCATTTAATGCATTAGTAAATTAAAAAATTATTTTTTACAAAAGAATGATCCAGATAGTCTAAAAAACGCATCTGAATTAGGAATTCACGTGGAAGGGAAAATTGTAAAAATGTATAAAAAGCAAACCAAAATTTCAGACTTTTTTTCAAAATAAATTTGTAATGCTGTACAATTAAATGAAATGGATAATTAAACGGAGATATTTCTGTAAAAAGTGAGTTATTTATAAACGTACTACGTACTGCTAGTATATATATTGACTATAGTTAATTAAATCAAGCTTCATAAATGTTAAATTTCACCAAAATTTTTACGTGTTTTTTTCCCCAATAATGGACACTTCTTAAAAACGAACACTTTTCCGTTCCCCGTCAGTGTCCACTATTGAGAAGTTTCACTGTACTAAGAAAATAGTAGATATATGCATATATATAATATACATTAGTAGATATGGAAGATATAGCCTGTTCTCCAATTCGCCATACAGTCGAACCCATATATAACGAGCATGAAAGGACCAGCATTTTTACTTGTGATGCATTTTAGCCCTCATTAAAACCGTGCAACCTTCGAGAGGAGAGGGGATGAAGAAAAGGGGAAACGACTATCATCATTTACGTATATTATATATCATGGATTTAAATATCAGAATTTTACATATTTTCGCCATAATCTTATGCCATTATATCATTTGTTGGTGAGCTGACATGTAAGTCTTCAATGCTATCATCATTCTCTTCAAGGTTGTTTGCAGCTTGTATCCCAAGTGGCAATATCTTTAGGGGTAGGCATAGGTGCAGATTTATATGGGTCCGGGACCCCCAATAAATTTCAATTTTACATATATTGTAATGTATAAATGTCCATAAAATGTGCTTGCCAATAATTTTGAACATTCCACGCCTATGAGGGCAGGAATAACAAAGATCATGACTTCAGAAAAGGGAAAATTTTCCCTTTCCTTTCTAAAAATGGGGAAATCCATTTTTAAATTCGATCTACGCGAATTAAGGAGTTAATTTTTATAGACTATTGTTCGCTATAACCGATTTTCACTCGCAATAAAACGGTTTCGCCCTGCATCGTTTGAATGTACTCAAACAACTGTTTTACTTTCACTCGCCACTGGCCCACCGGTCCTCGGGCTCTTGCGCCCTCATGGGCGGTAGGACTCCCGCCCTCCGAAAATAAATTCAAAGTACGCGCCCTTTGAGATAACCCAGTCCGCCCCTGAACCGGGATCGAGTGTGTCACTTTTTATATGCCCCTAATATGCCTTTTACTTTTACCGACGAAGGGAGCAGCACTTTCGCGGATACGTGAAAAAAAATATCCCGCCTTATCATACCGCAAAAACCGCGGTTTCCGTTTCGTGCTGTGTTTCACGCAGTTCGTGTTTTTTTGTTTTTTCGTTCTCATTCCGCACCCCACACGTGTGAGCACACTTTACCCGCCCCTGCTGTGTAGTTGTTTTCTTTTAAATGTATATTTTTGACGAAAAGGAATACATCAAACGCCCTATAAGCCATAACGCCTTTCCGGTTGTACTCGTTGTTGTGTGAACAGGCCACAGAATTAAAAAACCACTGGGAAGCGCGTGCCGGATATATTAGAAAGTTACAGCACTTTTTTTATAGTACTGTGTACCGCAGTTTTTATACTGAATACGCTTTTTATTGTAGTGAAGACAATTTGGTATTACTATATTGTGCTATACAGAGACGGGTCCGGAGAGAGGGTTTGGGAGGGGTGAATGTGAAATACAATAGGACCCACTTAAAACGAGTCGCATTTAGCGAGTTTCCCGACATAGAGAGGAAAATATGGATTTTGCTTGGTATAATGATTAAGCGCAATACAATTTAACTGCTTTTAGCGAACAAATTTTTCGGACCCTGGATTTAGCGGGCAATTGAAAAAATAAAATAAGGTAAATCTTATGGACCGGGTGATAGGAATTTTTTTCATGAACAGAAGATTTTTTTTAATGAGATAGCCTCAAATTATTATTATTATATCTTGGAAGTGAAGGAGAGGAGTTCCGCTTCTCCCTTCCCTGTTTAAATCTGTATTATGAATAGCTCCGGGAGCGCATGTGAACTTCATATGGATACTGCTTCTATAACATGGAATCAAATCCTTTTGAAACACCTTGTATATAATTCTCCGAGGTGACCTTCAATGTCTGAATTCCTGAAGGTTCGGATTTCTTTGAAAAATATAGGCCCTTACTCCCATAAAACACAAATTTCCTCGGGGGTTTTCTTTTACGCTTTGATGGTGGTTTTCCTAGTTTCTGCATTTCTGAAACTTGTGTTAAACGAGATGTGTAAATAACTTCTCTTGCTTGCAAACAGCGTTGGATGCCTTATTTCGCGGCTGAAAATGACAGTAAAATTGGAATATATTGTCCAGAATAAAAGTAGTCCAGAAAAAAGATACCACATACCGAAAAAAAATGTCTGTACTATGGAAATTCCTTATTTTTTTCCATGCATAACTTACATCGCTCGGATGCCCGCACAGTCGGAAATTCGGTTCTCAAGTTGGTCGCATTTTGAATTATTGTGTTGTCTCGGAAGGAGTATATCGCCTGTGGAAGGAAACAGATTTCTCCCGCTTGCATTATGCGTAAGTTTTACCTATAAGCTACGCAAAATCGCATTCTTGCATTTATTGTGACGTGAAAGCAGGCGACTGGTTTGGCGTCGGTGGAGGTTTGCCGAGTTTCGTTGCTGGTTTGATGTGTTTCCTTGAGTTGGATTTGGGATGGGTTTTGCAAGTTCGGGGTTGGACCTGAGAGAGGGTTGTCGCTGCGATCTTCAATTACTATTTGCGTCTGCAACGCTTAATGTTGGTGCCAATATATAAGAACTATTTAAATGAATACATATGCAGTCGTGGGACGTAAGGCTCTAAATTCACGAAGTAATCACTCGCCGTAATGTTTCAAATCTTCTTGACAAACAGTGTCGTGGAAGTGCATTATTCCGTCAATCTGGTGTTTAATTTGTAGAGCACCCAATTAACTAGAATTTTATTTTCCCGCGAGCTTATTTGATTTCAGATTCTAGTTTCTAGAGAGAGAGAGAGAGAGACAAGCATAAAATATATGTGGATCACGTGACAAAAGAATATACAATGTTATCGTCCAATGAGGGGCACCCACGCGACGACATTTTGTCCCTTCTTCGGAGATATATATATGTTGATACATACATCAGGGTTCTCAAGCGTCCTGGAAAACTCGGAGAATTTGAAATTATCAGGGAATTTAAAATTTGTCTTTAAAAGTCAGGGAAAATCTTCCCAACTTGTTCTGAACAGTTAAATTTCACACGAACGTGTGCCTGTTTTCCCCAAAACCAAAGTTCAATTCAAAGTTTTGTTTGCGATAAGTAAGGGAATTTTGTCCAAAATCTCAGGGAAAAACCTGGAAAAGTCAGGGAATTTTTTTTCTCTGCGGTGCCTGTTACATATACAGTCCAAACGATTAGGGACTAGAGGGGATCGTTCCTTAAATAGGTGTCTCTTACTGGAGGTAACACTGTATATATGACTATATACATAACATTCTGTCAAATCTTAACGCTAATACTAGAGAGGATAAAAAAATTTGTTCGCGTTAAAAGTATTTGCGTTACCTGGAAAGGAATGTGATTGTATTAGCACTATAAAGTGTTTATTATTGACGGGAATTCAGGAAACAGGTCGTATTAAAAGTAATTTTCGTTAAACATGTTCTCATTAATGAGTGTCGACTGCATATGCATTATATGACACATTACTTTAGGAATAAGTACTCCATGTTCTTCAAATTCACAGCTACCATTCATTGATGATGGTGTAGTGATTCATCGCTGTACCATCCATCTGCGAAGATTCCGGACAAGGGCCATTAACAGCACATGCCCAATTTGTTTTCATCCAGGGTTTCAACGTTTACTACTGCTCTTCAAAATCGTGTATTCTATGTTGAAATTACCATCCGCCCGTAGGCGCCGTTGTGTCTGGTATGAAATGATTGCGAGAGGCTGGGAGGAGGAATGCGTAAGAGGAGGCGGAGGAACCCTGATTGTGTCTGAATCAGGCTGTTTTGCCAGACTTTGTGTTGTCTACGAGCCATCTGGTGGTAGGGGTCTTCTTGAATATTCAACATCGTTTGCCATGTAGTTGCTGACCCAACATCTATCGGTGTGAACAACATCAGGTGGATTGCCGATTGCGTTGTTTGAGTCATGGGTCGTTATGTTTTCCTTTCTCCCAAAGGACCAATCATCATGTCATTGTTAGCAATTATGTCGAGAGCTGTCGTGCTCTTATCGTCGCATTTCCAGTTTTCCGGAGCTCCTGCCAATCCGATATGCTAATGTTGTTATAGCGGTAATCTTAAACGAACGTCCCTCCGGATCAACAATTACAGGAGAGCCTGTTCCGGAACAAATTACCGTAACTGGAATGCTTCATTATTGCGTTACGGATTAGTCGAATTGGATGCAAGACATAGCTATCGTTATATCTTCATTGAGCATCGACAGATTTATAAAATTGCCGCCCTTAGGCACAGCCTGTACTGCCGCCCCCTCCCTCTTTAGAAAGAACGGAATATTTGTTAAAAAAGAAACGCATATCATACTCTTAACATTTGATATGTAAAGGAGATTTTTCATATAATTATTCAAACTAATAAGATACAACTCAAAATTATTGCTACCATAATCGCCAACTTCGTGAATTCGAGACATTTTTTGAATCCACAATAATTTTAGTTTGGAATCCTGGAGCCTCTGATGTTTTTGCGTGTATTTCGCGTATTTGAGAAAAATACACGTATGCATCCTTGCATGAATTTTTTCGTTATGAGTTCAAATTTTTCATTATTCATTCATTTACTATTAGTATATATAAAAAGCGTGTTAAGCCTCGATTTATAAATAGGCAGGCTGGGCAAATGACCAGGGCCCAAAATTTTTAGGGCCCTTTGTCTTTCGATTCTGTAGTTTGTATTTGCAGGCAAGTTAAAGTAATCGCTTATATGTCATCGCTATTGGGGAAACAGGGCAATAATTAAAAGGAACGTTGTTTTTTCAACATTGTTGAGTTCGGACAATTTTATGTTTAAGCACATTGATGCCGCCCCTAGGCCTGTGCCTTGTGTGTCTACTTAGAAATTAGCCACTGAATTGAGACTATGCTTATATATATAAAAATTCACATAATTGACTTTATTTAATTTGGATTTGGCGTTCGTATACAATCGCCAAATGGGCATGTCTGCCAAATGAGGCTTAGAAAGTACTATTGTACATGTTTCGTGTAGTTTTTCTTCTGTCCTTTCTGCTTCTGAAATGTTTTTTTTTTTTTTTTATAAAGGCAGATGATTCTATTTTCTATTTTTGTGCTCTCTGATCAAGGTAGGCTACATAGCATCGTTCTGTGCCACTGAACACGACTTTCTTGTGAAAGCTTGTCCGCAACCAGCCATGCAGTGCTTAGCAAGGTGTCACAAGAGACCAACACGTGCTTTGAATAAATGTGTGTACTGTTTATTTATTTACTGACGTGTGTATTTATTCAAGTTTGGCGTAAATGTGCCAAATGGGTGTCAAAACGACTGTCGGGTGCAATAACCCGATTGGTTAAGAGGCTGGCATTAATAGGATTGCTCAGCGAAGTCAGAAATGTAGTATTTTTGGCAGTTAGAAAATGCTACATTAATCACAGAAAATACTACGTATGAGCAGCAAACCTTAGTGTTGTTAAAAAGATTGACATCTTCAAAATCTTCCAGTACAAGTTCTTAACGAACCTTGAACAAGGACGTCTGAAGAGAGCAAACACTTCAGAGCAAACACAGTAGTGACCTTTATATCTTGTTGGTTTGTATTTTCCAAAGATTGCGTTTAACGACTGGGCTTAACTAAGCTGTTCTCAATTACTATAATTAAACGGGGAGTTACCTACGGCTTAACCTAGTGTGAACCGCCATACTTTTTCACGCAAACTTACTGCGAACTCGGTCCAAAAATGCACATCTCAGTAAATGAGATTCTGTATGCATGTACCATGTAGGTTATAATACACACGCATAATTGGAATAAGCATACAAAGTACCAATTAAGCAATTTATATACAAATGGTAAATATATAATGAATATCCGGACTGAGTTATAACAACATTGTATATAATTATTTATATCAGTTATAGAATCAAAATTTCGGTAGTCCTTTCATCGTCGCTGTATCCGAATTCGACTGTATATTAATGTTTGAATGATTATTTGTTTGAGTGGAAATTTCTAACCTTTATTTCAATAAAATGGAAGAAAAATGGCGGCCAAGGTGTTGGCTATTTTTTTTTTTAAAATATACGTCAATAAGTTTTAGAGAATAGGGTGGGGTTCTGGCATCAATTTTGATGATGAGCGTTTCAGAGCAGGGAGTGGCCGAGAGTAGACTGAGTAAAACGCATTAGGCAAATGTGCTTAGAAATTTTCGATAACTATCGATTCGATTAGTCGTATCTTTAATCGATTAATTTTAGAATATGTGGCAACGTTGGAAGTGTTTTTTAAATGAAAGTATAAACAAACAATTGTGTGTACTAATCTTAAATGTCACATTTTTCCTGTGTATTTAAGTGTTTTTTTTCTTATTGCGTGTATTCTTTGTCAAAGAAAAATATTAAATATTTTTAACGATGTATTAAAATAAATTTCTTTAAGATTTTCATTAAAAGTGCTTCATATTTTAAGTATGATCTTTTTTGTATGTATGAATGAATTTCTTAAACAGTTGTATGTGTATACCATGAATTTTTGTATGTATGAATAAATTTCTTAAACAGTTGTATGTGTATACCATTGATGAACAGCCCCTCACACCCGGTGCTGAGTAATATAGAAAAGCTTATTTTTTCTTAACCGACTGTTTATAAAGGTTGACAGATCTCCGCGCCCTGGAAATTGCGATACGTTTAGTTACTAAGTATTTGGAGGAACAACCCTAATAAGTTTCGAGAGTTATAAAAATTGATATTTTTAAAGTATGTTTACGTTTTTAAGAGATGACAGTATTTTTACACTATATTTTGCAACGTTTTTATCTGCACATTTCAACATTACAGTATTCCATCTCTATTTATGGTATTGCGGCTTCGTATTCGTAGTCATCGTCTCTGTGTGCTCAAGAGATATTTATTCCCTGTATTTACAGTATTTTATTTATATGGTTTTGCTTCTTAGCACTAGATAATCAGACGTTCGTAAAAATTGCATCTACACTTCTACATTTCGTAAAAATTGCATCTACACTTCTACATTTCGTAAAAATTGCATCTACACTTCTACATTTCGTAAAAATTGCATCTACACTTCTACATTTCGTAAAAATTGCATCTACATTTCTACATTTCGTAAAAATTGCATCTACGCTTCTATATTTCGTAAAAATTGCATCTACGCTTCTATATTTCGTAAAAATTGCATCTACGCTTCTATATTTCGTAAAATTTGCATCTACGCTTCTATATTTTGT
>QLNU02003225.1:48924274-48936997 GCA_006491805.2 Dysdera silvatica | reverse complement strand
AATTTTCCGTGCTTATAGCGACCATCCATTATTAGAAAATTTTAGGCGTTTATGAAAATAATGGAAAAAATTTTAAAGTAATGTTTACCTTTAAAATGCTGATATATTGCTTATACTCGCTTCGTATTGGTTTTCGCAGCTCGAAGCCTTCTGTATGTCATGTACATATGTGATGCTTTTTGAATAAATGAATGATTATATGTCATGCGTCATTTTAGTATGATAGTATTGGCATCATTTCCTAATTTTGAAAATACATCATACACTTGCTGCTCCAGTGTTCGATATCAAGACCCGGCATAGCATGATTGGATGTTTACTAGAATTGATTAATTATTAGTAAAACGTAAATTGTTTATAATTGAGAACGTGCTCCAGATTTCAATGAACTAGTATTAGAATGGGTCGGCAAGCTCTTTAAATGGAGAGGGAGGGAGGGAGGAATCGTGGCCATTGGATGTAGAGTCCTTTGCCTACTTCCCAGATATCACACCAGAGGGCACTACGTTCTAGTTTTAGGGAAAATAATTTACACATTTATGTAATATCGCTCAATGGCAGAACGGGTGGGCTAGTGTTTTTTTAGCCCTCGTATTTGGTTTTCCAGATCTCGCTATAGAAATTATACGGAGAAAATGAGCGTTGGATGCACGCCGATTTTAGGGTGGATCTTTTCGTTAGTAGGCTAGTGTGATGCGCGGGAAGGAGCGGCTGATTACTTTCTTTGGAGAAGAATCAAGAACTAATGAATATTTTTTTTCACTTCGCCCATTTATCTTTCCGCTGTATTCAAATCACGTTTGAGATCTCTTTAACCACCAACAAAATCGCTAATGAATGCCTCCGGCTGCTGCTAACTCATCGTTTTATTAAGAATGCTCTCGTAACGTCTGATTTGCGAGAGAGCTGTCGATTATTTATCCACCGGGAACTGGCAACAGATGGGGGATTCTCGTGCTCCTCCTTTCCCTCGACTCCAAAAAAAACCCCTTTGTCGAAACCCAGAATGGCGGATGCACGTGCTGGTGTTTTTAGTGATTCATGGCCGGGCTGGCGATATTCGGATGAATTAGGCTATTTTGAGGTGGCAACAGGGCGCTCATTCGCGTGTGAAAAACGTCACATGGAGTTTGTGAAGAACAAATGGAAATTAATAGGTTTTATGTGGTCCATCTTTGGTTTCGTGAGATCTTCTGGTGATGAATGCGTTTATGCATCAAGGGAGACTTACGAACAAGCTCTTAATTGGTTTAACGGTACGTCACGTGATTCGAGAGTTAGCCAATTAACTAAAGCAGTGGTTCCCAACTCAGTTTAAGCCGCGGACCACTTTTCCATCTCTAATCGTACCTGCGGACCACTTTTCCACCTCTAATCGTACCCGTGGACCACTTTTCCACCTCTAATTGTACCTGCGGACCACTTCAAAAAATTCTCACGAGTTGACTGCTAAACCTTAATAAAAAGGGAGCTGGGTCTTTTTGGATGGAAATATGTTTGTAAAATCTTTTTTTTTGGGTGGGGGGGGGAATAATGATAAATAGAAAACAAAAAGGTATAATGATAATACAGTCGAACCTCGTTAAGACGAACACGCTTAAGACGAATTACTTTTAATACGAACCGTTTTATGAAATTCCGTCAGATTGTAAAATACTACAAATATGCAATCAATTTCATTTTTATAATTAATTTTAATAATAAAATTTTTGTAAGTATTTTATTTTCGATTATTTTTTTAAATAATGACCGGTCTCGCGGACCACCACTGGTCCACGGACCATCAGTTGGGAACCACTGAACTAAAAGGATTTGAGATTAGCCACTTAAAGCGAAATAGTTATCTGAAGTTTATTTAATAGGTACACATCCGAGACGAACGAATACTCTGTTGGCCCGAGGCTTAGCATCAAAACCATCGTCGTACTCGTTGACAAGAATGTGTGAAATACAGCACGCTATATCTAAACGGTTGAGTGATCCTAGTTAGATTCCGTGCATGTTTCTAAACATCTTATGAGGTGTCTCATTTTTGTCCCTTTTTCCCTACACCTGACCGATATCGATTTTTAAAATACTTTTCCTTGCCCTCGAGCTTGCACGCTATATACAATAATGTGGTATGTTTCCAAGCAATTAAAAGGAAATACTTTTAAGAAATTCCCCCACCCACCCTTAAGGTAGCTAATATTACAACGCGGGGGAATTGTCACATTTGCAGTAAATGAGTGTTAGAGGGAAAAACGGGGACTTGTAGGGATATTTGAATATTTGTGTTGTGTGTCTACGGCCCCATTTTTACTTGTAACCTAATTGGTTACTCGCCCACGGTTGGTAAATGGTACGAATTAATGTAGATTAATGACACTAAACGTTTGATGACGCAAGGATGAAATTGATCATATTTTGTTCACAAGCAATTGAATTAATTGGGAAATTTCTACCCGGATAATGATTTGCCCTAATTTTATTGTTTACGGCGCTTTTTGTTGGGTTAAGCATAGTTGAATCCACTTTAAAGGTACTGTGATAAACTCATTTATGCCACAGTCAATTTAATTACATAAATCTTTTAAATTATATTTCTTATGTTTTTCGTAAAATAGACATAAACTGCGCGTTTTTAACTATATCTATATATATATAGTAAAAACTCCTCATTAGTAGACACTCATCGGACTAAAAGATTTGTCCGTAAAATAGGGGTGGCCATAAAATAGAAGATACTATTGTAATAGAGTGGTCGTATATGAGGGGTATTTGTTCATAGTGGGTTCACTGTAATTTTAAACATGTACGGGTTTTAACTAACACTTCTTTACTGATTTTTTAAAAGGCTTTAAATATTTTAATACTTATTAAATTATTAAATATTTTAATAATTTCTTTAATTATATGAGTAGCAAACATTTATATTACTTTAATAACATAATGTTCATTAAATGAAACAGTAACTCAGCTGGAAGTTCAAAGTTCGTCGGCAAATAAAAAATTAATTCTTGATGACCTTTCCACTATCTATAAATTGAGGCTGAGTTCTATAGTACTAATTATTACATTTATTACTATTCATAACCGCTTATTACCTTTTTTCAATGTGTAAAAGTTTCGCCAATAATAACTTTCTTAGTAGAAAGCCTTAAATAGGGCTTTCTGCTAAGATTTCCTAAAATATTTTAAGAAATTGATACAGAGACTGAGTTAAACTATATCCATAAATTATTTTTCAGATTTTCTTCCTTGAATTGAAAAGGTCAGTTATAAAATAATTTTTAAACATTTCACTCGTAACTGAATTGTTCTTTTCTTTCTTTCTCTTTTTTTTTAGTCACTTTTTTTTACGGATTAAAATACAGGCAAGTCTTTATATAACGATATTTTCCTCGACAGATACAGAACGTGTCATGATCTACCTTGTCTATAACGTAAGTCAAATAGTGATACACTGAGTGAAACTCATAAATAGTAAGAAAAATTATTAATTATATATATTAAAATTTTGTGTAGCGACACGTGCGTGCAATGACACTTGCGTACATGCCAAATTTGGTGGCATTTGGTATGTGTAGGTAAATGGTACGAATACATAATAGTCGCAAATGAAGCGACGATTCCTACACATACAATTCCGGTGAATTTAACTGACTTTAGAAAGTCGCCAGAGGGAGCCCGACGCGACGCCTAATGGCATTAAATAATTTTAAAGACGTGTGAAGTGGCGAATTGTAGCCATTTGTGGAAACGTTGAACTCGGTTAATGCAAACATTAAATTCGCTGTAATACCCCGAACGGCTAATTTTAAGAAAAGAAATCACTGAACAAAAATTGTTTGTTTTGATGTCCATCACCTGTTGCATGTTTGCACATGTTTGGCAGTTCCCAACCTTTTCTAGTGTGTTAAAAAAGGCAGTTTTAGGCTTAGTAATTAAGCTTATTTTCAGGATCTTCAGGATTTCTCTTCAGGATTTTAAGGATTTCTCTTCAAGATCTTCAGGATCTTAAAGATATTTTCAGGATTTTCAGGATTTTCAGATCAGGAACAGGAAACTGAATTCCGGATTTCTTTGTCTCTACTGTATTATTAGCTCAATCGCTTAAATTATGTATCAAAAATTGTATTTAATTCATGTAATTGGCTACGTAGAAAAGACATGGACCTAAACAGTAGTTAAAATCTACAGCCAAACCGGCCCCTTTGCGGACACGGGGATATGGGCAAGTATGCCTTATTTGGTGTCCCCAACACCCCCTCTTATTTTGTCGGTAGAATTCAGGACCACCCTGTAGATAGCTTTAAAGTAAAATTATTTCTATCGTTTCTCTCACACTTGTTTTAATTATTATTCAGTTTGGTCATTATCAGGCCCGTACGCAAGATTTCAAAAAGTGGGGGTCCGGAAAGTTGAAAGATAGATAAAAGGGAGTTTGCAATAATTTTTCTTTTCTCCCGTATGGAATTTTACAGGTAACAATATTGTTCAAATGAGGAAGGGGCAGCGTTAACCCCCAAACCCCCCCTTGTTTACAGCCCTGGCTATAATCGTAAGCACGTTTGAATTGCGTATACATCTCTTCTTTTATCTGTATTCGATGTAATATCGATTATCTCAATGTGGGAGGAAGCTGTTCCCTTCTTTTCGGAATCCCGAATAACCCGCGTGAACGGAGGGAGATAATCTCCAACGGAAACTTCCCATTTTGTTTATTTCTTTTTTTCTTTTTTCACTTATTGTCCTGTGTTCATAAAACTCAATTATTACTCTGACTAGACTCCAGAGATTGTGTGATGATCAGTGTATTTAATGAGTTTGCGAAATGTAAATCAGATAAATCCTAACATTCCTATCTCATTAGTCGCCCGAGTGCGCTTCGGTGCTCTTAATTATTCGTTTCTCCGATGTCAAAGATAATTGAACCAGAATTTTGAGGCGCATTTCTTTATTCGCAGATTGCATAATGAATTTTTCTGTTCCTCTCTTTTTTATAAGCGCCTAGTTTGCACAGATATTTATTAATAGAATTATTTTCTTTTCGTGTTCGGTTTCCGAGACCAACGTTTTAATTTAAGCTACGTTTTTAAGTGCCAGACGATCAAATAAATTCAATTAATTGACAGGCAAAATAAAATGATTTTAATAACAAAAGACCCACCATATTGTCATGCATAATTAAACGTAATTTCGGTAAGTTCATTTCGTAGGTCCAATTTATAAATTAATGAATAGCAGGCGTACCTAGCGTAAACTTAGTTTAAAAAGTTTAGCGCGTCTTTTGACATTTAATTAAATTGCCTTTTGAAAAATCTGGTAGCGCTAGCTTTCTCCGAATTTTTTTTCCTTCGAAGAATCGATATTGTAATAAAATCGATATGAGTTTTCATCAAAGATTTTAACTTGCAATTTGTCCGGGGGAATTTGGCAACGCAGGCCAGATAAGGGATAATCCCATGTACTTGTTTACATGCGCTCATTTATGTTTGGAAACAGGTCGAAAATAATTGCCGGGCGCTGAAAACTAAATGTTTCCTTAATGTATAGTGGGGTTGCCCTTTTAGCAACTACTCCATGAGGTCGTCCTCGTTAGCTATGTTTTATAGCCGAACATGACATAGGTTATCAGGTTAATAGTACGTAATGGATATGTTGGAGGGGATTTTACACGGTTTTGCGTAGGTTTAAGTTTAAAACTTCTACAATACACCACCTGCTTCTCTTATCCTTATCCTTGTCCCTTTAAAAAGGAGAGAAAACAATTGCCAAAATGGCTAAATCGATAATTTTCAACTGCGAATTTAATATAAAAATGCTTTTAATAGTAATATTTATATAATAATAAAGTTACGAATTATTTATGTATGTTAGCCGTTTTCAAACTATGGTAAGTCCATGCATACCCCACCTATACGCGAAAGATGTCCAGATGGGGTACGAGCGAATGCTAGCCTGCCTAAAAATAGTATTGACTGAAGCAGACCTTCAACGTCATCAGAGTCAAAAGCGGCCCTTTCCAAAATGTTTGTAATCTTGTGTGAAGAAATGGTCAATGATCAGGGGCGCCGAGAGCCAACGCGGGCCCCAGACTCACTTCGACCGGCCCCTACGACCCCTTCCCTGGGCAGTGGCATAGATATTTTTTTCAGGGCCGAGGCCTCCCACAGCATAGATCCTTGCCAGCGTGAGCCTCCCACAGCATAGATCCTTGCCAGCGTGAGCCTCCCACAGCATAGATCCTTGCCAGCGCCGAGATTTTGTAAAGGCGCGCGCGGCTCAGATTACAGCAGGCCCTTTGCCGGCGCGGGCTACAGAAGCATGGGTCGCTGCGAAGCGCGGGCTCCCCACAATAGATTACTTTGCGAAGCAGTCCAACACCAGATTAGCAGCGCGGAACGGAAACCACACAGCATAGGTCCTTACCAGCTGAAACTCCCCACAACATAGGTCCTTGCCAGCGCCGGGGACTTCCCCACAGCATAAGGTCCTTGCCAGCGCGAGTTACAGCAAAGGCCCTTGCCAGCTGGGTCCACAGCGAGGCCTGGCGCAGGCTCCGCTTATCGTCCTTTGCCAGCTTTTGACTGAGTCTTTCATCGAGCCCCCAATTGCAACCCCTGCTGCCCACCTTCTCGTCGGCTCCGTCAATGAGTATAAATACTTCCTTTTCTGTACCAAAGTGAGACAGTTTTCCAAAGAAAATGTGTATTGTTGATTTGCATAAATTGAGAACACAATGCTCAAGTTCTCGCTTTGACACTAGGCGTTTGGCAACAGATGGACAATCGCTGCTGGAGTTTTCTTGGAAGACGTGTTTCATGGGCCAAATGAGTTGATTAAAAAGAAAAAAAAAAGTATATTTCAGGGTAAGCATCCGTCCCTTTCATGGTATATGACAAAATAAACGCTTTTCAAGAAGAAACCCCATTTGCAATAAAAAAGAGTGACGAATGGAAGAAGATTGTCATTTCTTCCGTTCTTGGAAAATTTTGTGAAGAAAATCAACTTGAGCTGTCTTCAGCGATAGAAAGAAATTGGATTTGATTCTATGCTGCGATTACTTCTTTGGGGATTCTGATAGCGATTTATGGAAGCGGTGATTTTTCTTTTTTCTACAGTGGAAAATTCCAATTTATTAGACTTCCTTTCGCCGAAAGAAAAGAAAGGTATTATTGAACTATCCTGCGATGAATCTCTAAAATCCAATTTTAAGAAAACATATCCAGAAGACTTCTGGTTGCAGAGATTGCTTGGTAGAGCTTTCTCGCGATGTCGCTGACGGTGCTGCTAAGTTTATTTATGATGCCCTTTACCACCGTTTATTTATGTGCGAGTGGTTAAGGCCTGGGGAACCAAACCCCGGACTACAGTGAGTAGTCTCCATAGTAGCGAGTGGTTCTCCATCTGTGTTGGTATACCCAAAAAATAAGCAAAGTGATAGGCTACATTGAAAGCCTGATCTCTCCGCTCGAAATGTTCAATAGATCAACCGAACCAGTGCCGGATTTATAAATGGGCACGTTGGGCACTTGCCCAGGGCGTAAGAGGCTGCGGATTTTTTTTATTTTTTTTTAACCGTAGAATTCTGTCGATCAGCTCTTCCCGAGAAGGCGCCCTCTACCTTTTTTTCTAAATCTGAAATTCTGAAAAATTGTGTGAAACAACTCCTGTTCCACCTCAAGGCTGAATCCAGGCAAAGGATGTGCGCCCCCCTGAGAATAATAAATTTACATTAAAAATGATTATTTTCAAGTAAAAATACTCAAAACTAAACATACTAGTGGAATTTTCAAGCTTTGCGCCCTCACTGAAATTTTGTTCTGCATCCGCCCTTATCCCACTCGGCAATATCCAAAAAAATCCAAAAAATTGTCGCCAAATAAACTAAATTTAACTATAAAAATATCGTTATTATATTTTATAATAATGCACATAATGTAGGCTAATCATAAATGACAGCCCTTCCCTATCCTCCGCGATTTTTCATCGTATTTCGGGGTGGTGGGGCGGAACGACAGAATTTCGTTTCTGATGTACGGCGGGAGGGGCATGGGCGTAACTTCGAAATTTTGGGGGATAACTTTTTTCTAGGGGAGGGGTTGAACCGTATACCTCACTGCTTAGAAATTTTCTAGGGGGTTAGCCCCACTAGTTACGCCAATAAAGTGGGGGGGGGGGCACCAAAAAATCGTTGTAACCAGGGCGCTTCATACCCTAAATCCGACCCTGAACCAAACGTCAGAAGCCGTATATAGACACGCCCTTCTTTTTTTACTGAAAATTCTTGGGAATTTATCGTTTACCAAATCTAGAAACAGGACTAAAAAATTAGCTTGGCAAAATTGGCATTCGAGTCTTTGTTCCTTTATTTTTGAACGAATTCTTGAAGCTGCCTGGAATTTTTCTTTGTTTTTTTTTTGTTTGTTTTTTTTTATGGCGCAAGAGCATCTGGGCTATACTGTGCCAAAAATTTCTGCAGTCTGTTTACAATGAATTACATTTTTATTGATAGTAACCATTATCAACACACAATGTGCTGTTACGGGAATCTCATACGTAAAAGTGTGAATCTTCAAACATTTATTTGTTTGGATTTTTTATGGCGCAAGAGCATTTGGGCTATACTGCGCCAAAAAGCTTCAGACATCTGTGCCATATTGTAACTATTTTAAATACATACATATTTTTTCCATACTGAAAACTGCATCGATGTATCGTCATCACCCGTGTTACGTAAGTAAATCGTTCCATAAACCTTTACTTAACTTGAATTTTACGTAAGTCGAATTTGTAAATTGCTTAAGTATAACTTCATAAAAAAAACTGCATTATTTATTAGTAGTATATATTATTTACACAGTATTATTTCATAAATGAAACATCAAACAGCAGTATTTACTGTTTTGTTTGAATATAAGAAGTGCGGGTCGAGCAAAGAAGAGATCGTTTACGGAGTCCATATTTCTAATTTGTAGGTTCCAGTTGAAACGTTACGGCTTTCGAGCACTTGCCCAAAACTCACTGCCTGTTACCGCATCACTTCCTGTTACTATTCGTCACATTTGCTGTGACTTGTAGTACTTACGTGCTAGTAGTTGTAATTTTCGAGATTTATTACATAACTGCGAATTTATGTAAGTCATGGATTACTGTAGTCGAAGTTTTTCAAGATCTGCGTTTTAGGGAAATTTTATTTAATGCTATGTAGACTTAGTCGATACCAGGAAAGCGGGGGGGTGGGGACTCAAACCCCTATTAGGTATCAAAACGTGTTATTTTATCTAACCAGCATCACATGATCTCCGTTTTAAGTACTTGATTCCCCCATAATTTTTGAATTGCCACGCCACTGGTCAACACCAAGGGGTACCATCTAAAGGAAGTTTGAAACCCACCGATCTATGGTATGTAAAGAAAGGTATTTCAACTTTGCATTCTTAATTTTTCTAAAGAGAGTTTTGGCTAAAAATAGTGGTTTTAGTAATATATATATATATATATATATATATAGCAAAATTGTAGTATGATTGTGACATGTAGTACCTTCTAATGTAATATACATGAATACACTACACTTAAGCATATATTAACTTGGACAAAGTTAAAGTTGTAAAGTAATATCACACAAGGTAGTAAAACCAAGTAAATTAAAATAGTAGAAACATCTCAGAATAAAAATTGACATGTAGTAGTAAAAGGTGAAGAGGAGTAAAAGATTAAACAATACCAAGAATTTTGTTCTTCATCAGGGACCGCACAAAATCCCTGTTATTGGTTTGCTTTTTCTGACTACAATAATTGAGATTTGTGATCAATACTGAATAAACCAGCATTGACCAAAACTTAGCTAAAAACAGTATAAACCCAGAATATAATTAGTTTAACAATATTTTAGTAATTTAGAAGGGTCTCTTTATTAATACTGAGAACAATCTCAATTGTTGTAAGCAAATTATTGTAAGTAATATATATATATATATTATATTATATAGTGCTTTAAAAATACTTCATTTGCGGATTTCACCCCACTTTTAGCTATTTTATTTTAGCCATAAATAGCTATAAAGCCACTCGATGGTGGAAATGAATGCACTAATGAGATAGATTGGCATTCTGAAATATTGAAATAAAATCTTCTCTAGCCGATGCAGTCATCCACTTCAGCGGGTTTTTTTAACGTCCCTAGACCGCGGACCCTCTTCAGAGATCACTCGCCCTCGCGGACCCCCAAGAATTAACTCAAAGTTCAAAACCCAGAATTTGCATCATACATATTTATTTCTAGTGTTTCATCACTAATTTTTACCATTTAAGGAAGGAATTTTTCGTCCCCTCATAATTTATTCATAACACTAATGAGTAAGTGCTTTTGTTTTAGTATTTTCCGAACCTTTGTGGAAACTGGGAGGGTCTCTTGGACCCCCAAGGGTCCGCGGACCACAGTTGAAGAACCGCTAAGCTACTTTATTGAGAACAACAGCTGACAGAAGTTGGCGACCGTATGCGTCTATTTTACATCCTGAAATAAAAACTGAAAGGTGGATATTATGCCAAATATTGCAGATGGTGAATTAGGGTTAATGTCTTTGTTTTTCCTCTTCTGTTCCGTAACGTATATTCCACGTATATGACGAAATTCTATCTCAGAAACACCTGGGTTTTGCCTTTTACCAAAAAGTGCAGCAAAAAATGTCCTTATATAATTTGTATTCATATTTTCGGCGGTTATTAATTACATTATTTTCATTCAAGGCGGATTAAAAATGACTATTCTAAAGACTTTTCCTTCTTCCTCATATGAAGAGAAAAATTACAAAATTGTGTTTTCCTCCGCCGGCCGTAATTTTCTCTCCCGAAAGGAGATTTCGCTAAAGCCTCCTAAAGTCGAAAAGAATTATCCGAGATGCATTATGGAGTACGTAAAAATAAACAACGTGTAGTAATGCTCCATCACCACCCCTTCCTCCACTAAACATCAAGCGTGAATTGGGCGTTTCATTTTAAAATGGCAGCTTTCGAAACTTTCCAGAGTCGTATGGACCCCTAATTTCGTTTTTAACGCTCCGTTTGACACGCGATTTTTTTTTTTCTTCTTTGTACTCTGAATTTCTATTTTCCAGATTGGCATCATTTTGTCACTCATGCGTGAAAGAGGTTTCTGGATTGGCAGCCGGTTTCCTCCAAGTCCTCACTGTGTTTCGTACCAATTCTTTACATTGGTTGTGTAGCCATTTCTGTTCCCACCACACCGTTGTGTTACGACGATCCTACATCACTCGCGCTTATTCGCAAGTGGAAGCCGAATTTATTTAGCCCTTTCATAATAAAGGAATGTTAAAGCTTCTGTCTTTTCCAGAGGTTTCCAAAACAGTTGAAAGAATTACTAAAGCTGGTGCAAAACGGCAAAGGCAGATAAAATACAATAAAATTACAGGGAAAAGTTCGAAATGTCTCCGGAAATACACTTTACCAACAGAGCTTACAAGCAAGGTCGTGGTACCTAGCTTCAGCCTGGACATGATTGCCTATAACAGCATCTTCATCAAATTAATCCAATTCACATACATGCCGTCCCGTGAGAATTTGTTCTAACGACGAAGAACCACCTTCTCTCATACCCAAGTCTTCATCATACCATAAACGACAATTCTGTGGAGAATTCTTATTGTCGTTTCCTTAACTTGTCAAGCCGATAGTGAGCTGCTAGAATAAATTGATGGCCGAAAGGCTAGAAAATGGTATTGGATTAAAGAAAAAAGAGCATTTATTAAAGGGGGGGAAAAGTCTTAAGAGTAAATTGCATTTTTTTCGTTTATCATTAATCGCATCGGTCCAATATCACTCGCTTATGCTTGTGCTCGCGTTTATTCGCAAGTGGTGTGAAACTGGATCTATTTAGCCCTTTTAAATTTTTTAATAAAGAAATATTAACGTTTTTGCCCTTTTCAAAGGAAAAAATGTCTAAAAAAGAGAATAGTATTTCTTCGTTTTCATCATTGATCAAGAAGATTATTTTTTGCGGGGGTGTAATCGATGATTGGAATTTAGATATTATTTTGTCATGTCAACGATTTTAGCTTTAAAATACAATATTTGGTTAATAAGAGTCTTAATTATTAATTTATTCTTTATGGCGCCAGGACAACTAAGACATTGCTGGATGTGTTTTCCGGGGAATTACGTTCCGAGGCGGCATTCGGGTGCGTCTGGTTGTCCGTGGAGGGCATTTCCAACATTTATTGTGAATAGTGCTGCATTCACGTGAATTAATGTCACCTATGAACCAAATGCAGTAGAACCTGCCTAAAGTGACCACCTTTGGGACCGGATTGCAGAGATCACTATACACGACAGACTTTGTTTGGTATATGAATAACTACTAAGTTCCTACCAGTTCGCTCTTATAAAGAGTGGTTACCTTATCCTGATGGTCGCTTTACCAGGTTCCACTATGAAATGTTTTTCTGTAGAGTGGGATGGAAATATATATACAGTAGAGAACCTGCCTAAAATGACCACCTCTGAGACTGGACTGCAATGATCACCATAGACAGGTGATCACCACATACGACAGACTTTGGCATAGAAATAATTAAGTCTCTACCAGTTCTCTCTTAGTGGCCACTTTATTCAGGTGGTCAGTTTACAAAGGAGGTCACTTTATTCGGGTGGTCAGTTTACAAAGGTGGTCACTTTATTCGGGTGGTCAGTTTAAAAAGGTGGTCACTTTATTCA
>QLNU02003225.1:48905044-48917094 GCA_006491805.2 Dysdera silvatica | reverse complement strand
GCAGTTATGGAAGTAACCCTACAAGTATTAGACAGTTATGGAAGTACCCTTTCAAGCATCAAGCGAGTGTTGTATGGAAGTTCGCCTTTAAGTATTAATGTTACGAAATTATTCCCTTCAAGGGAAACCTCGTTTGATGCATTTTGATAGAATTTTTAATTTTAAAATTTCTTGACCGTATTTTTTTTCGTGTCTTGAGTGTATCGAAAATAATCAACACAAATCGTTTAATCTTCGTCGCTTGTAAATAACGCCGTAATAGGGCATATGCGATACAGTACTTTTTAATTGTATTTTATCATATATGGTACTCCTCTACTATAGGTGCCTATTGGCAGAGCCGTCGAGAGGGGACTGCAGACCTGGGGCCCGGATTATGTCTAGGGGCCCGCGATGACAAGGACCTATGCTAGGGGGAGGGGTCCGGTCCAGGGAAGAGGTCATGAGGCCGGTCGAAGTGAACCTGGGGTCCCGCGTTGACTTTCGGCGCCCCTGCCTATTGGTGAGAAGATACAAATCTGAAGTTTTGGTCTTGGTTTCAGAATAGAAATAAAACAGCCCTACATAGCAGCATTCAGAGGTAACGCGTTCGTCACTCGTACCACAGTTTCGGTTCTAGTAGTGCTATAGAATATGTGCCGTTCCTCTAGCCTACATAGTCCGGGGCCTACATCGTACACAAGAGAAGTTCGGATTCCACAGCAAACTGTAGGTCCCGGCGCCGTATAATCTTGGCTGTCTTTGCGCCGTAAAGCAAAAAATCATTTTTATGGCACAAGGATACGTGAAGTCGTGCTGTTTTAAACAAGGTAAAGCATTAATAAATACCTTGAACTATGGTTTGCATTAACTATAAACGCGTTTGAAAATTAAATTTAATTAGAGTTAATTTCAGACTTCCGACAAAAGCCTGAAAGAATCTCTTCAAAACTTTGCGCACTACTACTAACTGGTGGCGCAATATATCCCAGATGCTCTTGCGCCATAAATCCAAACGAACAATACTACTAACTGGCCATGAGGGGAAGTGTTGGGAAGGGTGGCTGCCGAAGGCGGTGCTGTAATCCCAGACAAGCAAAACTTCGCGTACCCTTCAAGAAAATTTATAACGAATGTCGAATGAGAGAACTCTTAAGGCTAACAGTAACACAAGCAGTGGCGTTAGAGGGGGGGAGGGCTGGAGCCCCCCCAATTGGCCATCAAGACACATTGTTCGCTATAATGCCAATTCACGTGGTCTTTTTTAAAGCCTACCATACTACACACACACACACACTCACAATTTTTGAATTGCTATGTTCCTGACTTTAAATGTTTCAAAACTCGTGTTACAAGCTCGGACCGCTTCTCTCCCAGCGACGGAGGGAGTTTTGAAATCGATTTAATCCGTTTCTTGAATCTATTTCGGTCACTATGGCAACCACGTGGAAGCGATAACTGACGGAATTGTTGAGGCGACAAAATGAATGGCCCTTGACTCCGCGAAGAAAGGCCCCCATCGAAACACCGCTCCGAGTGACAATAACAGCACGGGTTGATTTATTTGAAACAAAAACATCCAATACTTTTGATACGTCCTCAAAAGCGAAAGGTCGTGGGAAAAGGTTCTGACTTCATCTTGTCGTATTCCTTAGTCATTTCGGACGATATTTGGTTACTTTGCACAATAATAAATATGGTTCTTTCCCCCAATAAAAACATGATTATTTTCCACAATAAAAAAAAAGTTAGTTTATACAAGAGTTATTGTGTACAATATGGTGTATAGTTATTGTGTACAGTACGGTACATAGTTATTGTTTAAGATGTGACACAGCTGTTGCATTCAACCAAGGTTTAAGCTGCAGTCGCATTTTTCGCAAAATGCGACGAGTTGCTCGAAAATGCGAAAAAAAAATTAGTGCCCATCGCGAAAATGCGACAGGCATTTTTAACCACAGTTTATTCTCTGAAAACAGGATTCTCCGATTCCAGAATATCCATTTTGCACTTCAGCGATCTTTTCTTGTTCCTTTTTGTTTCCTCTTCAAAATTCTTAACAGCACCTGTTAAGCATCGTTGATATAAATAATTTTATTGATACGATTTTTCGAGCAACGAAAGCAACTAATATTTTTTAGCATTTTGCTACAACTTTTTTCCCATTTTAGCATTTTTGCGACAGCATGTTTTGAGCCAGCTTAAACCCTGCATACCACGCAACACCGTTGTTGATACATGGCTATTGCATACGATGTGACACAGCTGTTGCATATAACGTGACACAGCTGTTGCATATAACGTGACACAGCTGTTGCATATAACGTGACACAGCTGTTGCACACAACGTGACACAGCTGTTGCATACAACGTAACACCGTTGTTGATGCATAGTTATTGCATACGATGTGACACAGCTGTTGCATACAACGCAACACCGTTGTTGATGCATAGTTATTGCATACGATGTGACACAACTGTTGCATACAACGCAACACTGTTGTTGATACAGGGTTATTGCATACGATGCGACACATTTATGGTATAGGGCGTAATTATTGACATAACGCAAGTTATTGTATACAACACATCATGTAGTTTCATACAATGCGGCAGTTATTGTAGACAGCACATCACATGGTTATGTCATACAATATGAAATTGTGTAATGCATCAAATAGTTATTGCGAACAGTGCGGTACATGGGTATTTTGATATAATACGATACATTGTTAGCATAGTACACGTGGTTATTGTAGTATAGTTATTATAGAAGGCAAACGGCACTTTTTTTTTCTGTTATGAAATGTGAGTATTTTCGGAGTAGGATCATGTCATGATTTGCTATCCTGTAAAAACTTAAAATGTTAAACATTCTTCCTCGTATCACTCAGGGGCGGACTGGGTCCTCTTAAAGGGGCGCATACCTTGGATTTTCGGAGGGCGCGAGTCCTATCGCCCATGAGGGCGCCCCAGTCCGCCCCCTGTATCACTTACTTATTGTTACAATATTAGTTTTAATAAAATCATTATAAATATTGAATGTAGATTTCATTCAAAAGATTTTAATCAATTGTAATCGGTTAGCAATTAAATTTTTTAAAGAAGTATTAATTATTCATGCTGATGTAATTATCTTTTTTCTTTGATGTCTAGACAGTTTTAATTGGTAGTTTATCGTAAGCATAGTATCTCCACTAAATATCGCTAAATGATCCATTTGGCGATTGCCCATTCCACGAAATTTTAATTAACTTTTTAATTAGTCCCTTATTTATTTTTAGTTAATTGTGTATGTTTTCAATTTTAATGGTGAAGTGTGGGGAAAATATGAATTAGCGTTAGAGAAGCCTTCTAAAAATAATAAATACTAGCTTTTGAAAGAAGAAAAATATTGGCATAATTGTCCCTTGCTGTGTGGGTTACGTAGCAACTGGAAATTAATTTAAAATATAAATAATTAGACTGGTATATTCCTCAAACCTTGAAGAAAGAAGCTTATCAGTAATGAATTTGATATAATAACGCGCCTGTGACCATCTGAAATTGATGTGAAAGTTCTGTAATTAAAATTTAATTAGTTCGTTGAATTTTCAGGGCGCACAGAATATTTAGTTAGAGTCCAGTGACTTCAATATAAATAGAACGTTTCACACAGAACTAAAAACTCCTTTATTAACGTTTACAAACAATAAACATAAATGATTGATTGAATCCATATAAATAATTGATTGAATCGACATAAATAATTGATTGAATCGACATAAATAATTGAGTGAATCGACATGATTGATTGAATCAACGTAATTGCTTGAATTGAACTCTTGTGGTGTCTACAAGATAGAATATGAATGTGGAAAACTTTATATTGGACTGACACGGAGAGAGCACTATAGTAAAGGGTTAAAAACTATCTCAGTGATGTCCAGAAACAAGGATTTCAAAAATTGCTCGTAGCAAAGCATTGTTGGCAACTGAACTACTGTTTTTTTACTTTTCAAATGCTAGGCTTCTAGAAAAGGTTCGTATTTCCACTAATTTAATTTTTTTGAAGCGTTACTATTTTCTGACTGGCGAAAATGCTCTCACCGATCCAAGTAAAAGTTTATTTTCCCAAAAATGTTACAAAAATTTTTTTTATCAAGTAGTTCAATAATTTTCACATATTTTTCAAAAACAAAAAGGAGGGGGGGCATATCAGGTCTTTTAGTTCACCAGAAGCCGACTCTTAGCCACATGGTCTGAAAGTTTCTGCACGCTATAATGCATCCGCAGACGATCTCCAATTTTTTACGGCTATAACAACAGACGTCTCCACCTACTCACATATCCGTTATTTGCTCAACAACGGATTTGTGACCTGCGTAATGGCAACGTTGACTGGCATCGTTAACCTACTGTTCGTTTCGTTTTGAAAAAGGTAGCACGTGGCTATTCTGAAACAGCTGTCGATGACCAGTGGCGTAGCTAGATATTTTTACTTCCGGGGCGAGTAACTGTCATTGCCGTAATTGTTGTGCCTGTCATTGTTTTTCAAAGGCTAAATACCGCCCCCGAATTATGGCAACGCCGGGCGCCATATTATTTATATTAGAAACTATTTATATTATATAGGCATTATTTATATTAGAAATAAGGGATTATTTGTGTGACGCCAAATGGCGGCCAAATTGGTAGCCAAATGAGCTCATTTTCTCATCTTGTACGCATCTGGGACAAATTTTGATATGTAGGCATTTGGGACAGTTTTTGACATGTACGCATCTGGGATGTACGCAAATGGGACAATACCGCTACATTACTGTTGATGACATCAATAAATTTTAACTGAGACAGTATTTATATAAATCGAACACTACGCAGATTAAATCAAACAACAATGTCAATCAATCAACGTTTATTGGCGTAGTGATACCAACGCCGATGGTATGGCGTGATTAGATGGTGAAACGTTCGAAAGAAAATAAATATTTCTGCGTTCGGTGGGACCTGAAGTGGAAGGTCGTGGGTTCAGGTCCCACCGAACGCAGAAATAGTTGTTTAACAACATAACATCGGCGCTGGTATCACTACGCCAATAAACGTTGATTTATATTGTTGTTGATTGAGACAGTATTGTTTAAATTATTGTTTGTTTCCTCGATACAATTTAATAAATGCATTGTAATAAAATTAATTATAATAAGTAAGATATTTAATTATAACAATAACTTCGTTCAATTGTAATTCGCCAAGTAATTTGCATTGACCTGCCGTTTTCAAAAATCGATCTATTTCCAGACTTTAGTTTCGTCGCAATGTACAGCGAAATTCACAGTTCAATTATTTCTGGCATCAGTACGATAAAAATATTGATATATCGATAGAAACATCGTACTCGGGAAGCTGTTTAACGTAAAGCACATTCGTTATCTCTCTCCCATGCATTATGCATTTCGTTTAAACCAATCGCTTGTACAAAATCCCCTCAATTTATTGCCGATAAAAAGTACCGTCTGTACGTTAACGACGAAGAGTATTTTGAGGTACACCTCGGCATTCATTTATTATCGCTGTTCCGTCCTGAGCTTGGGCTTTCTGAAACGTTCAGGACGGAGTTGCGTATTATCTTTTAACTGTCTAGTTTCGTATGCTTGATGTGATGATCATTTCGAATGCGTCAGCGTTATTGGAGGAAGTCATTGATCTGTTGTTCTGCAGAACGTCTGGAGCAAGACATATAACCTTTAGCATTCCGATGGAGAATTTTCCATGGCTTTATGTTTTATTGCAGTTTTATCGTCTATTCAATCTACCTTGGTTGCTGCGGGCGTGTATGCGGGGGGGTAATGGGGATTATTAATAGGGGCTGTGACGCCGTCTTGTAATATTTCTGCCACCCACATATAGATTATAGCTCAAACTAGAGCTTTATTCGTTTTGGAGAAAAAGAGACGCTTTCCCCATCCTGGATTCGAACCAGGGTCCCTCCGTTTAGCCCGGAGTGTCTTGGACCGCTAGACGAATGAGGACAGGAAACAACGCTCTCTTTCTCCGTATGTAAAGATGTTAAGGTATTATTACCCTCCGCAGGGATAACACAATTGCCAAATATGGTCAACACAAGAAAGCCTCCGGGGCGAGAATTTTGTGAGTTTTCGTGGGGGAAATTTATTATACTATAATTTTTGCCACCCACGTATTAATTACAGCTCAAACTAGAGCTTGTGTAATTTTGGAGAAAAAGAGACGCTTTCCCCATCCTGGATTCGAACCAGGGTCCCTCCGTTTAGCCCGGAGTGTCTTGGACCGCTAGACGAATGAGGACAGGAAACAACGCTCTCTTTCTCCGTATATAAGGATGTATGATATTATTACCCTTCGCAGGGATAACACAATTGCCAAATATGGTCAACACAGAAAAGCCTCCGGGGCGAGATTTTTGTGAGTTTTTCGTGGAGAATTTATTATACAATAATTTCCGCCTTATGAATTTTCTGCATACACTAATGCTTAGTTTGGCTCTGTGTATACTCCTTATAACGTATCGCCAAGTCCTTCCGCAACATTTAAAAACTATGAACTTTAACTTTTTTAAAAAATACTTTGCATTTAAAAAAAAAATTAAAATTCCTGTACTGGCCCTGTAGAGGTGGTAACCCCATTCTCTTAGTCTGCTGTTAGTGTTCGACTTTCAACACAGCGGGGGGGGGAACAGTCAGCGGAAGTTCGGGTTCCTAGAGAAAAATGTATCTTCACCAGGGGCGGACTGGGTCCTCTCAGAGGGCGACGCATACCTTGAATTTTCGGAGAACGAGAGTCCTATCGTCCATGAGGACTCACTGGCCCGGGGCCCAGCGGCGTAGTCCGCCCCTGAGCTTCACTGTACTACACGATGTGTAGTACAGTGAAGCACTTGTGTAGTACGAGTGGTTATGCACTCGTTTACCGTGCTATTAACTCGGTTTCGATTCCTAATGGTGTCGTGAAACACGTGTTCTTCTGCCCGCCCTAGTTCTGGATTTTGTTTATGTGGCAACAGCCGTTTGTAGAGTTCCAGATCCCGGCGTACAGAGGTGGATCCAAAGAGAATTTTTTTGTGGGGTGGGGGATGTAAAATGCAGTAGGACCAGCTTGTAACGAGCCCGCATTTAGCGAGTTTCCTGATATGGCGATGAAAACATGGCTTTTATTTGGTATAATGATTCAGCGTAATATATAATTTAACCGCTTTTAGCGTACAAGTCTTCTTTGGACCCCGGATTTAACGAGCAGTTAAAAAATGTAGGAGATCAAGCTTTTTGTAAAAATTCCATCGATATTTGCGGTTGGTCTTTATAATCGGCGCTCGTTATAACAGATTTCCATCGCCTTTTTATGGATTTCGGGGGCAACATTTCCTAACCCTCCCCCGGTGGATCCGCCACTGCTGACGTAGAGTGACGTTTGCTTTCCATACGACTCATGCCTTCTTCTAAAGCAGTGGTGCGCAAACCACTGGTCTCCAAATTCAAAGAACTGTACATAACATACTTTTTAAGTATAGGACAGTTCGTGCAGGGGTCGCGACGAAATTTTACACAAAATGGGGTCGGCAATGAAAATAGTTTGCGCACCACTGTTCCACTGAAAGGATTCCATACATCCTCGATCGTTCCCGTCCCAATTCTTCTCTCAGAACACCAGTGTGATAAGTGCGTCCCTGTACGCCAGTACGGATGAACAATCACCCATTGGCAGTCAAGATCTCTTGACTTTAAAACCTGTCTGGGATTACAGTGCTGTTTTTCGGCGGCCACCCTTCCCATTAAAATCTTGCACAATCTTATCTTCTCTCAGAACGAACCCTGTGCAAAAAACGGAGTCCGATTGATTGCAAATATAGTGTAATTTATATTATTCGATTTTCTTTAATCTGGAATTCTCTGTTAATAATCGATTTGAAAATGTACGGCAGCACGCCCCCACCAAACACACACACACACACACACCTCCTTAACAGCAGTCTCGTCCGAATTGCATCAAACAGAAATTTCATTTCTGATCTTTTTTCACCAGATAAATAAATTTATGATAAAACATCAGAGAACTGTATTTTTTTTTCTTTTCCGATGATGTGGCAACAATAGATGTTAAATTACTCGTAAAGAAAAGAATGATTTTCCGGCGCCTGGTGGACCCGAACCCACGACCTCCTGATTGCCGGTCAGGTGCTCTACCTACTACGTTACAGCGTCAATCATTTTCTCCTCTACGAGCATATATAAGGCTTTCTATGGACAAGTTCGCTATTAACGTGGCAGTGCTGTGACTGTTCAGTTACCAAAGCGTCAAGTCAAAGAAGCAAAGATGTCCGATATGGGGAACTAGCATTAATATCATTAAATCAACACTTTGTAATTTTGATGATTGACGCCTGTAGCTTAGTAGGTAGAGCACCTGACCGGCAATCAAGAGGTCGTGGGTTCGGGTCCCACCAGGCGCCGGAAAATCATTCTTTTCTTTACGAGTAATTTAACATCTATTGTTGCCACATCATTGGCTAATGCGAAAAAAAAAAAAAAGGTGATTTGATAATATTAATGCTATTTCGTCATATCAGACATTCTTGCTTCTTTGATTTGTCGCTTTTGTACCAGAGTACTCATAGCACTACCACACCAACAGCGAACTTGACCATTGAAAGCCTTATTTATGCTCGTAAAGAGGAAATGATTGAAGCCTGTAGCTTAGTGGTCTACCACGTGTATGTTGAAATACGTATAGAGCACCTGACCGGCAATCAGGAGGTCGTGGGTTCGGGTCCCACCAGGCGCCGGAAAATCATTCTTTTCTTTACGAGTAATTTAACAACATTTCTGTTCTTTTAAATGCATTTCCCCTGTATAAAAGTGTTTTTCTAATTAATGTTAATCGTAACGGGAGTTCTGACCTCTTAATTAACGTACTTCGGTTCTCCGACCTGGGTTAGGTATATTAATATGTTCATTTATCAAAGGTGAAACATGATGACTTCCTTTGGAAAGAAAGACTTTTTGGGCGGAAAAACTCCGCGGTTACACTTATTTTTATGTATATATTAGGATGAAGTGATGGAGATCGCTAGCACTATTTTCAAGAGGTCTGTAGACAATTCAATTTGGTAATGTTCTTTCTCCTGAGAGACTTTGGAAAATTGATTAAGTCCCTTCTCTCCTCAGATCTTTAGGACCGTTCCTTCATTTATTTTCGTTATCCTATTGGACTCGATGGGTCTACCTTTTTACTAAATTGAAATTTTCACGCTGCCAGAACTTTTTGTTTTCTCAATTTAGCTCTTAAGGTGTTTGTCAGGATCATTCATCAATCTATCCCAAGAGATGTGTTGAAGAAAAGTGCTGAAAGAATTTAATACATTATTCATAGTTAAGACATTGGAGTTTTTTCTCTTTAGAACAAGTGTCTTCGTGGGCGTGGTCTCCAGGCGAATTCTTGCACTTTCATTGGTTGAAGGTATTTCGTGTAAAAATTCCAACCAATAGCTAAACAGCTCGCGTATAATAACATTAGTTCTTTTTTTTTTTTTTTTAATAATTAAGAGACACCAGTTGTGACCAATCTCCCCGTGACTTTCTTCTCACAAACAACGCACATAAATATATTATACTATTTCTGAGATGTAAAAAAACTTTTTAAAAAGTTTTTTACGTCTCACAAATAAACGTATTTGGCTTCTGTCAGCCTCTTCTTCTTGGTGCAACGTTGATGGGGAAAAGTTGGCCGCATCTGCAGCCTGCATTTCCAGAAAAGGTATGGCAAAGCCATAATGATGCTTCATTCCTGCCACACGAAAGGTGACGTATGAGAGTCAGCATTCTGTGTTCAAATAATGGGAAAATGATACGTCGATTAAATAATTTACTATGGAAAAAAAATTGCCACTTTTGAAACCATTGCCAGTTAGTCACCAAATATTCGCACGTATGAAGACATCCATCATAGTCCAGTTATGACGTTTACTAACAAGCTAATACGTTTTGCTCCTTCGCCCTATGTACGTCCTCACTTTGTTTGTTACGGAATGACCCTTGCTGTTCTTGCGCCATAAAAATGCATTCTTCGCCTCACTTAGATCGTTTGCATACTTATGATTGCGTATGTCCGTGGGGGGTGGGGGGCAAGAAAAGTTGTGGTACAGGCAGAGACAGTCCTGACATAGGCAGTGACGTCAAAATACTTGGAGATACATAACCATGAACTGTGCTTAGTAAAAAATGAGAGGAAAAAAAAAAAAAAGATGTTTATGGAAGACCATGCAAAGTATAACGACGATGGACCGTGGGGGGGAGAAATAGAACGCTGACCGAAACTGATTGCTCAGGGTCCAGGCCCTGGCGGATCCAAGATGGGGGGCAATGGGGCGATCGCTTCCTTCCCCTTGAGCTAGGGTTATGTCATAGAAAATGAATGTACTGGACACTTAGCTAAAACTAGGAATCGTTTGCACCCCAATATTTTTTGTATCCGCCATTGGTCTAGGAAGCGGCTCTATAGGCCTAAAGAGGTTCGGACTAGGATTACAGCGCCGCCTTCGATGGCCACCCTTCCCATCATACCTTCCCTGCCTAGTAGTAGAAGAGGAGGAGGTTTGGATTCTTTGGATAAATGTAAGTCCATTACCCTACGATGCCATAGTGGTTACACATTCTTGTATCATGCCATGAATCCGGGTTTGATTCCCAATGGTGTCATATAATGGATGTCATTTCGGCCAGAGATGCAAAACTAGAGCATGTTATGTAAAAAAAAAGGGGGAGGGGCGAATCCTCCTCCGGAAAGAAAAAGAGATAATCCTCCACATACACATTCCTGGCGCCCATGGCAACCATGTATGGTTTAATACATGGTTGCCATGGGCGCCCATAAGTGGGGTAGGGGGCTTGAGCACCCCCCAACCTCCCTACCGTTATTTAAAATTTTGATTTGTCGGATTCTGCTATGCATTTATTTTCAAAAGTACAATGAGTTCTAGATGAATTTCAAAACATTATGAACCGATGAATCTGTAATAATTCTAGGAGAGGATTATATGTCGTGTGCGCATGCGTGGATTTGGACGCCCAGGCTGTGCATGTAACGCGGTAATAGAACTGACTGCCCATTGGTAAAATTCTATACGAGTTTTTGATACACTTTTCACATTTTAAAATAAGGTACTTTTTAGCTCATTGCTAATTGTCAAGCAGTATCAATTATTTTTGTAGCATTTTAGTATCTTGTACATTCACTAAAATGTTCGATAGCCTTATAGGGGTAATAATTTTTCTTAGCCCCTCCCAACCCCCCCTAAAAATACTCATATGGGCGTTTATGGTAGCGACTAATCTAATAATATGGTATTTTCTATCTAGCGCTAGGTATAGCTCATTAAAGCTTTGTCTACACTTAATTAATCATCAACATTTGTTTGATGGATGAAGTAGCATCCATGTTGGGGATTAAATATCTCCCTACTTCCCCCTTTTTTTCCCTCAAAAATAGGGCTAATGCTAGTCCGGCCAGTTTAAAAAGCTTTACATTGGAAAGTGGGCTGACCTTTTACCTGTACGAATCCTGGGAAATCCCCCAGGGGCTTTGTGAAGCATCCCAGGAGGCCCCAATGACCGGATTTTGTCTGCGACAAAGCACGTACCCCCAGGGGGTTGAAAAAACATCTTTTGGGAGTTTTCTTTTTCTTTTCTTTTTGTTCGAGATAGCAGGTTTTCGTCTGGGCAGCTATTAAAAGCCCTTTAAATGGATAGAGAACGTGCTGAATGATTCGTTTTTGCTGAGGATTTTTTTTTTTTTCCTTTCTAGACCAAGCTTTTCGTGGAAAACTAAGTCTTCTTTTTACAGCTCGAGGATCGATTTTCAGAGAATTTTAAGTGTTCAACAAATTATATTTTGACAGGGTTTTTTTTTCCTTTCAACGAAGTTTTCGCCGAAACAACGCCACTGTTTAGATTGATTTATCCTCTCTTTTTTTTTTAAAGGAGGATGGTGGTATATATGGTTTTTCTTAAAAACTGACATGATTTGAATCCTGTTCAATGAGGCGTTAAGCGTTGCCGTTT
>QLNU02003225.1:48881819-48904944 GCA_006491805.2 Dysdera silvatica | reverse complement strand
TCTTTATATTATTTGCTGAAGAACCTGAATGTGGTCAATCGTACTATAGCCACTTTTAAACTCTACTTGTTCTAGAGGTTTGGCATAGTTTAATGTTCTATAAATTCTATTTGCAGTGATTTTGCTAAAAAACTGTGTACATAACAGGAAGAAGGCTAATTGGTCGATAGTTTTTAAGATCATCTTGAGTTCCTTTCTTATGCAAAAGAATAACATCGCCATTTTTCCATGCATTAGGAATTTTTTGTTCCTTAAGACATTTTGAGAAGAGATTTGCCAATATTTTGTGAAGCGTTTTACACCCAGCTTTTAACATTTCAGCAGAAATGCCATCTTTTCCTGTGGATTTCCCATTTTTCATTGATCGTATGGCATCTGTTACCTCTGATACTAAAACATCCGGCATTTCTTCTGTAACTACAATTGTTGGCAGATTTTGCTGATCGTTACTTTTATAGAGGTCTGTGTAGAATTCTTTTACCCTCTTAAGCATTTCCTGGCGTGTTCTGCATACTGAGCCGTCATTACATTTTAAGGCAAGTATTTGCTTTTTTCCATTTACTAGCCTGCGTTTTGAATTTTTAATTTAAACCAGTGGTGAGTTAAGATCTTGGCATTTCTTGTAGTGGGAATGTAGGGATAATCCCTTGTGGGAATTTGTCGTCAAAATGGATTATCTAAGATGTGATAATGTTCAGTGTATTTATCCAAACGTAACGCTGGGTCGGAAACGCTAAATTAGCCTATGGCGATAACGAAAATACTACCACCATATGAATAATCATTCAACAATCATGTGAGTAATCATTCAACAATCATGTGAGTAATCATTCAACGATTATGTGAGTAATCATTCAACAATTATGTGAGTAATCATTCAACGATTATGTGAGTAATCATTCAACGATTATGTGAGTAATCATTCAACGATTATGTGAGTAATCATTCAACGATCATGTGAGTAATCATTCAACGATCATGTGAGTAATCATCCAACGATCATGTGAGTAATTATCCAACGATCATGTGAGTAATTATCCAACGATCATGTGAGTAATTATCCAACGATCATGTGAGTAATCATTCGAACCATCGCGTGAGGAATCATTCGACGATCATGCGAGGAATCATTCTGGACGATCATGTGGAGGAATCATTCGACGATCATGGAGGAATCATTCGACGATCATGTGAGGAATCATTCGGACGATCATGTGAGGAATCATCATCGGACGATCATGTGAGGAATCATCATCTGACGATCATGTGAGGAATCATCATTCGACGATCATGGGAGGAATCATCATTGACGATCATGCGTGAGAATCATCATTCGACGATCATGTGAGGAATCATCATTCGATTGATCATGAGGGGAATCATCATTCGACGATCATGTGAGGAATCATCATTCGACGATCAAGCGTGGAGGAATCATCATTCGACGATCATGTGAGGAATCATCATTCGACGATCATGTGAGGAATCACTTCATCGATGATCATGTGAGGAACCATCATTCGACGATCATGTGAGGAATCATCTGACGATCATGAGGAATCATCATTCAACGATCATGTGAGTAATTATCCAACGATCATGTGAGTAATTATCCAACGATCATGTGAGTAATTATCCGACGATCATGTGAGTAATTATCCGACGATCATGTGAGTAATTATCCGACGATCATGTGAGTAATTATCCGACGATCATGTGAGTAATCATCCGACGATCATGTGAGTAATCATTCGACGATCATGTGAGTAATCATTCCACGATTGTGTGAATAATGTGGGTCAGATTCCAACAGGACCACTTTCGCTTCTTTATTTATTTTTGAATCCGCTAATTATGGAGTTCGTTCCACTGATAGAAGTCTACGTATTTCTGTGAGAACTTTACGTCTTGCAGCAACATAACCTTAACTGTCCTTGTGCCATTAAACACAAAAAATAGCCGAAATGAGTATAATCAAAACTCCTCTGGCAACTGGGTATAGTTCTTCTTCATTATCACTTGTTTGAAAAACAAAGAAACATAGCGTAATAGATATTCGAAAGTATATGCAGCGGTAACGCGCCAAGCGTGTCGTTATAACCCGGGTTCGACTCCCAAAAGGTGCTAAAGAAAGGACGTTTACCGACTAACTACTCACTTTAGTTCTGGGGTTGGGTCCAAGGGCGGTCGCAGTGTGGGTGGGGGGAGGTCACAGGGGTCATGACCCCCCAAATATATTTTTTCACTGTAAAAAATTCCAACTTTCATGATAAATGAAGGGTGTTATTCCAAGACCATGGCAAATTCTGTCCTTGACCGCCCCCCCCCCAAAAATGAAGGTCTCTGTCCGCCACTGGTTGGTTCCCTAGGATTTAGAAGGCTCCGATTCCTCGACAAACTGTAGGTCCTGGGGTAATGTGTCCTTTGCCGTGGTTACTCAGTAAAACGTAAACAAACGGATATATATGTGGAATAATTATTTGATTTGTAACCCTATCCATTAAGGATTTGCCAATGCAAATTTACTTGGAGTTCGCCGGGACGATTACTTTTTTTCGCTGGTTTTAGTGCTTAAAACCGAGAAATGGTAATTGAACTTCTCTACAGAGGGCTCTATGAGAATTGAAGGCCGTTTGTTTGAGAACTCTGCTGAAAACGCATCCGCCATTTTAAATAATGGCTTACGTATCGTCTTAATGACACTATTTTTGTCGCTGTAATGTGTGAGTGCGAGGTCAGCAGTTAAGAATTGCTGCTTTGAAAGGTGTACTGCAGCGTTATTGCCGAATGGCATAGGTGTTGAAACGGTTTTCGTAATGGTTTCTTCTGTTGTGATGTTTTCAGTATGGCCCTTTGGAGCAAGTTCTGTATTTGTTGGAATGGTCGATACACAAAACGGCATTTTTGGGATCAAGGTACATCTGCGCTAAAGTGCTTGTATATACCAAGTTTCGCAAGTACCAATACTGTAGGATAATGGGAAGGAGAGTGTTTCCTTACCAGTTGTTCTCAAGAAATGTCGTTACTAATGTTAATGAAACGTTGATTCTCACGTTAAATCCATAACTTGCTATTAATAAAGAAAGCTATTTTGTAGCTAAAAGAGTATCATTTTCAGCTAGAAGAATGCTAACATATTCTTAGTAAGCAGGATAGCTTCTTACTTACCAAGTTATTTCTGGCCATTTTATCCGTTTAGTAAATTAGCAAGATGCTAGTTTGGGTCATTTTGTCAGCAAGTACTTTATTGGCAATAATAACCTTAGATGTGAGGATTGATTACTACTTGAATTGGATGGAAAACTTGCAGCAATTGCCATTACTTTGAAGGTCTGTCCCCTTCCCCATTAGTACATTATTTAGGGCACAGCCCCCCCGCGTCCTGGAGTCCTTGGGAATAATTGCTATTATTCTAACCTATGGTGTTTTTTCTTCCTAGAAATTAACCTATAGGTTTTCACCTAACGTTACCTAAGATGCGATACTCAATAACATGCTAAGCAATGATCATGAAAGAGGATTAAAAAGCAAAATGCTTGAAAAACTAAATTTACAAATTACCTTTTCTAAACTTCCGCAAACCTTTGATAATGGGCGCCATATTTTACGACCTGGGCTCTTAGCTTGCTTAAATACGGACATACAAATGTGAAGTATTTTAAAACCACAATTTAAATCTCCAATGAGTTTTTTGGAATTAAAATACCAGCCAAGTTTTAAGGAAAAAGGCCCGTAATGTCACTACTACTACTACGAGATTGGTAATTTGGCAATTTTGCTTGCCTGGAGGAACCAGAAAGCACTAAATTTAGCGCTATTGCCTGCAAGTTAATGGCGAGAGGCTGAGAGAAAACCCTAAAACGGTAAAGCCTATTATAGAGTAACAAAAAACTGGATGTCAGTCCGCTACTGAGTTTTGTTCATTATCTTTTTACCTTTTCGTAAATACCGTTGGTTACAAATTGACTTAGCATTGTCGTCCTGTTATTATACAGCCATTAGTTTTTTACGGCTAAAAACTATCATTACATTTACTCCGTGATCTTTTTTTCGTGGGCGCCAACTGCAATTTGCCGATGCGAGTCCATCACTTGCAGTTGAAATCGTAAGAAAGCACGTTAGAATATCTTTAAATCTCTCCAAACGCACAATTATCCAAAACGCAATCTGTAATGACCACAAGAAATAGTACGTCATTGCCTTTGCTCGTCGTATGCAGTGAGCAGCAAGTGAAATAATGAATGCAAAAATCGCCTTGGTTTATAAAATTCTGGCGACCTGCTTCTTCAAACAACCGAAATACTTTTTTTTTACCCTTCTCAGGAATAGTAGTAAATACCAATATACCAAAGAAAGTGGTTAACATATAAGAGCCTCTGCGCTACGATATTTTCAAATTTTTCTTGGAGTGGGTGGGGGTTTATGAAATTATTTTTGGTATTTTGATACAGCCCAGTTGATTACGTGACTCTTGGAACCCAGGAGATCCTTGGTTCGCCTCCAAGTTAAGATGTCTTTTTTTTTTTTTTTTTTTTTTTTTAAACAACCCACGAAAACTTGTGATGGTGGATCATTGAATTCTGGTTTAAACTATAGAGTGAGGGTGTCAAAACATCCAAAATTTCAGCATCGGTCTTAAAGAAACCTAACTTGTTTAGAAGAATGTTATGTTGTTTAGTTTACAACGGGAAGAAAATTCTTACCGAAGGACGAAATATCCTGAAAAAGCAAAACTTTAGAAATGGCGTGTTTAAATGTTATTATATATAGAAATTTATGGCACCGTGTGTGTGTGTGTAGGAAGGTTCAAAGTGTTTAATTAAGAAGTAAGTATGACGCGAGATAAAAATCCAAGAATGGTAAATTAATGCCAATCCTTCCATCAATGAACTCCCAAACGATAAAAAGGAGCGCAACATCTCAAAATTCCAATTTTGCGTTTATCCTGTAGAACATGTTTGATTTTTAATAAAAAATAACTTGCAAGTATACAGAGTGTTCATAAAGTCGTTGTACGCTTTTTGAAACGTTAATAAATGTTTATGTAAACGTCGTAAAATGAATATAACATTGGGTAGCTTAAACATATGTTTTTACTTAACATGAAATTTTAAGTTAAAAAATATACTTGCCCTCCCCAATCATCATCAGTACAGTCGAAGATGAGTTTCCATGTTGAGAGCTATCGCACTTCTCAGTATTCCAGTTGAAATTTCTTTTACAATTCAAGTTATTCAGGTATTCTGAGTTTGATTTATTAAACAAAACCAACTTCTTTAGATACTCTGAAACTGAGAACAATAAGATATGCAAAAAATTTCAATTGGCGTCTTTTAATAGCTCAATATGAAATCTTAGGTTGTATCGACGAAGTAATGGAGAATATGCGAAATAATTTGAACGTATTACTGGATATATTAAATATAAATTAAACTATAATATTGAAGCTATGTAATATTATATTAATTTTATAATTTCTATTTAAAGAAAGTTATTAACGTTTATGTAGCAAACTAGGATTGTGTTCTCCGACTTGGGTACGAGTAAACTCGTGGTCGCCCTGAGGTGTGTAGATGAAAGGACCAGTGACCTCACAGCGTATTCTTGACCCCTAATCTTTTTAAGCTGCTTGAGCCTTCCCCCCAATAATTTTTAAATTACTACGCCCCTTGTCCTGGGCTATCTTTCTCTGCATTATTTCAGCCAGAGTAATACAAATTTCATTGTAGTATGCTGTAGTATTTTTATTTTCCCGTGTGGAGGTAGTAACGCCCTTCCCCCTCTCACTTGGTATTCGTAGGTGAGGAGATGAATATATATTTAAAAATAGGGAGCACACATACACATACACACACACACACACACACAACGGGTGTAGTGAACCTGTTAGTATAAACCTACATACTCTTATGTGTATGTCCTTGATTATACACACAAATAGTGGCGCAGTATAGCCCAGATGCTCTTGCGCCATAAAAAATCCAAACAAACAAACAAATATATTTTATAAAGCTAGTCAAAAGTATTACTGAATATTTCTTGGTAGTCGGACGCCAATGCGTAGTATATTTTAATCAAACAATAATACTACGCATTTTTTTTTATGTTTTTATGAAAAAACTCATAAATGTATTTAACAGAAAAACTAAAACTTGTATAGCAAATTAACGCAAGCGTCTAAAAATCTAAAACGAAAGCAAAGTATTTATTCTTTGAAGGAAAGGGAAAAAAAAAAGATTCTGTACTTGTTGAATACTGTGTTCGCTTTCTATACTTGAAAGAGTTTTGGAGTGTTGCCACTCGGACGGTCAGAAAAACTCGACTGTTCAATCGTTTGCTTTCTTTCCTTTCTGTTAGCTTTTGCATTTTTTGAGCCGGACAATACATGTCAGTCACCACGCTAATGTTGGAGCATTGTTCTTGCAGCGCTAACTGTGTTAAGACACGTCCTTGAGTCTTTGTTTATGTTTTTTATTTATTTATTTTTTATTCTTTTTAGTAATTACGATTCGGGAGGTTACGTTTTTTCCGGCAGTTGAAGCGATGTATCGCGCGATTTTTTAAAAATTTATCCGCCTACTTGTTAACTTGTTCACTGCGATAAATCGTTCGTGGCGGAACTCCATTGAAAAATTACGCCGCCTTTTTTTTTTCTTTTTTTTTAATCTACTAGTGATACATATATTTTTTTCTGCCTCAAAGTTTTTTGACAAAGGTCCATGCCCGTCACACTTATTTAAGTAACTGAGTGAGTGAAGATATCACTTCCTCTTACATATATATTCCTCGTCGTTGTTACAATAAACTCTGTCAGTAACGTTTTAATTAACGACTTTATTTCTGTTTAACGACGATATTTTGCGGTCCCGGCAAATACTAGGTAGAATTATGCAAATTACGATTAACGTTTTTTCTGTTTGGCAACAGTTTTTCTCCACCCTTTAAGTCATTGAGCGAGAGACTGCTTAATAGTGATTTTTTTTTTTTTGTCTTAAGTCTCAGCGAGCTGTCATCTGGAATCGAGATATTAGGGTTGAGGAGGCAGAAGGAAACATAAGCAACTATATTTATAAGCTATATATTTCACTCCTACTTATATTCTGTGTTTATCAACCATCAATTTCAGGGGCCCCTGCTCTCCTTCAAATATTTTTTGGGGCGCCAACGGGACCTGGGGCCCCTTAAAATTGGCGCCTCTAGCGCTTTCAAGTGATCCCAAATAGCGACATCAGTAAGGTGCTGCCTATTATTCCTTATCAATGTGATAAGTTATCACACTCTTCATAATTCTGATGGGCACATCATCATGGTAATGGATACATCCATAGCCAGGCTGTGAATAATGGATGCTCCATCTTATTCGCTCCCAAGACAGATAATGAATGCCACCATCCTACCAACGCGCATTACGAATTGAAGGACACTAAACCTGTGTTTATTACTAATGTGAGTAGAGAGCCCCCCCCCCACCCCTCTCATCAATAACGGATGGTATGCACCTGCTTTTCTTTTTAAATTAAGCATAGTTTACCCGCATCCGTTGCAAACGGCAGATGCCATTCACCTGTATTCACCACAAGCTGAAGAGAAGACTAACCTTACCAAACTTCCCATAACACAGGTTTTATAGAGGAACTCCTGTCACGTTCGTGGTATTTAAATTACACTTGCAACACTTTGCAAATCTATGGACGAAGGAAGGCTCTTTGAAGAGATCGACTTACTACTGCAGTATGTGTAACCATCAAAGATCTATCAATTTCTCTGTTACTTATGCAATAATTTTTGCCACCCACGTTTATGTAGCTCAAACTAGAGCTTTTTTATATTTGGAGAAAAAATAAACACAAAAAATCTCGCCCTGGGGGCTTTTCTGTGTTGACCATTGTTTGGCAGTTGTGTTACCCTTGTGAAGAGTAGTAATGTCTTACATCCTAATATGCGTTTGTTCTTGTCCTCGTTCGTCTAGTAGGTCAAGACACCGCGGGCTCAACGCGGGGACCCTGGTTCGAATCCAGGATGAGGACGGCGCCTCTTTTTCTCCAAATACGAAAAAGCTCTAGTTTGAGCTACTTAAACGTGGGTGGCAAAAATTATTGTATAATAAATTCCCCCACGAAAAACTCACAAAAATCTCTCCCCGGAGGCTTTTCGGTGTTGACCATTATTTGGCAATTGTGTTATCCCTGTGAAGGGTAATAATATCTTACATTCTCTGTTACTTGAAAAGTATTTTGGTTTTTCGACGCTGACGCGTTTTGAAGCCAATGTTTTTAGATGTCGTTTACCAACCCATCTCCAACCGACAATTTTCTCCACACCATAGCATTTGTAATGGTCTTACCCACACCACTTGGTGGATGCCACCTAATCTCCAGTTTCATTGGACCTATAATGATATTGTGTCTTTCTACAATGAGAATAAAATTTACATCTTCCATCTGATGTTATTGAAAATGCTCACTCTTTTTGATGAGTTCAAACATTAAGAGCAAACCCTTGATGACTTAACTGAATTGATGGTGGAACCATTAATGATTTAACTAAAAAAGAAACTGAATTGATTAATACGTGAGAAATACATGATCTGGTGTACTAGAATCAGCGTCATGTTAAATCAAACGTTTATCTGCACATGCATATATTAAACGAAATATTTTTCTGGATCGACACAAGTTTAATGAAATATTTCCTAGTCAGCATGACTAGAATAAATCGTTTGCCGGTGTCAAGGTAAGTTTAATAAACTATTTATCTAAATTAGCAATTTTGAATGAAATATTTGCCGAAGGTTAGAGCATGCTGAATGAAATATTTGCCAAAACCAGAGCATGTTGAGTGAAATATTTGCGGAAAGTTAGTGCATGTTGAACGAAATGTTTGCCGAAGGTTAGAGTATGTTGAATGAAATACTTGCTGAAGTTAGAATATGTTGAATGAAATACTTGCTGAAGTTAGAGCATGTTGAATGAAATATTTGCCCAAGTTGAGCATGTTGAATGAAATATTTGCTGGAGTGAGGACATGTAAGTAGAAGGAAATATTTGCTGGAGTCATTAGTAGAATGAAGAATTTTCAGGTTTACCATAAGTGGAATATAAAAGATTAATTGAACAATGAGGTTCGATAAAACTCTGAATCTATAACGAGCTAACTTTTAAGTCTTTTTTTAGCCTAATCTCCTTAAAATGCGACACAAGGAAGATAGCAATAACTTCTTCAACGCTCTGTTAAACATTCAGCTAGCAGATTCACTTGCTAGCAAGACACTGCACGCTTCGGATATAGGGATTGCATATTGGCCGTGTAATTGGCCTATTAGTTTGTCCGATTAGCGTACGAATGGACAGAGTGCTCACAAAGTCACTTCCGCATTGCTGACGCTTTTTACTGTGGAATTGAGATATGCTGCGATTCAGACGGACATTTTTTAGATATTGGTTCGTGTGTTCATATACGCGTAACTTGATTACACAGACATTTACGGGAATGATGGCCGCTGTTGAGTGTCTTGGTGTTTCTAGTTCGGGGCGAAGCCTAAGCAAGTGAAAACGAAAATCCATGCTAAAGCGTCAAGGACAATCCAAAAGGACGACCTTCAAATGAACGAAAACGACTAGGTCCCGTGAAGAAGGAATCCAATGCGGGCATTAGGAGATATGCTTAATAATGTGGCATCATACTTTCTTTGTACTCCTGTGTTGCCAGTTTCCATTACATAAATGTTAACCTAAAGTCGAAATCACTTAGTTTTCTTATCCGTAATCTCATCCCCAATACCGTTAACATAATCTATTTTACAATAGAGACAGACGATGAAATACATGCATACGTACAGGATATAAACAGACGAGAAAATCATACGTTCATAGCTTAAGATCTATAGTGAACAAAGAGGTATATAATCAACACATTTTGCTCAACCTATATTCCCCCGTATACCTCCAAATTGCAGTCTGAAAATGTTTGAACAGACGAATCCTCTTTTATGGTTCGATAGTGGTTAGTGGATGCGTTGTTGCGTTAAGTCCTTGGGCATAGTGAGCCGCAAACAATGCAAAATCAAAACAGACGATCGACTCCACGTCCATAGTAAATCTGTATTTTTTTCTGTATATTTTCCTCTCGTGGCTTTTGATGATTACTGCTCAAGGCCGGATTAAAAGTTGATTTGCGCTATCGTTTTATTCGTTTTTGATCCCTATTTGAAAGAGAAAACCTTTGTCCCTACAATACCGTCTTCGTCGCACTTAACGACGGTTTTGATGGACAGACAGACGAGTTGGGGCTTCGTTCTTTATTTTAAGAGTCGATTTGTGATCTAACCCTTTGTTTGTTTTTGATACTGTCGGTTCTTGATTTTGAATTAATTAAATCGACCTTGGAAATGTCCCAACGGCGCAACATTTTTGTTTTGTAAGAGGAAAATGGCCTTTGTTCTTCACAGCGCTTTTGTTTTGTCTGTCGGATTATATAACTTCCTGGTCATAACATGAGAAAGAGCGTAGGTGCCAATATAGTGCCCTTTTTAGTGTTAAACGGACTTTTTGTGAAATAACCAAACGTGCATAGGATTAAATGTAAGCGGGGTTATTGCGATGTGTTCCCGCACATACGTTCAGTGCCGTCTTCACGTGGGGGCAAACTAGACCTCAAACTGGGGTTGTAAAGCTGCGAAGTTCGTTTAGTGTATTTTTCTTGCAACAAAATTATGGAAATTTAAAAAGTTGTCTAAAAGGCCCCCGAATAAGACGACCTTGTATCAGTCCCGTGGCTAGACACTTGTTACGGGTGGGGGGGATCAGAAAGCTACAGAGGTGGCTTAAAATTCGTAAATGTTTTGATGTATTTTATTAATATATTTAATAACACTAAATATATAAGTAGACTAATATATTTAAAATTAATAAATAAATTTCTTAAAATAAATTTTGCATTAAGAAATAAATTTTAGTATACCTCTCTATAATTTCTCTTATCCTTATTATAAAGTATATGAAGATTCAAACGTATGTAAAAAACATTATATACACAAGATCTACGGTAGAAAGCTATTTTGAATACATTTTTAACGTCAAAGAACAATTTCCATTGTCATGTACAATTTCGTACAAAATAAAAAATTTAAAATGAGGTTCTACAATATTTGATTTTTGAGAAAAAATATTTCCAGGAGGGGCGCAGCCCCCCTATAGCCCCAGTCGGGCTGCGGCTTTGCCTTGTATATGTTGTTGCATTTAGGTAGGCAGTAGTGCCGGATTAAAGATTCTATTAGCACTAAGCTGAAAGAATAGAATGGGTCGCTAAAAAATGTGGCCGTCGCGGTATTTAATCAATAAATAAATTATTTTTTTTTAAGTTCATTATCTTCAGTATCCAGGCATATCAATAATGAAAACTTCTCTTGTAAATAAACAAGATTAAAATGACGTTTAAATTTAAATAGAACCAGGTCTCCTCAATACCTCTGCGGGACCTACTCGGCCTATACGTAAATGCTACACTACTAGGAAGGTAACATTCTCCGTCGCACCGAATATCTTGGATTTTGAATTTTCTGAATTTTTTTTACTGATCTGTAGCCCGAGGTTTGATTCTCAAAGATACAGAAGTTTATACAAAAAACTATAGACCCTCTCACTAAACCAACTTTTTGCTAACGCAGTAAGCTTAGGGCCAATTTTCTCAAATGTGATTTTGGCCCTGCGGTGGCGCAGTGTGGTAACGCGTTCTCCTATTGCGCGGCTAATCCGGGTTCGACTCCCAGCAGTGCAAAAAGAACGCTTACTCAGAGATCTCATAAAGATCGCACTGCTCACTGTAGTCCGGGGTTTGGTTCCCCAGGCCTTAAGAGGTTCGGATTCCTCGGAAAACAGTAGGTCCCGGCGCAGCATGACCACTGTAGTCTTTGAGCCGTAAAACCAAAAAACAAACAAACAAACAAATGTGATTTTATACTGAAAGTGTGCGTATAAACCGGCCCTTGACATGGTTTCCGTTTTACATATATATTTGTTCATTTGCATAAGTTCTGTAAACTTTTTGTTTATAAATATTGCATTGTTTCAATGTATTGCATTCTAAATTTCATTCATTGTATTAAATATAAATGTATTATAATGTAAATATAAATGTATATAATATAAATATAAATGTATTATAATGTAAATATAAATGTATTATAATGTAAATATAAATGTATTATAATGTAAATATAAATGTATTATAATGTAAATATAAATGTATTATAATGTAAATATAAATGTATTATAATGTAAATATAAATGTATAATGTAAATATAAAATGTATTATAATGTAAATATAAATGTATTGCATTCTAAATTTCATTCATTAATATATTGCATTTTTAATGTGCGATTTTTTAAGTACGAAAGGGAAAAAATTTTTTTTATTGAAAATGAAAAAAGCTTTGATTTAAAAATAGAACGTTGCGTGTCCGTTTTAAATTTAATAGAAAAATCCATTGCATTACAGAAAAGTTGGGAATAAAATTCCTCCGCTGAACGATTAATGATATGTCAAACAAAATAATCGATTCCGAAGGCAATTTAAACTTGAAAAAAAAATATATACACATTGCAAAGGAAGTAGAAAACTTTAATTACCGTCTTCCGTTTTGATAATCACGAGATACGAATCTCTTCTGTGAGCCGTGATGCCAATTCCCTGCAGCGAAATTTAATGAAGGCAACGCGTGTCTGCATTTCGAATTGCCCAATGGCTGCAATTTCAGCATTACCGTTTCCTCATATGCAGTTGACGCTATTTTTGCCAGTGGCGCCGCATAGCGGATGGAAATCCCTTTTCGGCGTTGACAATTCAGTTACTGAATAAGAGGTAACTCGGTCAGAGTGTATTACGTTGAGAAACGTCACGTGACAACAGTGAATGGAAAATACGAATTACAAAGAAAGTACTATAGATTTTGTTAAGGACTCTCTTTTTTAAGTTCTTGGGTCGTCCGGTGGCACAGTAGTTCGTCCGTCGTGCCATTAAATTAGGTTTGACTTTTAATGGCATTTTAAAACTCGTGCCTTTTTTTACCAGTCGTAGTCCGGAGTTCAGATCCCTTGGCAATAGATGTTTAGGTTCCGGTGTATGATGACCCTTGCTGATACGCAAATTTACTTTTGATTTCTTGAAGGGAAGTGTGTGGGGGGGCAAGAAGTAATTGACTTTAACATGGAAACACATGTCATACCTTCAACGCCTCATCATCATCCCCCCCCCCATTAAGTTGCTCCTTCCGCGGGTGCCGGTCGCCATTTCTTTTCCCTTTATTTATTTTTCATATTAAAAACATCAAATCTTAATAAACTAAATACAAATAGTTCTAATAGGAACATGGAGTGTTTTCACCAAGTTCTTTACGCATCCGCAAGGACATTTCCTTCATCCTTTCCCCATTGGTTCACTCCTGAGAACATTTCCTGTTTCTGCGCAGGCGCGTGGCTGTCGAGATATTTTGGTACTACCGCCAAATATACGTTACATGTCGCCAAATATTGCGTAACATCCATGTTTTCGGCGATACTTTGGAGAACCCTGTCAAGTAAGAAAAAGTACTTTTTACATAGACAGCTAAGGTTAAGCTGTTCCGGGGAATGCGAACCGCAGTTGCTTGAGGATGTATGTAACAGCGAATTAGTTGAAAATACCATCAAGTGCTGGCAGGGCATAGTAATTTAAAAATTGGTGATGGGGTCGAGTATTTTATGACAGATCATGTGATGACGTTAAATAAGATAATTCGTCTTACTGTCCAATGGGGGGGGGGGCTTGAGCCTCCCCCATTCCTACGTCACTGAGTTCTGGCTATCATCAGAAGTCAAACCCAAATTTTACACCTAGTTAACAAACGCTGTATCATTACGAGTAAGGAACATGCGTCAAGAAGAAACTAATGTTCTCAATCTGCACATGGGCGGATTTACCATTTTGCCGCCCCTAGGCTACTTTTTGCCGTCCCTTCCTACCCCCGTCCCCTTCCCCCGTTACTGGTAGGAACATAAAAATTGCTACATTCAGTATACACCCTAAACTTTAGCATTGACAAAAAATACGTTGAAAAATGAACTCATAAATTAAACCATAAAAATTAACCAATATTAACCTATATTGAAGTGTCTCTCTATATTAAAGTATTATTTCTTTTTGGTATATAATAAATTCAATTTTATTGAAATAAATTTTAATTTTAGCAAAAAATAAAAGCCTATCGAACACTGGTATTCAAATGCAGAGTATTATGTCTAGCTTTCTTCTTGTCAACACATCTGGTTATGCGATCGTAGGGTATTGGTTTTATTATATCAGACTCAATACACAAAATTTGCCACCTTAATCTATAGTTTAGTATTGCCTATTGGGAAATACGGCACTAAATCTAAGCACAATTTACGCGTTTTCGCCAAAAAAAGCGGCGATCGCGTTTATTGTCATCCCTTGAAATTCTTCAAGCCAATTCGTAAAATGGCGTAAAGGTTGGTCCAAGCCGCCTTCGTATGAGAGTTTTTATTAGTTGTGACAAATCCTGATCTAATTCCCACCTTCAAGCTCTAAAAATAGTTCACGTTGGCGATGTATCAAATCTATAATTTTTGCTATTCAATTCAAGAATTTCCTCATGTCTATGCAATCGCAATGGGCGATCCTTTGGTGAGGTCACTCGTTTGGCATGCCTCTCATGGCCAACAAGTTTCCGTTTCGGCAAAGGTGGTGATGACGCCAAATTGATGCTTTTCCTTCGTTTTATGGCAAACCGCAAAAGTGACGTCACCTTGAAGCAAGATGACGTCACTGTAAAGAATATTTGCATTTGTTTTATTATTTCAACTTTTACGTTAACCCTGCGCTGTGTTATGGACTTCCGCAGAAAGCTTTGCGAAATCTGTAGATCATTAGGTCATCGCTCTAAATCGCGTCACTAATTATACTTGATATTTTAACCGTAATGAGAATGACGGAATATCGGGTCCCAACCGGTTAATTGAATGATTATGGCGCAAGGACAGCATAGGTCACCCTGCGCCAAGGACCCCACAAATGGCTCCGTAAAACTTCGAAAATTTTGTTGATTTCCGTTGAACTCTCAGGGAATCATAGAGGCAACGAGTTGAACCTATTCAATCTATATCGTATTCCACATCCACCTGTTAAAACGGTCAGATGTTTCTTAATTGGACTGAATTTATACTTATATAAAATATTGTCTTAACCTAATAAATGAAGAATCGAGAGATTTGAGGAGATGGTCGTTAATGTTATTTTCGGTGTATTCGTAATTCGGGAAAATGGCGGAGGTACTAACTGCTATGCAACATTTGAGCACGGAAAATCTAAAACTTCTGGTTTATTTTTTCTGATCGTTTTTCTTAAAAACAAAATAATCATGTGTTTATAGAGAAATCTTGTTCGCGATAACGAACATCGGTTGATTAATTTGTATTTCGTGTTAATCCGACAAAACATTTCCAAAACTTCCGCATCCTCGAAGCGAAGGAGACATCAATTACCTTACAAAACAGAAACTTTATTTGCTTCAATGGATTTACTTACCCAAATTTGTTGCTGATGCTAACAGAAATTCTAGCTAGCTACAGATTATATCATTGTCTAATTTTATGACACAACATGTTTTGGCAGTCTTTAATCATCGTAGGGAAATCTGTTTCCCTACGTAGGGATAAAAATTTCCCTTGGGGCATCGTGGTACTGAAAACGGAAACATTTTGATTATGAATTATGTGGCACTTAGCAAGTTTCTGATAGTTGGCGACCATAGGTGGAGGTTGCAATTATTTTGTGTTGCTGTTAAGTAGACAGTGGGGGACGGGGGGGATAAGACCCCCCTCTTTTGTTAGAAAAATTACATTAATTCTCCATGACATTCGTATTAGAAACAAAATCCAGCGCTGAACCCCCCCCCACTTCGAGATACTGCGTACGCCTATTTGTGAAGACACTGTCAAATTTGAAAATCGAAGAGCGATACAAAATTTACAGTAAATCTGTTTATGCTTTAAATCTATTATTTCTCGACACATTTCAACCTTTGTATTACGTGCCAATACAGTTTACTACTATTTATTAATAATAAACAAGGTGTGAATTTTTTTTTTTGATGGTGTTCGAATTATTTCGTCTTAAGTCCCATATACAAGTTCAGGAGCAAACTGGGTTCACTCAAAGGGCGCATACCTTTGATTTTCGGAGCGCACGGGTCCTGCCGCCCATGCGCCTAGTCCGCCCCTGTACATGTCCGGTCCCGTCGTCCGAGTCCCCAGAGGCGGGTTTACGGCTTTGGAATCTCTGTGCTATGACATATTTTGCTTTGACATATTTGCCGACTGTAGGCTGACATATTTTGCCGCTTAATCTTACCAAACGTAACTAGAGGTATGACAGATTTTGGCGTTTTTGTCAAATTCTTAATTGGCATGCCTGTCGATTGTTTCAAATTCATGTTTCCGCAATTATTCGTGAATTTGGCGCCTTCGACCCTCTCCCAAGGTGGCGCCTATAGAAGCGCCCATGCCTAGTTATGCCTCTAAACGTAACAAATGAAAATTGCAATTCTGTTGGCCTCCAAAAAATTCCCGTGTTTGCAAATTTCTCGGTGGTAAACTTTTTGCCGTTGTAGGCTTTACCCTACTTAAACCATTTGTAAATCTGCCACTGCAAATCCCGTATACGGTAGGACCATTACGCTGTCTGAGCGTCCTGTCTGGGATTACAATGCCGCCTTCGGTGGCCACCCTTCTCAATCTACGCTACGGTAGGACCACTATATATCGAAGTCGAAGATTCCATATAAAAAAAACTTTGATGTAAACAACTGTTCTATGAAATGAACGGGGACTTCAAATCATGGGGTTCACCAGAACTTCGCTATATAGAAAATTTCGATATATCGAAGTTCTGTTGTATATATGTATTGCGGGCTGTTATCCGGCATAACGTGACCTTTAATAACCTTGCGCCATAAAAACACAAATAGCTTCGATTTCCTTGAAACACCAGCTGTGTATATATGTATCGTCAAGCGTGAATGAAACTTTTCATTCATTTATAGAGAATTGCATTTTTTTTTCCCCTTTACGTCCTTTGTCTAACAATTGATCGGCTTCTGTGGCAGCACCTGCTTCTATAACTAAGGACGATAATTGCAATGCAAACGGTGTTACAACGGCTTTGAGAAAAGCCGTTCCACCTGTGTCCCGATTTATTTGGATATATATTATACTTTTTATGTTTGTTCCTGGATTTTTCGGTAATATATAAAACTAAAAAGTGTTTTTTTACATGAAAGAAAATTAGATTTATGCCTTGTGTGTTCCGAAAGTCTGACTTGCATTCGATATGCGATCAGGGCCCGAGGTTTTTCGGAAGCAGGTGGCTCCGAAATAATTTACAAGTACCATAAATGGGATAGCTGCTTGCGCCTCGGGCCCAAAGTATCGTAGTCCCAACATCTTCTCATTCCTACCTTGGACTTTAATTATTATTATTATTATTTTTTTTCAGTCGAACCTTAGTTCGTGTCAAAGCGAAATTACTTTTAACATGAACTGCTTCTAGAATCCGCTCTGAATTAGAGACAGAGTACAGGGGTGTATCGCGACTTCAAAAATGGGGGGCCCCATCCCCAATTCTTCGCCATTCCCCCCTCTTTTAACCTGTTAACCGGGGAATAAAATTTTGTAAACACTGGGGACTTTTGGTGGGGACATTTTGGTGATCTTACAGGCATGACGAAAAATTTCGTCATTCTCGTTTTGATGATTCTCCTGGCATGATGAAAAATGTCGTCATTCGCATTTTGGTAGTCTTATGGGCATGACGAAAAATGTCGTCATTCGCATTTTGGTAGTCTTCCGGGCATGACGAAAAATGTCGTCATACCCAGTTAACAGGTTAATAAACAGTCCCCATTTCATAAATATATTAATGTCCCACAACCTTTCACTGCCAAGAAGAGCCCCGCCGAAGAAGCCCGCTGGCGGTTCCTCCGTAGAAGGGTGACACTACGAGTCATACAGGCGCTACTCAGTGGCGCACCCACGTAGGGGGCCCGGGCCCCTCCCTTGGGTTAACAAAATGAAAAATTATTACGCCAACAGACACTGGTAAATTATTTTATTAAAAAATGTAAGATGAAAGTAGTGATGTTCCCAACATTTTCATGAATTCTGCTGACAGTGAAGAGATTGCTGTTGGATTGTCTTCAAACGCTTTCTGGGAAGTAAAGGTAGACCAAAACACAATATCAAAAACGGTTGAAATAGAAATTCTGACTGTAGATATTTGTAATTAGGCCAAGAAATCTAACCTCACTGATGGAGATAAGACAAGAGTGCTGGCCATTGTAAAATTGTATAAACATAATCTACTACTTCTAATTATTTAAGTATGTTGCATTATAGAATTATTAGTAATTTAATAATGATAAATGTACACAAATGATACACAATGTACACAATGATGATGATGATATGGCGTCTGGCCATTTTTTTTCTCCACCAAAAATTCCTTGCACCACTGCCCCCTTGAGAATATTCTGGGTGCGCCACTGCTGTGATGTCAGTGGGCCAGCTTCGACCCCCTAATGTGAACTTGCTCGTGTGTAAAATGCGTCGTAGGTTCAGAGGTCATGCAAAACTATCGAACACATCCTGATCCGTAGTGTCGGGTTTTATTGGTAGTCAAACCCAGCCCAACTGATGCGGTGACGACAGTTGTAATTACTGTGACGCGATCCGGATAATCGAACACCTCGATCATGATTATAATATATTGTATATAATAAATTATAAATGGCGCGTAGGAGCTCACTTCAGTCATCACAAGGTCAAATGAGTTTCTGGATGAAGAATCAATCCCTGATAACTGGAGATTCATATAATCGAACGATTCGGATAATTGGGAGATTCGAACAATTAGACTACCCGGATCGTTAAGTAAAATTTCATTAAATATTCCGGATAATTTTGCAAGATCTCATTAAATGTTCCAGATAATTTAGCAAGATCTCATTAAATGTTCCAGATAATTTAGCAAGATCTCGTTAAATATTCCAAATAATTTAGTAAGATTTCATTAAATTTTCCGGATGATTTAGTAAGATTCCATTAAATATTCCGAGTAACTGATAATATTTTTCTGCATGGTCCGTATAACTGACACAGTCGAACAATTGAATGATCCGGATAATTCACCAAGTGGAACAATGATCCGGATAATTCACCAAGTGGAACAGTTGGATGATCCGGATAATTCACCAGTTGGATGATCCGGTGGAACAGTTGGATGATCCGGATAATTCAACAATCGGAACAGTTGGATGATCCGGATAATTCAACAATCGGAACAGTTGGATGATCCGGATAATTCAACAATCGGAACAATTGAACGCTCCGGATAATTTGAGATTTCATTGGGCGATCCGGATAATTTGATGAAATTTCACTGGATGATTCAGATGATTGATTGATTGATTAATTAATTTGTACATTTTGCTGACCCGTATAATCTGGTGGTTCGTGTAGCTAGATAATTCGATCATTCGAGCAATTGAATTGTCCGGATAATTGGATGACTGAATGATCCGAATATTTGGGATTCCTTTTATGTATATTTTCATATTGTGATATAATAATGTTCTCTGTAGTAAATTTTTTCCCCCCCTTCACATTTTTAGGGAGGCTTCGCTCGTGTCCACGAGCTGACGGATCTCACCACAGGCCAAGTTTACGCTGGGAAAATAATATTAAAAAGCCGGCTAACAAAGCCCCATCAAAAGGAAAAGGTAAACATTTGTCTGTTTCGACTTCCATTACCTCTTAATCGATTTAATTTTTTTTTTATTTATATTTATTTTACCGACATTACTACGATTTACTAAAAACAACGTTACATTAATAAAACAGAAACCATTTAGCTAATACCTGTGAGGTGATTGGGAAAAAAATGATATAAAAAAATAAGCTTGACAAGTTCCAGTCACCCCACAACTGACAGCTGGCTTAAGCAGTAGAAATTTACATGTTCTCCTCTTCTCCTTTCACTTTGCCATTTTCCCATGTTTTATATGGGGTTGGTGTTATGCTCTTTTAATCTTCCCTTCCACAATTTTCTATCCAATGCCTCTTCTCTACTCCATCCATACTCTTCCAGATCTTCCATCACTTGATCCTTCCATCTCAGATGTGGTCTTCCCCTCTTCCTCTTACCCATTACCACCAGCTTATCCAATACCTTTCCCACATATTCCTCATTTCTCCGCTCCATATGCCCAAGCCATCTTAACCTATGTTCTTGTATTTTTCTTCCTATGGGTCCAACCTTGACCGTACCTCTAATTAGGTTATTCCTTATTTTATCCCTCCTTGTAACACCATTCATCCACCTCAACATTCTCATCTCAGCCACTTTCATCTTCCTTTCATGCGCTCTTGTAATTGGCCAAGTCTCTGCCCTGTATAACGTTGCAAGTCTCACCACCGTTTTTTGCAATTTCCCTTTCATCCTACTACTTACTCTCTTGTTGCATACCATTCCACTCACCTTTCTCTAATTTGCATGTTAAAATGACAAACATTGTGTTACTTTCAACGTAAACAATGCCTCATTCCAAATATTAGTCTGATTAGTGTAGTGTATTCCACAATCTAGGGCGTTGAGAATTTGTGATCATGATGATAATGAATAGTATGAAAAAATTATTTGTACGGGGTGGATAGCAGTCATTTCTTAAAGATAAAATCAATGATATTTAAATATGCCGTAAATTTAATGTGTTGAAACATTAACATGGCCAGACGACTTTGGGCTAACCTGTAAAAGGTAGAAATATAAAAAAAAAAAAAAGTCCAAGGATCGATTACCAAACGTTATCGATAACTTAATGGTTGTGGAATTATCGGAGATGCTCCACAAAATTGCGCGCGCTTTTAATAGCCGCGCCAATTTTGCTATCATCCTGTGCGTATAAAAAAATTTAAGGCAGACTTTTACATGATCAATAATGATGGCATTACCTCTAAATGTGAAACTTTTACTTTACTTTTGAATTACTTTTTACTCCCTCATTACTTTTTAAACTTTACAGATGATTTCAAACGATAAGGTTAAAAAATACTGAAACAAGGGTTTTAGAGGTAGTGATGTTACATGTAATGTCATTGTTATTAAAGCGTCTGAAAGTGCGTAAAAATTTTACTGACCCTTTGCTTCTAAAAAATTTAAAGCAGAGCTTTATGTGATCAATAATGATGGCATTACCTCCAAATGTGTCTTCCTTTTTACTCCTTCATTACTTTTCAACCTTACAGATGATTTTAAATGATAAGGTTAAAAAGTAATGAAGCAAGAGTTTTAGAGGTAGTGATGTTACAGGTAATGACATTGTAATTAATTACGTTAAGTTCTCTTAAGGCTGACGGTATTTCTCGCTTTTTTTCATTGTTTCCAATTTTTGGCGACTTAATTGTGTCAAGGCGAGTAAAATTTAACTCCATAAGGCCACTTTGCGCCAAGATATTGTAGCAAAATCGGTTTTTTTTTTTGAAGATTGAAATTCTCGCATTTAGGTTTTTTTGTCATTTTATGCATTTTCTCTTTTAGATCTTACGTGAAATCGATCTACACCGACAACTGCAGCATAAACACGTTGTTCGGTTTCATCACTTCTTCGAAGACGATGCTAACGTTTACATCATTCTCGAGAACTGCCCCCGGAAGGTGAGTTATTTGGCATATTTGGTTCTTTCTTTCTTTTTTCAGCAAAAAATGAGAGATGGGATAACTCTAAAGGTGAACGGGTTTGCCGATCGCGTTTATATTCGTTTGGCGTCTTTTAAATCAAATTGCATCGCCAAATTGGCTCAATTTCCACAAAACAAAGGATGGTTGTGATGTGAACACATTAAGTGTGGGATTTAAATCCTAAGGAGCGTAATAGTGCATCTTAATTCGGTGATGACGTTGAGCTATAGGTCCCATACTCAGTAGTGTAGCAATTCGTAATTAAGACGATTGATAACGATATTTGGAAATACTTCATTGGACCTTTACCTTGTATCTTTTCAATGTTAAATTTTCATTCAAGGGGTGGCGATCGCCTCCCTAAATCCGCCCCTGGGGGAGCGTTCGAATTTTACGTAAACAATATTTCGGCCGTTTTATGTCCCCCCACCCCAAGGATGCTTACGTAATGCTTGAACGCTTCCTGGGTACTTAGGTTTTCTGAGAAATCAAACCCGGGCTGCGGGCCTGCAAAACAAACTCGGCAGGCTCTGAGTACCTATGTGAATTCAAGCCCAGATTATATTTCGTATGCTAAACCCTTTAGCTATTACTACGTCACCGCAAGGCCCCCGCGGGCCGCAGCCCAGCCATCGCAAATTAATCACACACCATCTTAGCTTTATAACACAATTGACACTGAGTATCACAAATTACAGCACAATTGACACTGAGTGGCACAAATTGTAGCACAATTGGCTGAATGAGATCACAAAAAATACTAACTGGTTCGGAGAAAAATGTTTCGGTTTTATGGCCCAAGGACAACCAAGGTCATGTTGCAAAGGGAAAATAAATATTTCTTTCCCTTTATCTGATTAAACTTTTCCCCGTGATCAATCTACTTCTTAGGGAAAATCCTTATACATTCAGTTCTTTTTTTGCAGGACTTTTTCCCTATCTTGGGGATCTCACCAAAGTGAGTGACGGGATTTATTGTTATTGAATTGGACGTTTATGAGTGGATAGGAACTCGCTTTATTCTATCGGGACCGTCTTAGATGATTTACGGAACTGTCTCGAGACGGAGAAAAATGTAGAATATCCTCCTCCCCAGATACGCGCAAGCTTTAGAACCGAAACTTCCTTTTTGCGTCATATCTCGTAATACTCAAATTGCTGGAGGGATAACGCATTTGCATAAACTTTTATTATCAGTCTGGCGTCTCAAAATAGATAGCGTATTTGAAAAACCCTTAGAAATCTTCCCGGAAGTTTTACTTCCGGCAAGATGCTTACGTCACCCGGAATCTGCGAATGTCAGACCGCACAGAAACAACACAATGGCGTTCTCGTGTC
>QLNU02003225.1:48857441-48881719 GCA_006491805.2 Dysdera silvatica | reverse complement strand
TCATCGAAATAGAACGCAAGAGCTGGTTTTAAATCGATGAACTGTGATTTGATGACACTACTAGGGACTAAACACTGTAAACCAATAAGAATTTCGTTGTGCTCAGAAAATCTTTCGTGAAATAAGGAAATTATTTCATCGAGAAAGGAAATGAAAACGGCACGACGGAAGTATTCTTCAGGAGTGATTGCTAGGGTGTTTGGAAGTGGAGATGTTTGTTTTTTTGGTTTTACGGCTCAAAGACTACAGTGGTCATGCTGCGCCGGGACCTACTGTTTTCCGAGGAATCCGAACCTCTTAAGGCCTAGGGAACCAAACCCCGGACTACAGTGAGCAGTGCGAGATGTGTTCCAAGCAGTGAAGGTGATTGTCCAAACGATGGAGCCAAATCTGACGCTCTTTCAAAAAAGGGCTTTAAAATTTTCTTCCGTTTCTTATCACATTTTTTTAATTGATTCACAACTAACTCCATCTTCTCCAAGGGAATCGCTATATCAACGTATGTACCTCGTAAGTACTGGACTAGAATATAGATCAAACCCAACAATATGTCGCTGTCACACTAAAAAGGAGAATTTGCATGAAGCAGAATGGAGCTGCTATGCTTTGTAACTGCCTTCGCGATTTTCTTCTACAATTTCTTCTAGTGAAGATACCTTTACGGAGCATGGAAATACCCCAATGGCACTCGACTCATCTAGTTCCATAATATTTTTTCAGACTTAAAGATGATTTTCCTGATATTTTCAAATTATTTTGAAAGATCGCACTCCGTCATGCCAAATTCCTGTAAAATATGCAACATTCCTTGACTATTCCAAACTCATTCCTCATAGCTAAAACTTTAACAGAGCCAACAAAACACAGATTCAATGCTTGGCGCAGTATAGCCCAGATGCTCTTGCGCCATAAAAAATCCAAACAAACAGATCCAATGTGTGAAATACGTGGTGAGTGCAAACCGCTTTGGGAATATTCTTGCCCGATTCGGGCTTGACCACTGTGGAAAAACCCCTTCATTGCTTTCGCTTCATCGTATCCTTGTCCTCGTATGTGTGATATATCCAGCCCTTAAGTCTTAATATGGTGGCCAGTCTTGTCCTATTGTATACGGACACAAATTCCAGAAACTCTTCCCGAAGTATACAATTTTCATCAACAAACCTATTCATACTTTTAGCCAAGTGTCTATTTTTAGTCATTACGGCGCATTCCAAACACAAGCAATGTGATAATTAATGTAATTACTCAGTTACATTATTTTTCAACGCTTCTGACACGTTTAGGCGGACTGGGCGGCAATTAGCCTTTAAAAAACAATGACAGGCACAACAATTACGGCAATGACAGTCACTCGCCCCTGGCGGCAAAATATCTAGCCGCGCCACTGTACGTATCTACGAATTTGCAGCTATTTGTTGTTGATATCCACCTTGGATAATAGCAGTGCATTATTCCCAGAATCACTCGTCAACAATTCTGCCCATAGCAAATAGATCAAGGTGTTCGAATTATTAGAAGAAATAAATGTACGGATTTAAAATAAAAAAATGACTGGAATTTTGTTCCGCCTTAGTAGCGCATGCCTTTACCCCAAATCTTAGCATTTTCCAATCCTCTCAGCCGTGTAACCTCTTTCAAAGCCGAAACTTTCGCGAAATCTATTATGTTTGGATAGATTTGAATCAGCGTGGAAACACCGGCATAGTCAAAGAATTTTTCTAATAAGGTACAAAAAGGTTTTTTTTTTTTTAATTGCTTGATCAGGAAAATTAGTTCCATTCGGCCTTTAATTTCGCTTTGGGAATTGGAGTGTTATCGTCATTTAAGTAACTACGTAACAATTAAGAATCTTCGTTATTTAGCCTATTTAAAAGATAATTGATTTTAATTATCTCCTTAAAAATCAAGCTTTGTTTCTCTAAGTTAAGCTGCACACATAAGATATTTTATCCTTGAATGTGGGTAACGCACTGGCGTACACATGGGGGAGGCTAACCCCCATTGCGTGATGAAATTTTATATATGTATAAGAATAGTATAATTCTAGCTCTACAACCCCATTGTAAGCTCAGAGAATCCCCTACTCCCAAACTTACTGCCTCACGTCTATGATTTTCCAGGACTGAAGCAGGAGCAAGCGCGACACGGGGAGTCATAGGGTTCATGACTCCGGCAAATATATTTTTTTACTGTGAAAAATTCCAATTTTCACGATAAATTAAGGGTGCTGTTCCAAGACCATGGCAAATTCTGTCCTTGAACTAATGCTTGCTAAAATCATGTTTTCTCACCATCGCTGCCAGTAGCAATTAAAAAATCGGGGGCTCAAATGGCTTTAAAGAAGATTATGTCATGCGGCCTAAGAGGGCCAACCGTATATCAATTTGGCGGAATTGGGCCCCACGTTTGGGAAGATTTTTAGTAATTGCAAATTAATACTGTTTTTGCAGCGTACACAAACAACCAAAATATCTTAATTGGGCGTAGGGTGATGTATATATTAATTGTAATGCAAATATGAATATAGTAAAACATCTGAATAGCGAACACCTCAAGACTAGAATATTTATCTTCTATTTGGAGGTGTCCATTATTTGGAAGGGATAATAAGCACACACATACACAATAAATAGCGTTCGATAGAAGTGTCTCCATTAAATAGAGGTGTCCGCTTTTCAAGAGTGTCTGTTAAAGTGGTTATGTAAGCCCCCCCCCCCCCGCAAAAGTGACCCAAATCGGGCTGCGCTCCAGCTAAGGCCGGGCCTCCCGGCCTTGAAGAAAATGTGTTCTGATATTCAATAGGGGCTTGAGCCCTCTTAGCTTTCCCTTTATTACGCCACTGATTGCTGCAAAGGCCCATTGTACGCTTTGGTTAATTGATTTTTGTATTGTAATACAAATGTTAAAATACTTCATCAAAATGCTCATAGATGGCGATACTAACTTTATTCCATTGGAAGTTTTGGTTCTTAATATATAAGCGGAAAAAAAATATAAATCTTCTCTCTGGTGTAAAAATAACATTTACGAAAATTTATTATGAGATAATCGTAGAAAATATAGATATAAGCCTGTAGTTGGGTAAAACGATAGTGTGATTTAGTCATGATTAAAGGAACTTACAACTTTTAAAATTTTCAAAAAATCAATATTCTTTTTCAGTAGTTAGAAAGTTTGTGCTACGTTATATTATTATTATTATTTTTATGTATGTGTTTTAAAATGAACCAAATCGAAATTCAATTCAAATTATTCTCCAAGTATCAGTACTTAAAATATGGAATAAGACACAATAATGGATACAGTGGCGGCTTACGGAACAGGCCATTTTGGATGAAGGTGCCAAACTGAAATCAAATTCAATTTTTTTTTTAATTAATCCAATAGTAGAAATCTCTTTAAAAAGAGACAAGTTTAGAGACATCTTTAGAGAAATTCTTTCAGAGACTTTTGGCCACTTTTACTGTGCATCCATGAAAATCTTCTGTTTTCGCCGGAGGTGTGGAGACGGCCCTGAATGGATATAAAAATAACCATGCTGAGGAGACGATGGAGAAGGGGGAATAAAACTTCAATGAAAATGAAATATATGATTTAAAAATATAATTTTAAGTTCTCATAAAGATTTAAAGTAGATTTTATCGTAACTTTTCTCCCCTAGCATCATAACTTTCAAACCATTTAACATATTTGAATCAAATTTTCTAGCTTTATTGTACAGCATTTACGATAACTATGTGCTTGCTTGCTTTTTTTTCATGAATATGGTCTAAATAGGCTTCAAAAATGCGTAAAACCTGTATTTAAAGAAAAATTAGTATGTATATTGTTTTTTTTTTTATAATTATATTAATTTTAGGTGTATTATCAGTACAAAATATCTCTGAATGGTTTTAATCTACTAACAACATTCTAGAAGCAAAATTTAACTTGTAATTTCGTGGGCAGTCTCTTGCATGTAATATTGTGGAAAAAAATATTATTATTATATAATTATATATATTATTATATCATATAATTATTGTGCAAAAATATATTTAACACACAAAATTATTATTGGTAGAGTTCTATGTAGGGTGATAATCCTGGGCGGACTGGATCCTCTCAAAGGGCACATGTTTTGGATTTTCAGAGAGCATGAGTCTTATCGCCCATGAGGACGCCCTTGGTGATAATGCATAGTATGCACACCTTGGCCATGGGCCGATCTGCATTGGGCCTGACACGTGTATAGAGATTGGATATAAATCAGAAAAATGTATGCATCCCTAGTCTCATTTAAAAATGCAGGCAAGAATATGCTTTTTGATCCCAACGTTGGATGTCAAAGTGTACAATTACATACCTGAAGTTGTAAAAGTTTTGGTAGAAGCAGCAAATAGTGTGTAGCATTGGTGCACCAATTTCGTGTATTCGGAAACACTGCGGCTCACGCCCATGGCATTCGTAATCATTTGAAAAAAAGTACAACGCTACGGTTCTGTCAAGATGCAAATAGACAAAAAATAAAATTTGCTGCGAATAAATGTGGCACAAAGGTAAGAAATAACACGGCCTAAAAACATTCAATCTTCAAAATTTTGGAGCAATTTATGATAAAATGTAGCCATGTTACAGCGTAATTAAGCAGTGAAATTGCAAGACTAGTAATAACGAAAAAGAGCAGAGTTAATTTATTCTCAAAGCTACAATTGTAGTTATAATTATTGTAATTGTGGACACCAGCTATGATTTCGCTGGATTCGTTTAGGATCGCAAATCCGAAGAAGGGAGGGAAAAAAAAAAATGTTTTTTCATTAATTTACTATTTTATCACATTAAATACAATTGTCAAAATCTTTTTGGGGCCCCGTGAGCCGTTGCCATAATCTGGCCCTGCCCTTGGCAACTGTTTTTCAACATAGATAAGTTGGCTCTTTATTTGTCGAGAAGTCAAAAACCATTGTAAATTTTACTAATTTCGCAACTTTAAAGGCTTCCAGGCAATGGCGGTTCTAGGCTAGGGCTGGGGGGGGGCCACGTCCCCTCCCAAATATAACGGGATTTTATTTTTCAATTTTAACGAACAAATTTAAATGACTCCACTGCACATAGGCAGGAATTTGTGCCCCTCAAATATTTTTGTCTAAAAGCGCCACTGCTTCCAATGTCTCCCCCCCCCAATAATTTTATTGGTATCGGTCATTATGTTTTCATTTCTTTCTTTTTCTATATGTTTTGAAACTTAACAGGGTTTTTCTTTTATATGAATCGTTCAAGCATCAATTCTTTTGCTAAACGCATTCCCAATCTTGTCTCGCAACACTATTGGGTTGATCAAAAGCTTCTGGTGAAATTGGGTGGCACTTCTTTTTATATTAAGCTGGGATTTTGTTAAATAATACATTAGTCGCCTCCTAGTATACTGTGAGTACTTGATTTTGATTTGTATAGCAATTTTGGCATCACAAATTTAAAAAAAACTTCCAGATCTTATTACATTTTCCAGAGTAAAATCTCTGGCACGAAGTCTTTGAAAATCAATTATAAATTGTCCATACATTAACAGCAGTATTTCTAGAAGTACTACAGATTTATTTTTACCTGATGCACTTTTTGATGATGAATTTCTGTATTTTTTAGTTATGTATAAATAATTAGAAAGATACTGTGCTTTTTATGATAATTAATACTTTGTTTATTTCTATTTTTAGTCCCTGGTTCATGTACTAAAGAATCGAAAGGTACTAACGGAACCCGAAGTTCGTTATTTCATGCTACAGCTTGCCGAAGGTGTTCGTTATATCCATAGTCAAGGCGTTATTCACAGAGATCTCAAACTAGGAAACATGTTCCTCTCCGAAGACATGCAAGTAAAAATTGGAGATTTTGGTCTAGCTTCTCAAGTTGGAGTTGTCGAGTCATCATCAAGAAAATTGTAAGTTTTTCTTTGTTAGGACACATATGTTATAAAAATAAAATATAAGGTACCAGGGAGGAAATTTATTTTGATGAAGGATTGTTGCTGATGTGTCCGACAGCTTGGGCGATCTTTTTGATTTGCTATTTTACAAGTGTTTAACCTTTTGTAGAACATATGTATTGTGACTTCGTTAGATTTTTTTTAATAACATTGCAAAGGTTGTGTGTAATGTGATGCTGTAACCTTTCATAAAGAGGCGGTATTTAATGTATAATATTTCTTTGTGTTCACTTGTATCCCATCAGCAGTGCCAACTTTAAGTACTCCATCCCCTCAAAAAAAAAATTTTGTGGGGGGTGGGGGGCATTTGAAAATTTATGGACAATGAAGGAATGCAGACTTGAGTTGAGAATGAAAGGTATTATCATTGTTTATGTTTTTCCTGTCTTCGGTTGATGCAGAATGTAGGTTCTTCCATTCAGAGGCCCCAAAAATTTTTTTGAGTTGACACCTGTAAATGACTGTAATTTGACCATCAAACACCGCCACATAATATCTATTGCATTAAGTTGTTCGTTAATTATGTTTTGTGTTTGTCGCTTTAATATTTGAGTCCAGTATTCCCAATATTTGACATTATTTATGTTGTGTTTGTGTGTAATGTGTGCATAATTTTGTGATTTAAGTGCAAATTAAGGATTGTACATTGCAGCAGTAGATTCCATTTTAACGATTTATTGTAAATAGTGTAATCTGTAATTTGTTTATAATTTGTGATTTACTTTTCAGCACTGTTTGTGGTACGCCTAATTATATTGCCCCAGAAGTTCTTTGTATGGATGGAACTAGTTTTCCAGCTGATGTCTGGGCCATGGGTTGTATCATGTGAGTCTTACTGTTTACTTCAATATTGTTAGACTATCATGAAACCATTATTATTGTTAATGGTAACATTGGATCTTCCCTTCGAGTATACTTTTTTTTTTTGTCTCAATCTCATAATTTGTAAAAAAAAAAAAAATGACCTGTTCGAAGGTTAACTACATAGCTAACGATGTGGATTTTGTTTTTTACAATGTAAAATCTGTTTTCTTCATTATTCAAGATCTTGAATGAATTAAACATGAACACATTTAACATGAATTAGTTACCTTCAACCTGAACTGTTTCTTGAATCTCCATCAAATCGTATTGTGGTAATAACATGACCTTATCCGTCCCAAATAATGTATATAATAATGTAATTTTTATTTGTTTTGTGTAATCATCTACCACATTACATAACCATACTACATATTACATTATGCACATACATACATGGCATGCACACATATATACATTACAAGGTAAATTTAACAAATACTTAGACAAAGTAAATTTTACAAAAGGACACCATAAATATGAACTACTTTTAACGTACAAATTTTTTCCCAATGTGAATATCTGTATTAACAAGGTTTGACTGTACTTAGCTTGATTAAATCAACGATGGCATTCTGATGATTAAGACCATTTACCTATTAAGCTCACCAAGCCAGATTTCCAGCAAGCTTGATTATCTATTCTGGTCTGGTGTTTCCGAGGTGACATTTAATGCATTAGTTCCCATCACAAATGACCTAACATGTAGTCTCGTCAGGGGCAGCTCGACATTGATTTTGAACCCGGGCGGCCTGGCAAGGATTGCTTTTTGGTGCCCTCTCCGGCGAAAACAGAAGATTTTCACAAATGCACATTATGCCAGATACCCTATAAAAGTGGCCAGAAGTCTGAAAGAATTTTTGTAAGGATGTCTCTGAAAATTTCTCTACATGTCTCTTTTTAAAGAGATTTTTTACTATTGGGTCCATTAAAAAAATTTTAACTTGACTTGAATTTGGCATCATTCAAATGGGACCTGGGCGGCCACCCAGGTTGTCTGTTCCTTAAGCTGCCCCTGAGTCTCAGGATGTAAAAAACAATAAATTAACCATAATAAACTATAGAGCCTGTTTATTTAATGTATAGTAATGAACTATACATTCTATTTATTTAATGTATAGTAATGAACTATACAGCCTATTTATTTAATATATAGTTAGTAATGAACTATACAGCCTGTTTATTTAATGTATAGTAATGAACTATACAGCCTGTTTATTTAATATATAATAATGAACTATACAGCCTGTTTATTTAATGTATAATGTGAACTATACAGCCTGTTTATTTAATGTATAGTTATGAACATACAGCCTGTTTATTAATGTATAGTTATGAACTATACAGCCTGTTTATTTAATGTATAGTAATGAACTATACAGCCTGTTTATTTAATATATAATAATGAACTGTTCGTCGTGGTAAATTTCACATTTTGTTATGTATGCATAAATATACAATTTTTATGTCATTGAAATGAAGTACAAAACACCAGGGAGGGAATTTTTTTTTTATATAAATTAAAGCTTAAACATTGGTACTACAGCAAATGAGAAAGCAGTGTTCATTCTAAGCTTATTTCACAGGGAAGAGCACCCTGCCCGTCCTTCTATGAAAATACATTGTGCCCTGCCTGCTCAACGTAAAAAAAAAAAATTTGCACCCTGACATGAGGCCAGTTAATTAATGTTTACACCCTACTGTAAACCTTCCCTTCCCTTTTCCCGAAAAACACAACCAAAAATATATCTTTGGTTCTGTACATCTTGCCTGCTTATAATTCATCCCCATATAAAACGAATGATTTTTGTGGTCCTGTCCAACATTGTATACTTACAATGTTATCAGATATAACAAACCCACCAGATATAGCAAACCAAAAGTTCGGTCCTTTGAAGTTCGCTATAGCAGAGTTTGGCTATAGTTTAAATGCAGTGGTTAGTCAGATCTTGTTTTTTGTTGTGAGAAAATAAAATGTTTTGTTAAAAAAATTATTAATTATCAACTCAGTGTTAATTAGTATTAATTAAAGCGTGTAAAGATTTTTTGATAAAGTGCCCTTTTTTTCAATCCGGAGCACTATGCCCTTTTCTGATCCTAGAATGAATACTGAAATTAATTAAAAAAAAAAAATTCAAATTTTCGGAACTGTCAGCAGCAGCAGTCCTTCATTTAGAATGAAGGGGATGTTACATTCCCATCCGTGGAGAACAATGGAAAGTCCCGCTTCCATTAATCACTGCTTTTTATTGGTTCTACATTCTCATTGAGACAACTATTCAGACTTCTCATTGATCACCCTGGGAATACAGTGTTGCCTTCTGTGGACACACTTCCGAACCCCTACCTTGCACACTCACTCGCTCCCATTGGTCACCGTTGGTATAAAATAAGCAGGAACACAACATCCCCTTCTCTCCTGATGAAGAACTGCTGCTGACACATCCCAAAACTTGAGTTACCTTTCATTTGCTGATCTACAAGTGTTTAACTTTATTAATATTTTTGTTAAATTACGTTGTTTCCATTTGCATAATCCAATCCCATGACTACTAATCATCTTTCTTGTTCTCATCCTGGTAAATGTAGATCATTATGAACTTTGTATTTCTGTCCCACCATACTCAAACAAGGTCTTTTAGGATATGATGTTAAGCCAAGTTTTATTTTAGTAATCCAATCACATTTCAGTACTACTTTGAAATTATATCTGTAGTTTCTTCACAAAATTTTCAGTATTAAACCCGTTGAATTTGGCATTATGTTTGTTGCACTTGGTATTGTAATATAATTTGATGTAACATTGCACAGATAACATTAAAGACAACGTTATAAGCGGGAGTAAAAGTACTTATGCTTATAACGTTGTCTTTACTTACAAAAGTTAGTATTGTATTATATCTATTGTATTTTCAATATTATATCATTTGTATTGAGTATTATGTCCTTTGTATTCAGTATTATACCCATTGCACTCTGTATTGTATTCAATATTATACTTGCACATTTTATTCAGAATTATGTGTAAACTTGCTAAAATGCATGTTAATGATGGTTACTTTTGTATTTTTTAAGGTATGCCATGTTAGTGGGTAATCCGCCATTTGAAACTGCTACTTTGTCAGAGACATATTGTCGTATAACCCTCAATAAATACACTACTCCTAGTTCTGTGTCTGACCCTGCCAAGCACCTCATCAGTCAGATGTTGTCGAGCAAGCCTCATGATAGACCAAAATTAAATGAAATTATCACCCACAAGTTCTTTGCCAGTGGCTACCTACCTTTGTCTTTGCCAACGTTGTCTTGTATATCTGTTCCTAAATTTCCAGTTCTTTCTATGATCACGAGGTAAACTGATTTTCTGTGTATTTTACATTTTATATTGCATATTGATTATATTTGCAGTTATGTTTCCCTTTTATGAAGTACAGAGGAACTATTAGTTTGATAATTTACCATGTTTATTGATATCTTTAAAAATATGAGATGAAACTTTTTCTGCCTTTTATGCCATTTCTGCTTTTAATGACCGTGTGGTGGCATATAGGCAACACATTTGTCTGTCATGCCATTAATTCAGATTTAATGCCAATGGCATTGTAGAATGTGTGCCATTTTTTTCTGACTACTTCTGTTTAATATTCCATCCCATATACAGTAGAGGTTCAAATCAGAAACATAGTAATTCAAAACTCATAGGAGTGGGTTGGGTCAAGTGACTTTAAAGAAGATTATGTGATGCGACTTTATAGAAAATAATGTGTTTTGATATTTAATGGGGGCTTGAGCCTCTCTCGTTCCCATATCATAGGTTCAGACTCCTGGAAAGACTGTTCAGACTCCCGATGCAACGTGATCTTACTACCTTTGTGCCATAAATACAAACTTTAAAAGCTTAAGTTGACAACACTTTCTGTAACACTGTAGGTTTAAAGTGTTGAAGATTAGTCATGTAATAGTTCAAAAATATCGAGTTGTGAATTATGATGATACACATGTATTCCCGCTTTCTGAAAGTTTGCTTTATGATACTGCCCTGCGGTGGCGCAGTGTGGTAACGCGTTTGCCTAGTGCGCCGTTAATCTGGGTTCGACTCCCAACAGTGCAAAGAACGCTTACTCAGAGATCTCATAAAAGATTGCCTGTTCACCAGGGTTTAATTCCCTAGGCTTTGAGAGGTTTGTATTCCTTGTAAAACAGTAGGTCCCGGGTCAGCATGACCATTGTAGTCCTCGTGCCGCAAAACCACAAACAAAAACTTTATGCCACTTTCATTCTTCGAAAAACCTACACCAGTATTCATTTTCTCTTACCGAAGGAAGTCCCAAGAGGGTTTTTGCTTTTACGCAAAAAGGAGAAAAGCAGAAAACCTCTGACTGTTGTCAGGAAAGGATACCAATTGAACACAATAGTGAACAGCTTGAAAGTGGAGTTTCTCTGTATCATTGTTAATTCAAAAAAATTTCCTGGTGTTATATTTGTCTGTGGAAATTGATTATAATTGACAGTGCTACAATGATTGTCGAAAAACATATATAACCTGAAGTTTTAAAAGGCCTGTCAGTGGTGTGATTTAAGGGAAGTTGCGTGAAACTAATTCACCAAAACCCAAGGTTACTGTAAATTTTTTTCATATTTGCTGAATGAGATAAAAACAGGTTTCTTGGCGAGTATATGTCGTAAATTAACGTGTTTTGGTGAATTTGCTTTACACAACTTCCCTTCAATCTTGCCATGGGCCACCACTGCTATAAGTTGATGGCAGGTTTATAGAATGTTTTGAATATGTTGTGCTTAGAAAGAACAGTTTGATATGAAAAAAATGCATGAAGCTAGGTTCCGTTGAGCATACTGCTTTATTTCAAATAGGTATTTTCAGTTTCATGTGTTATTTGGTATAATTTATATTCATTTTTTTTTTTACCAACCATGCCTGAAAAATTTTTCCATATAAATTAATGGTAACTACTACTTCACTTTGCGCTATTTCGACTTATGGAAGATTTTATGAGAACTCGGTACTTTCAAATAGAAGGGGAAACTTGCACTGTATAACGAAAGCAAATTTAAAACTTACCTCATATGCAATAGGCACTTGCTCATTCACCTCTGACATAAAAGGGGATGGTGTAATGCCTCTATATGACATCACAAGTGAAAAATCTTCCACGGGATGGCACGAACAAAGGATATTCCACGAGTAAGGGTTTAATATAGAACTATACTCTCAGTAACCTGGATATGCTATATTTATTTTAGTTTTAGTCACCCTCATTTATAAAAATTTAAAGGTTGTAATGGCCACACCGTTTCATGGAGTACATACCACACTCCTTGGCTTAACTAGCCTTAAGGTTTTGTGGTGTACAGCCTCCCATTCATAAAGTTTGGCACAAAATATTAACTTTCGTTTTTCTGTAAAACTGAGGGAACTAAATTTTTTCTAGGTTGGACAAAGACCCTTCCCCCATTACACTTATGATCATACGGTCATGATTCTGTTGTCTTTCTTGTACAGTTCTTTCTGTTTAAAATAAATTTTGGTTATTAAGTACTGTACCTTTGTTTCAGGCCATCTACAGCAGATCCTGCTTCTCATGAAACAGAAAAGGTGGCCAACTGCTTGAATGGCCTACAATTAAGCCCAAAGTCAGAAAAAGCAGAATTACCAAAGGTCCGTCCTAAAAGCTACTTCATTACTATGTCCTTACTATTATATCCAAACCATTTATTTTCAAGTTATGTTGTTAATGACGAATAATTCAAATGCCTACTATATCTTCTACTATGTTTTTTATGGCTACTATTGCTACTACTATTTTTGCCTACTATGTTTTTTATTGCTTATAGTAGTATACATGAGAATTAACGTTGACTTCTTTGTGTTCAGACACAGCCAAAAATTGAACCAGTCACAAGCAGCAGTCCCAAAACGAACAAATGTTTTCCAACAAATTTAAGGCAAAAATTAACGAATGTGCTTTGTCCAGATAAAGGTAAAAATCTAACGTTTTTAAAATATATATATTTATATAAAAAATATGTTAATTATATGTATACACACACACACACACACGGAAGAATAATTGAATTAAAGACAGCTATCATTATGCATGCTTTTTGTACCTATTCTTAAGGATAACAAACTCCATTATATAATTTAAAAAGGAATTTACACAAACGCGGTTTATTGTATAGTTTGAACAATGTTTACAATTGTTTTGATAGGGATAGAAGTTTTATGTGTCAAAACCCGGTTATATAATTTGCTTAATCTCAAACTACATTGTTAAAATATATGAAGCTTCGTGATTAATATAAAAAACAATTGCATCATAATTTTCAGTGTTCGCTGCTGAAAGTTGTATGAGTTATACACATGAAACGTATGTGTGTATCTAATTATACAATCTTTTTCTTTATTTATTTTTTAGCCAAAAAGCTCAAACACCGATGTTGTACACATGCCATGTATAATATGATTACAGCCAGTCTGGATTCTATGCCTGAAGGTTAATTTTAATAATAGTAATAATTATTATGAAATGTATTTCACCGTATGATGTATTTTTTGAAGACGTTAGAAAGAAGTTTTCAGATAATAAATTTTAAATTTCTTTCCATAATTTATAATTAAAATTTCTGTTTGAGGTGAGGGCATTGGGGCTGACGGCATAAAATTATGGGGGGGGGGGGCAATATGCCAGTAGAAGGCATTTTGTTTGAAATTGAAGGGAGATATGGAACCCTAACACCAATATTGGGGGACAGGGGGACCTGTCCGCCCCACCATCGGTGCCCATAGATGAGGGTGGAGGGAAGTACATTTATGATTTGTTTAACTAAAATACAATAATATTGGTATGAAAATGAAGGAGCTGACATGATCTCAAATCAAAAAGTCATAAAGAAATTTAACTTGGAGGATATCAATAACAGTGCTATCTTAATGAATGAGTCAACAAAGCCCTACCCCAAATCGACAGAGTTCGTTTGTTACACATTATGTTCTCCTTACTTCGAAATTTAAAAATTTAAAAGGTAGTGTAAAAATGGCCCCAAGAAATGAAAAATGAAACCCGTGACTATCAAATGCGTGAAGACTGTTCTGGTCATTAAAACAGCATTCGGGAGAGAGAGAGCATATTGTGGACACAAATGAGAAAAATGTAAAATATTTTAAAATTAATAGAAGGGGAATACCAGGATGAGATGTGACTTTGAGTCTAAAACGGGAGGTGGATAGAGGGGAGGAGAATTAAGACTTTTGCAAGACTAGGTACTGAAAAATTTATCAATAATAAAGAATTGCTGGCTGTCGACCTGTGAATTCAAATATACATTTAAGGAAATAAAGTTTAGCTCATAATAACTAGAAAAAATAAAATTTTGCCTCACACTGAGACTAGACTTGAAGAATCGGCATCCTCTTGGTTATTACCACCCTAGTGCCTTGACTGCTGGACATTGAGTACAGCCGTGCGAGACATTTTTCACATATGCATATGTTAAAGAAAGCCGATCACAGTTTTAAGGCTTTCTTTTTATTAGAGGCTCTGCAGGGGTATCATATTCGCCTAGCGCACTGTTATCCCGAATCTGATTCCCAACAATGCAAAAAACGAACTCTTACTAACTGCTCACTATAGATAATAAATCACTCGTAAAGAAAAGGATGATTTCATTGTGCCTGGTGGGAACCGAATCCATGACCTCTTAGTATCCAGACAGTGGCTCTTCCAACTGAGCTATAGACAACCTATCATCTTCCCCTCTGTGAGCACATATAAAGTTTTACTATGGGTGAGTTTTGAAATGGGGCAGCACTTGGGCTGCTTTTTAAATCAAATCACCGAATTGTGTTCTAAGAATACTCAAAGTTTGGGCTATCCTTAACATTACCTCATCACCTTGTGGCCCAGAAGAGTTTGTAATGTACTATTACGCCTAAAAATTTATGGATAGTAGAAAATGGAATAGAATGACTGTTGAAGAGTAACAGTAAAATAGAGTGTATGTTATTAATAATAGGCATTTACTAATGTGTTTTGGAAGTATTGACCTTGAGTTTGTTGGAGGTGAACCAGTTAAAAACCAGAGAAATTACAGTTTGTACGTCTTCAATTAGGTGATCAAGGCTGGAATGAGAACCGGTAAAGCAAGTATTATCTGCAGATACACTGGAGGTGCCTAAAGTAATGCCTGAAAAATACCATTGATGTAAATTAAGAATAAAAGAGGACCCAATGTAGATCCCTGGGGGAACTCCCAATAAATTTGAAACAATAGCAAAATTAACACCATTGCAGCAGACATTGTTTTTGGTCTGTCAGAAAGTTAATACATAAATAGAGACCAAGACTTCTGATGCCCAAATAATGAAGCTCGTAGAGAAGAATATCATGTTGTATGGTAAAACATTCTTTAGAAATATCCAAGAAAACAGCCATTGAAAACAAATGAACACTGAGTACTCTCTGAATTGGATAAAGAAAGTGAAGAAGTTAAAGTTTTGTTGATTTGTTCTCGAGGAAATCAAATTGAGATGGATGAATTAGATAATATTTAAGGACAAAGGATGCTAATCTTTTAAATGTGTCTCAAAAATTCTAGGGAAAACCAAAATGATTGAAATAGGGATTATAGTTAGGAGGATCCCTGCAGTCGTCTTTTTGAAAAATAGGGATTTAAATTTGTTAAAAAAAAAATTCATTTAAATTATGAGGGAATCTTAGATTTAAGTAAAAATAGATTAAAAAGTTGAGTAAGGTGAGAAAAAAAAACGAGAGATTTAAGATTGGGGCCATAACTTTCAGAAAAGCATTTCTGTTTTACATACCTTAATGAAAAATTTATCTCCTTAACTATGAAAAGCCCCGCAGTGGCACACTCAACTGTAGTCCAGGGTTTAATTCCCTAAGCCTTAAGAGGTTCCAATTCCTCGTAAAATTGCAGGTCCAGAGTTTCAGATTCCTCAGAAAACACTTGATCCTGGCGCAGCATGACCATTGTGGACCTTGAACTGTAAAAACCACAAACAAATATTAACTATAAAAAACTTAGTCGTTAACTATGTTAGATAAAGTAAACTATACTGTGAACTATGATGGCTGAACACTTGCTATATTCAATCGTCAAATAAAACAAATGAACTTTTCATCACAAGCTAACTTCAATTTATTTAAGCGTAACATGGTTAAAATGGCGATCTACTAAATATCACCGTTGAAACACAATACTGTAAAATAATTAGTAATTCCATCCACTCAAGTGAATGCTAAAGCATGTTAAAGAGAACACTATCCTCAGGCTGCATGAACATTTTAAAGAATACGTTCAAGGAGCTCTCATGCGACTCCCCCCAATTCACGCTATGACCAGGAAATGCTGAAGCATGGTAAAATCATTTATCACATGCCACAGTGCAATTAATAACGAATAATATGCATATCCCAGTGGTTATGTCCATTGTCTTCGGGCCTGCTGGGTTTCGATTCAACTCCAAAGTATTCTTGATTGGATATAAAAGCATGGTTAGGTGATATCAGTCACTTACCATAGTGCCCCTATGACAAAACGACTAATAAATATCCAACTTAATTTAGCTAGCCGGACTGGAAATGGTTAGATGACCAAAATAGTCAGCATTGGAAAAAAAATGGCTAATGCAATGTGATTATAGTTTCTGTAACTATATCTCATGTATATTAATAAAAGTAGATGAGTTCCTCTCCTAACTTCACGCTTTGGTAACTAAGGCCTTTAATTTTGCAGTGAAAAAAGGAAAATATGAAATATTTTGTTTTTATATGTTCATGTAATTTACTTTATGTAATCTTTCGAATTGTTCCAGGTGCCAAATCAAACCCTACTTCCATTAATAACGATCCTACTCCATTCATTACCAAATGGATCGATTATTCCAACAAGCATGGTTTTGGTTTCCAACTTTCGGATCACAGTATTGGTGTGTTGTTTAACGATTCCACCAAGATGAGTTTGTCTGCAGATAGAACGTATGTTATACACATATTCCTAAATACTTAATATAATAAATGCACTTACTATGGAAAATGCGAAATGCTGAAATGTTTCTCTTTCGTTTAGAAGGATTGAATATTATGATAGCTGCGGAAAACTCAGTGTTCACAATCAGTCCAACATTCCAGCTAACCTTTTAGAAAGGTACACACTGCTCACCTATTTTGCCGAATACATGGATGAAAATTTAACAGAGGTAAAAGAATATTTCAGTTCCATTCATGTAAATTTCATATATGCTATAAAATTTCTGATGAAACAAAATGTTATCCATTTCAATCGCTGGTTTTATTCATCGATGATTTCAATGATAATCGATAATTTACATTGATAATCATTGATTTTAATTATACTTACCGATATAACAATAATCATAATCAGTGACTTCAGTGGTAATCGATGATTTAAAATGTGGTTTATTGAACTGAATTTTTTTTAATATTGACGAATGTTTTTAATGTGTAGAAGAGCAATGGGTTTTACACTGTTCTGTGACCAGTTACCCTTCACGACATTTTATGTGACTCTTTTAACCACGAAAGTATTTTTAACTTTTTATCTAATATTCACTATTCCCATCTCATATGATTTTTATATTGTTTCTTTTGGTACTTTGGTTATAGTATTTTCAATATGTTTTTACCATTTTAGCTTCAATTTATTTTTATTTTAAAACTGTATGTACGTTCTCACCTCATTTGGTGCAGAATGACCCTTGCTGTCCTTGTGCCATAAAACCACAACTACCAACCAACCAACCAACTTCTGTGAGCAGTCGACTTGGAAGCTGAGATGCTGGAATTACGGGTGATTTGTCAGATTGTTCAGTAGCCAATTCCACTAGAGTTTGGTTGGATCTATTCGATGAGCATTTTGGATGACCTGTAGTTTTTCCAGTTCCAATTTTGAATCTTTTCTTAACACACTGTACATTACAGAAATAGATATGTTCATTCTCTTACAAATTTTGTTCGCCTCTTTGCCTTCAATAACGATATCTCAAGGACTTCCGTTTCGTTTATTTGTTTTGCACGAGCCATCGCAAAGAGCAGTCTATATTTGTACTGAAATTCTAACTTACTGCATGTGTTCTACTTTTATAATTTAACCATTTTATTCCAAAATTATTCATCTTTTTGGGACAGCATGCTATTGTAAAGTTTAAACATTTTCTACCAGCTATTTCAAGTTCGCTTTATTTTCAAAAACACATCACATAAATGTGCATATTCAAGTGTTGAATCGATATCACAAGCATTCAGAATTTTAAAAATATTTGTACAGTGTGTTTTTGTATTCTCTTTCTATTCTCTGTCATTTTGGGACCAAGTGTATATCTGACTCCATGTGAATTACAAATTGAAATAAATAACAAGCAGAAGGATTCTATAGAGCATTTAATATATTGCAGAACTATTAAAAACTTTGACATATTTTTAGGGCCAAGAGAATAAAATAATTGTTATGATTTGATTATGAAAAGAACATTGAATGTCTTTGTATAAAAATCTCAAGCTTTGTTGATGTTGCCGCAGTGTACATCATCAGACAGCAGCGTAAAAATGAGCATTTTGGAGTTGGTCAACATTTCACGTTGGGACTTAGCTAACTACGATTTCTTTGTTTTATTTTGTGGGAATGAGCTTAAGACTATGACTGACAAGTGTTGTGCTGAGAGGCAATGGGAAAGGTGGCCGCCGAAGGTGGCAGCGCTGTATTCCCAGACAGGCTTTTGTCATATGATATGACGACCAGTGGACCGAGAAGGGACACTGGGGGGGAGGGGGCATTGCAGGGGATTGTCGATCGAAACAGGCGTACAGAGACGCACAGCTCACATGATTGTCGTCATTCAACGTCGACCGGAGGCCATCCACGATCAGTCCGCCCCGAAGAGCGGCCGAAATAGATGGATGGCGCGGAAGAACACCCCGGGCCGGCCGGTACTCCTACAGGAGACCACCGGACACCGTTGAGTGGGTGTGGTGCCGCGAGCGGCAGCGAACAGGCGTAAAACATTCCCCGCAACCAGGGCGCGCGAGACCAGCATAGTCCGGACAGGCATTACATACCAAATTATCATCCACTGTTTGCGAAAGCTGGCCCCCAAGCGATCGCAGCGGACGAAGACAATGGCGAACGCCCGTCATGGACAGAAGGCCAAGCACGACCCCAGCGACGAAGTCCGAATTACGAGGGAGGGCGGAGTCCGGTCCCAGAATAGCAGAAGCAGGCATCCATCCAACTCCGCCCGGCGGCCAAAGTGAATATCCCAAGCACTCCGTCTTAAGCGAGCTGGAACCAACACCCGCCAGCCCGGACAGCAGACATCCGCACGCCACCAGAGCTGAGACCGAACTCTTTCGATCTTGGAATTCGATCGCACATCACCTGCTCAGCCAATCAGATTGCTTAAATCGGTCCTAATGCTAAAAGTGTTATGGAAATTCAAATATCGCGGTCGGGACGAAGCGCCAGCCATAAATAAATTCTCGTTTTCGAGAACTACTCCCGCTGCTGTAATTCTTTTGCTCTTTCAACTTATATTACGGCCGCTGTCAAGCGCAGTTTGGCCGTGTTTAAAGTAAACTTAATAAAAATAGTGTTACAGTTTATAAATGTAACATCCTTGAAAAAAATCTAGTACATTTTGTTTGAAATGGTACTAAAGTTTTGGCAATACTATACCCTCATAAATTGCTGATGGTTCCAAACTTTGTCCACATGCATGCATATAAGATGCTGGTTGTTTATATTACCCGCGTCCCAGGATCTAGTGAAAATTGTTGCAGGTAGCCTGGAAAAGTTAGCTTGAGATGCAAATTATACGACAAAACGCTCTCAAATTCTTACAGTTTGAAACGTCATTTCAAAAACGGGCATCCACCCGAGTCCGAAACCCAACTCCACTTCGACGAAACTCGAACCAGTGTTTGTCAGTATTAAAGCGAAAATGTAGTAGTAATGGAGATAATATCTAGTGGGGACCTGGAAAAGTTAGTCTGAGCGGTAAGTCATGTTACAAAACATCCCCAAATTCTTCCAATTTGAAACGTCAGGTTAAAAAGGTGCATCCATTTGAGTCAAGGGAAAACGTAGTAGTAATGGAGGTCAATTTTAGCAGGGAATCTGGAAAGATTAACTTCAAATCATGTGTTAAAACATTCTCAAAATCTTTCAGTTTGAAACGTCATCTTAAAACCAGGCATCCACCCGAGTCTAGAACCTATGAATGTACTGTTGTAAATAACACTTTTGAATGACATTGTTGTAACGCCTGTGTTTCGAAAAATAACCTTTCCGTTCATTTTCAAGAAGAGCATGAAATACTTATGTAGAGACTGAAAACCTTGAGCTTGCTACGTTTGAAGATTTTAAGTCATGGAAAGAAGCTATTGAAAAAGAAACATGTAAATATGTGAAGACATCGGGGACAAAGATGAAGAGTTCAAGCAAAATCCATTATTTTGGATGTCATCAATCTGGCAATTTCAAACCTACAGGTAATAGATTAAGAAAGATTAAAAAGCAGGGGAGTAACAAAATTGGGAAGTTCCGCCTAGCCTATATGGGAGTCTTTGAAGAAAAAAATGGAAAACGTTATCTTTACAAATACACTATAGGGCATTAGAATGCGTTCGGACATTTATTCCTCACTAAATCTGAATGAAAAAATTTGGCTGAAAAAATTGCAGCGAAGCTCCCATTTTATGTAATTTGGCGCACCCTATTAATAACCCTTTATAAACCCTTGGCGCAGTATAGCCCAGATGCTCTTGCGCCATAAAAAAGCCAAACAATCAATCAATCAATGTAATTTTAGATAATGTGAAAGGCTTTGTTTCAGAAACTTCTTGATTGGAAAGTCTGCATCTGTTAACAAAAACAGATTTATACAATCTAGAAAAGACATTTCATTTAAATTCAAGTGCTGATGATTTATATATTTGTATGGAAGGTAGGGAAAATGCTGTCTTTGTGGAATATTTACCAGAAACTCCCACAGTGGTGGTGTCATCAGCAGTAGATATAAATAAGAAAAAATTGTTTGGCCTTTTTTTTTATGGCACAAGAGCATCTGGGCTATATTGCGCCAAACACTGTCAAATCAAAGACTGTAGTAAAAACCAGTACTTTTTAAAAATTTAAAAACGTGCGCATGGTCATTTAAGAGTGATGAAGAGTTAAAAGTAATTTTGTTTGTTTGTTTGGCTTTTTTATGGCGCAAGAGCATCTGGGCTATACTGCGCCAAACATGGTAAAATCAAAGACTGTAGTAAAAGCCAGTACTTTTTAAAAATTTAAAAACGTGCGTATGGTCAGCATGGTCATTTAAAATGTCAGACAGTGATGAAGAGTTAAAAGTAAGAGTGCGGGCAAGTCTATAATAGGGGCATTGAGTTAAAATGTGTAAAACACTCATGGGTTCATTGCACACTTGGCAAATTGGTGCTGGTTTTCCTTCCAACAGATGTCTATGGGTGAGATGGGAATGCCCAATGCGAAGTCTAGCAAGGAGAACCTCCTCTTTCCGATTTTTACGGTATGAGGAGGGCCAGTTACCAATTGTATGTTTAATATTATTCAATTTGTTATTGGTTTGATGATCCCATTCTTCTTGCCACCTTTGATTCACACAGGTCTTGATAATTGGTTTCAGGTCAGAGAAAGGAAGAAGTTGGCTAGAAGCAAGTGGTGAGTTCGTTGCCTTCGCAGCTGCATCAGCAGCCTCATTCCCTTTGATACCAATGTGAGCAGGGATCCAGCAGAATTTAATATTGGAATGATTGTGCAGGTGCTGCAGTTGTGAATGGATTTTGGATAAAATAGGATGAGGTGAATATTTAAAAGATTCCAGGGCTCTTAAAGAGCTCTGAGAATCGGTACAGATGATACAATGAGTTAAGCTATGAGTTGAAATATACGCAAGTGCCATGGAAATGGCATAAAGTTCTGCTGTGAAAATGGAGTATGATGGGGGGATTTTTTCTGCAATGGCACTGTTGTTAATGACAAATGCAGAACCTACATTTGTTTCAGTTTTGGACCCATCTGTAAAAATGAAATTGGAGTCTTGAAAATGATCCCGAAATTCAGAAAATAACTGCTGGTAATAAGCATTAGGTGTAGTGCTTTTGCTGTGGTTAACCAGATCGCAATGGATGTCCACGGCAGGTATGACCCATGGTGGTGATAAATGAGTATGTGTAGGAGCAATGCTCCGACAATCTATACCTAATTCTCTGGTTAGTTTAACCATCCGAATACCAAATGAAGGGATGCATGAAGGGCGAGCATTAAAAAGTTAAGGTGGAACGAGGTTCGAAAATGACATCCCTAAGAGGGTGAGTGGGCAGTGATTTAAGTTTCGTATAATAGTTAAGAGACAGCTGCATACTCCTTGATGTTAAAGATGGTCCGTTGGCTTCCACATAAAGACTTAAAGCTGGTGAGGTACGGAATGCACCTGTACACAGTCTGAGACCCTGATGGCAAATAGGGCCAAGAGCTTTCAAGATGGATTGTCGAGCGGAGGCGTCAATGACAGAGCCATAATCCAGTTTGGAGCGGATGAGAGCACGATACAGACGAAGCATTGAATAACGGTCTGCTCCCCAGGATGTATGGGAGAGTACTCTGAAGATATTAAGGGCTTTATGGATTTGTTTTTAAGAGACTGAATGTGTGGCTTGAAGGTAAGTTTATGGTCAAATAACACACCAAGAAATTTTGCCTTTTGAACAACTGGAATACGATGATTTCCCAAATAGAGTTCTGGTTCTGGATGTAAGCCTCTTCTTGAACAAAAATGGACACAAACCGTCTTCTCTATTGAGAAAGTAAAGCCATTTTCATTTGTCCAGTTAGTGATGTTATTGAGGGCAATTTGCAACTGCCTTTCTAGCCTGCTCATGTCACGGGATTGACAAGAGATTTGGAGATCGTCAACGTATAGTGATGTTTGTACAGTGTGTGGGACCTTTTTGATGATGTTATTGAGCCTTAGAATGAAGAGTGTAGCACTCAAGACACTGCCCTGAGGAACACCCTGTTCTTGGTTGTAAAGATCAGAAAGAACCGATCCAAGACGAACTTGGAAAGTACGATCAGTGAGAAAATTTTGAATAAAAAATGCCATGTTTCCTTTGAGGCCACATTCCTGAAGGTCACAAAGTATTCCATGACGCCAAGTTCTATCATAGGCTTTCTCTATGTCAAAGAAAATAGAGACTAGATGTTCTCATTTGACAAATGCTTCTCGGACTCTTGTTTCAAGCAGAAGAAGGTTATCTGTAGTAGAGCGTATGCGGCGGAAGCCATTTTGAGAAGTCATTATGCAGTTATTGGATTCCAAGGAATATGAAAGACGCTGATTTACCATCCTCTCCATTAATTTGCATAGACATCTTGTTAATGCTATTGGCCGATGGTTAGTTGGATTTTTTGGGTCTTTACCTGGCTTTGGGAAAGGGATAGTAATTGCTCTTCGCTAAGAATCTGAAAGCAATGTTCTATCCAGATTCTATTGTACAGGCAAAGTAGATTTTCCTTTGACCTTTGAGACAAGTGTCTAAGCATGGAGTAATGGATGTTATCATGACCAGGAGCACTATTTCTTGAAGTTTGCAAAGCACTCATGAGTTCATACATTGTGAAAGGAGAATTATAAGGCTCATTTGTGCTGGAGTGGAATTTGAGTGGAATTTTTTCAATCCTGTTTTGAATTACGTAAAAATTTGGATCATAGGTATTATTGCTGGATGTTTGGGAGATAGTCTTTCCCAGTAGGTTTGCAATATCTGGAAGATTGTTTGCAACAATCCCATTGCTATTGAGGGTGGAGGTTGGATAAGACGTATCGTTTCCATTAATTTTTTTTATTTTATTCCAAATGATTTTTGGGTTTGTGGAAGATTTAATGCTAGACACATACTGTTTCCAGGACTCCCTTTTTGCTTCCCATCGGATACGTCTACATTTTGCTCTTGCTTTTTTGAACTCAATAAAATTATCGTTTGTTGGGTACCGTCTAAATCTATTCCAAGCCTTTTTTTGTTCTTTATAAGCAACGCTACAATCAGAGTTCCACCATGGTTTTGGAAATTTGGGGAACTTTGTTGATGTTTTAGGTATTGCTTGATGGGCTGCTTGCATTATTGTCTGTGTAACAGATAATGTGGCTTCATTGATATTTCCTTTCAAGACCAAATTTTCTGTAAGTATGGCATTTATACAGAAACTGTCCCAGTCTGCTCTTTCAATTTTCCATCTTGGAAGTCTAGTGGTGGTACATGGAGAGTTCTGATTATCGATCAAGATGATTGAGAAGTGATCACTACCGAAAGGGTTATCCAAAACATTAAAAGAAAAATTTGGCATGATATTAGGTGAACAAATGGAGAGGTCA
>QLNU02003225.1:48820158-48857341 GCA_006491805.2 Dysdera silvatica | reverse complement strand
CATTCATTTGAAAATTTTTTTTTTTTTTAGAGGTGGGGGTAAATTTTTTCTAGGAGGGGCTAAGCCCTTCCCGCCCGCCCTAATTATGCCAATGACGACGAATCGTCTAGCATGGGACACATATGGCTTAGTGTGAACTCTTAACCACAATGTAGCTGTACATACTCATATTTATCGGGAATAGAACCCCGCTAAAGAATCCTGCTGTCGGGCGTAGCTACTACAAGAATAATCCGGGTTAAATTCCCGCAGATATTCAACGGAATGTGTTTCCGCCGATCCGTAATCCGGGGTTTGATTTCAGGAAAAAACGATAAGTTCTGGCCATAAGCGTACGCAGAAAGTTCGTAAGAGAGGTTATAGGCACAATGTGTATGTGTGTGTGTGGGGGAGATTTTTAGGCGCTACAACTCACATACTACGATGTTAAATATACAAAATTTCATTGCAATGGGAGTTACAACCCCCATCAACACCCCCCTGCGTACGCCAATGATTCTGATTCAGTATGAACTTAGCCGTGTTTGTTCCACAAAACGCAAAAACCCTAGCTCAATGGTGGTAACCACTGGATTACAAAGAGGCCGGGTCGTTTCATCTGAACACGTTTAGATGAATCAATTTATATACGTTAGAATGAATGAATGAATGAATGAATCCATTCTATCTATCTATCTATCTATCTATCTATCTATCTATCTATCTATCTATCTATCTATCTATCTATCTATCTATCTATCTTTTCCTCCTCTCTTCTCTTTCTTTTCTACATACGACTTTATATAAGATCTTAACAAATATTTTGTATTTTGCAATACTCTCCCGTGTTAGCAGATTATGTACACACCGGGTATGCAATGCTGTCTTCGGCGGCCAATTTTCTAAACACATTTGTGCTTGCTCAACGGATGGACGAGATTAACACTGGAACTCGACTTGTCGATAGTACAGCTGTAATTTGCGAAATAAACACTGAGCAAAGCTGAAATTACAACACCAAGGAAGGGACGTGCAATTCGCTAGACATTTGCTGACAAAATTGATTAGATAGTAAAGAAGATGTGATAAAATGTTTCCAGAGCTAGAAAAGGCATTTATAGTGAAAAAAAAGTTCGTTCAGTTTTTACAGACGAACTAAAAGAAGAGTGGATTCTTGAAAAACAAACAAAAATCATTAATTTCCTAAATAATGGGCCTTTTATCATGTGCCCATCGAATACCTGGCGACGGGCCAACCCTCGAAACTTAAACGGTGAGCAATTTTTCCCTTGTTTCAATGTGTTTCAGTTTTGATCATATTTTTTTTTTATCTTAAAACAGTGCTACAACATTTTGCTACTGCATATCTTTTCTTGTTTATATAATAATTATGTCATTTTAAAATCAACCAATCGAGAAATTTTATTTATAATTCTCCAATTTTATCATATTGTGTATGAACGACTGGAGTTTAGAATCATCAGCTCAAAGCAATAACGGATTTAAGACAAGGCACAAACGACACGAAACTTTTATGGGGACTTGGTGGTTTTAAATCACTGAAAATAGAGACAAAACGCACACTTTTTTAAAAGTGGACATTAAAAAAAAAGTATTTGAATGATATACATAAAATTTTGACACCATATATAATAAATACTTAACTTTCTGATAACAATGTTTTATATAATATATGCTAGGGATATAAATTTTTAATGTCCAAAAAATCCCCTTTAAAAAGAAAAAAAAAATTATATTAGAGATTTATGCTGCGCGTGGTATTTTCATTTAAAATGCACATGGCATAGCAAAAACTATTTTAAAGGAGGTACAATAGTTGCATCTATAAATTGAACTAGCATCTTATAAAAATTTCAACCAATTTTGAAAATATGAATTTTTAAATTATGGAATTTGCAAAAATGCAAATGTTCGTGACTTTTTCAACTGTTTTATGAGTACAACTTCGTCAATTTAAGTACTATAACAACTATTTCAGGTCATTTTGTACACAGTGACCATACAAATAAAATTGCCAATTTTTATTAGGTTACTAAAAATAGTTCATAAAATATTGCGTACGGGAAATGTAATTTTTACATTTCGAGAAAACCGCGTTTAAAGTTTAATTTATAGTTTATTTATTTTTTATTTATAATTTAAAAAACTAGTTCCACACCTTTAAAATTCACTAAATCAATAAAGTATACCTTTTTGCTTAAAGGAAGTATAATAGTTGCATCTATAAATTGGACTAGCATCATATAAATTTTCAAAATATGAATTTTTAAATTATGAAATTTTTAAAAAAAGTGTTAATTTATGATTTTTTGAACTATTTTATGTACACAGTTTTGTCAAATTAATTATTATAATAAACAGTTTGGTCCTTTTGGTATACAATGACTATACGACTGAACGATACGACTATAATAAACAATAAACTATACGAATAAACAAAACGTACCAGCGAAAGGAGATGAAAGTTATCTACTTCCCTTTCTTTCCGCTGCTGTGTGTGTGTGTATTGATCCATACCTAATCATTATTACAAAAAATCAATCATTATTACAAAAAAATCGATCATTATTATAAACAATCAATCATTATTCAAAAAATCAATCATCATTACACAAAATTTTAAAAATATGTATATACATTGGATTTTGAACACAAGGCATCAAAACTGAGTTCCTTTAAATCCTAAATGATTCAAATAGCGTTTGCTGTTTTACTCGTATCTCGGCTTCTAATTGCGTTAGCACCTAGCTGTTGGTTTTAAAATATTCAGAAATGTCCATACTTTTAAACAAAAAAAAATAATAAAAAAAGTGTGAGTTTGTTTTTTTTTTGGAAGACTTAAAACTACTAAGTCCCCTTATGTCTAATTGAAAGTGGCGGCGGAGAGCTCAAATGGAAAATTTTCCGAACTTGACAAAGTTGAAGAAAAGACGTTTATACAACATTCAGAGGCGCAGCCAGGATTTCCTGCTGAGGAAGGAGGTTTGCTGTCAGAAAGGCGCAGCCAGGTCAATGAGGGGCGCATGAGGACTGAAAGAGCGCTTCAACAGACTCCTTGAGCTCCTAATCCCCCCACCCTCCCCATGGCTGCATGACTGACTACCAAATCGTTCACATTGAACGCATCAGTGAATAGAACGGCTTGGAACATCGCTTTTCTTTAGTATAAACGTAAGAACACAGGATAGATATAAGTTTAATATCTGTATTGACATAAATCGTTGGTGAATAGGATAGCGCAACTTGTACAAAACAAGGTTTCGTACGCTTTTAGCGTGGCGTATCTAATTATTCTGCTTGCAAATCTTGCCAGCGACAATCGAAAGCCCAAATATAAATTATAAAATACATAAAAATTATTACTTAAAATAGTAATTTAAATAACTATGTGAAAAAATGCCATCATATGTTGCGTTAAAATAAATAAATAAAGAGTGCGATGTACGTGATTTTTTCACAAGTGTTCACTTTTATTTTTAAAAAAAGTGTTCCTTTCTTTGATCATTTATATTTTCCTTCATTTATTCTTATATATTATTCTTTATTTATTCTTATATATTATTCTTTATTTATTCTTATATATTATTCTTTCTTTATTCTTATATATTATTCTTTATTTATTCTTATATATTATTCTTTATTTGTTATATATTATTCTTTATTTATTCTTATATATTATTCTTTATTTGGTTATATATTATTCTTTATTTATTCTTTATATATTATTCTTTATTTATTCTTATATATTATTCTTTATTTATTCTTATATATTATTCTTTATTTATTCTTATATATTATTCTTTATTTATTCTTATATATTATTCTTTATTTATTCTTATATATTATTCTTTATTTATTCTTATATATTATTCTTTAATGAATTTCCTTTCTTTCTTTAATATTTTTATAAAGAAAAAATGAGTGTTCCTTTTCTTTATAAAATTTAAGTGTTTCTTTACCAAAGTGTCTCTCTATACAAAAAGGCGAAAGGACTATGTAATGCAACCTATTTCCGGTCTTCCTAAATTCTCCCTATTGGGCCAAATCAACAACATCAGTCCGGTGGTTCGCAGATCAGTTTCTTTCTTCAGTTTTCTTTTTTTTTTTCCTTTTTTTTTTTTTTTTCGGTGTTAAACCCTGAAGGAGAGATAAAAATAATCCGGATGAAAACGGACGTGATTATCCGAAGTTTCAGGATAAAAGGATGTCTGATAATAGGGATTATAGCGTATGTCTCACCAAGGGTAGATCCAAAGGGTTCTTCTGGGAGGGGGTGAAATCTGGAAAATCAAGTAAAATCTATTCCGTGATATTCGTTGCCTGGTTTGGATAAGTAAAAAAAGTGTAAATGTGTTATTCTGGGAGGGGGGCGCCCCCATGTCCTATCCCTGTATCCGCCTCTATGTCTCACAGATACAGCGTGAATTGAAGAATTAATGCTTTCACTATAAAAACAAAAAATAGGAAAATAAGTAATCGTTTCTTTGCTTTTCTGCATGAAATACGAAAACAAAATACAATATATGTTATAATATTGTTTTCATACCTATAAAATCTAACAAATGTCTGTTAATCTTCATACAATATAACATTTAAAGGTCTGACAACAACTATGTTTTTGGTCATTGTTTGGTAGTGAATATTTTTTGACAGATGCCTGTATGTAATATTATCATTATTAAAGGAAATCGTCTGGCTATCTCTGGCTACTATTTAGAGATGGACGCTGTTTGGAGGTAAGTGTACTGTACCCAGCCAATAATTTGAGCACATTTGTATACATATTACTACTACTTTTGTGTTCACAAGCGCCCCAAATCAAAATGTACTAAAAATGCTACGCACGTGGCAAAACAAACAACTTCATAGCAGAACAATCGCTGGGTGGATCAATTTTTTTTTTTGTCTTAAAATAAATAAAGGAATAAAAAAAAAAACAGTCCCACAAATGTTTTCTGCATTTCTATTAAAAAAGGAATTTACATTTTATAGAATCAAAATATATGTAATATATGTAGATATACAAGCATCTCTTACAAAACAGTTTCGAGCAGATGAAGGCGTGTTGCAGAACACTGCAAAACATTATACTTTGGGAAACAAGCGTATCACAGGTCAGGTGTGCCCCGCTATGTCGTGTAACCTGCATAAACTTCTCTTCATTATGGTCTTCATTTTGTCCATTAACGAAGATTTTTTGTTTGTTACTTTAGCTTTGACAACAGCGTATATAATTCCTGATTTTTTTTTTTTTTAATTTTATAGAGGATATAGCTGAGCAGGTTCTACTCAAAATTGCGAAATAATCGTCTGCTCAAACCGCAAAGCGAGTCAAGTCAAGCATGGATATCCTGGTCATTAAATAGGCGTATTCATGTATTTTAGAGTATTTCTCAACGTATAGTAATCACGTCCTCTTTTTATTCACAACCACGCATGGTCATGCATACTCCCAATAGATTAAAACCCCGATTACTCGAATTAAAGAAGGTGGACCCAGTTTCGGATAAACGAAACGTCGTACAATCTGGAAAAAAAAAAAAGGCATGTATATCTCTATATATCCAAAAATACATTTAATTACATATTTTTAAATCACTGCATTGACAGTGAAAAATATTGAATATTGACAATTGAGATATTGAGAATTGAATATTGATAGTATAAAATTTGCAAAATATATGCATGTTAATTAAGATATTAACTACTTTGGAAATAATGTCTCTGTACACATCCGATGTATACAAAATATATACATCTTTTTATACATGCCCGATATCTACCATTTGTACTGGTTTATCTCTTAAGGCCAGAGTACGCTGGAAAACAAATACGGATGTTTTCAAAAATATCGAATTATCAAAATCGTTTTTCAGTTTGAAGTTTTATGTATCGCGCCACCAATTGTGAAACGTCATTGGACAACTTCTTTCTGTAAACCCAAAACAATAAATAATAATATTAATAATATTTATTCAACCCAATTTTATGCATTTTGTATTGTACGAATCGCAAGTGATATATGAAATGTAGATAGGGGCAGACTGGGTCCTCCTAAATGGCGCATACCTGCATTATCGGAGGGCGCGAGTCTTGTAGATTACGAGGGTGCAAGTCCTATCGCCCATGAGGGCGCACCGGCCCTGGGGCCGGTTGTCCGGCGGCCCAGTCCGCCCCTAAATGTAGAAAAGGATGTACTAGGGCTTTTACAAGTGTCCTTTATTTTCCTTACTTCTTCGCAATTTGTTTACTTTCTGTCCATGCTTTCCACTTCGTTTCTTTTTCCCTTAAAGTTTTCTCCATATATATTTCTCGATCTATTTCTATTCCTTTCTTCCCTCAAGAAGATTCCAGTTTATTTCTATTTACTAATAACATTAGTTCAACAACAACAACATAACAAGAACAACAACAACATTAGTTCAACAACAACAACATAACAAGAACAACAACATAACGACATTTCATTAGGTTTCTTTCTGGAGGTATGTCCTAGCTAACTATGTTCACCTTGTTTAACTATTTGAGGCACAGGTTTGGAAAATATCCCATACTTTTAAATTATTCATCTTTTTCGGCCAGTTTACATTTAATATTGTACAGAGATAGTTATTTATGAAAACTTTAATTTCATTTGATGTTGTTTTGGACACTTTCCATGTTTAGCATTAAAAAAAAGAAAGATTGAGTATACATCGCTTTCAAAATCTTTGGTTTGGCTTTTCTTCTTTATCATTGTGTATTTCAAATACAGGAAAACTCCCGTTATTGCGATTATTGCGATATATATATTATATCGATTATTGCGGATTTCGATGTGTTGCCGTATTTGAAGGCACCAAAGAATGACAAATGGAAAAAAAAATGTTTTTAGATATATTTTATAGTTTTTAATTTTTAAATTAAAATTTTAATATTATTATATCATATAATATATAATTAGTATAGTAATTAGCATCTATTTGGTAAATCGAGTTTACGTCAACAAACATGGGAGCTAATGTTTGTTTGTTTGTTTGTTTGTTTGGATGTTTTATGGCGCAAGAGCATCTGGGCTATACTGCGCCAAAGAGAGCTAATGCCTGATGCTATTTTAGTATTAGTATATTTCAGAGCTGTAGTCAGAAACATCTCCAACGAGACTGTCGCAACGTTTAAATAGCCGATTTAAATGTCCGATGCTGAAGAAGACGAAGAAGAAGAAACTACTCGTTTGGCAAAGAAATTCGCTTTAAAAGAATTGGAAGAAATGTTCCATATAGGGGGAACTTTTTAAGCAGAAGCGCATGGATGCAGATACCTCGAACGTTCTTCGAAGGTGCTTAGATAAATATACAATTCAATTCGTTGTTACAAAATGAGGTACGAAGAAAAAGAGATAAATGGACAGCAAACAAATCTCTTGAAGTATTTTTTTAAATAACAAGTATTAATACGAGGTACGTACAGCCCAATATACATATGTATGCAGCAACAGTGCTATACATACGGGTATCTAGTTTGTTTTGTACAGTACTGTACTTACCCGTACCTAGTTTGTTTTGTTTATACGTAACGTCATACATGTAACATTACATAGTAACTTTATAAACATAATCCTTAAACAATGTTTTAGCATCATTACCTTTACTTTTTCCATTTAAAAAGTTAATGATTTCCAAAGCTTCGGCAAAAATAATCTATTTTCCATATATTATATGTCCCGATTATCGCGATTTTGATTACTGCGGTGTTTTCGCACAACAACTGCGCTTAACTGTTTAAACACAGTTGTAACTGTATGACGCGCCCTGGGGGCGCAGTGTGGTAACGCGTTCGCCTAGTGCGCCGTTAATCCGGGTTCGACTCCCAACAGTGTACAAAGAACGCTTACTCAGAGATCTCATAAAAAGATCGCACTGCTCACTGTAGTCCGGGGTTTGGTTCCCTAGGCCATAAGAGGTTCGGATTCCTCGGAAAACAGTAGGTCCCGGCGCAGCATGACCATTGTAGTCTTTGAGCCGTAAAACCACAAACAAACTATATGACACAGTTAAGAACAATAACCGGGGATTTCCTATATTTTTAGTTGTGGCACTCTAAACTCTCTGTTTTCTAAATCAGGAGAAGTTAACCATTGGACGCTTCAAAAATTAAAACTCTTTTGAATATCTCTAACCTTCGCCTATTTCTAAAATCACAGGTTTGGAATCTGAAGTCATTCAATTTTCTCCAACGCTTACGATAATTCGTTTAAAAAACGAATAATCTTAATTAAATTTTTCTATGAAGAAAGCCTGTTGTGCAATTACTATTATTTACGTAATGTTTGCAATATTTAACGCGTTTAGGATCGCAATTACGATTTTCAATTCTCTTGGTACCTTGACACCGTTTTATTCATTTATTTATTTATTGTTTTTAAATAGTATGGATTTCTAGATAAAACATGACTAAATGTTTAATGGAAAATTCCATTTTCACTGTTTACTAATTTACCTAATCTGTTTCCGAATTTAATCATATTTTTGAAAAGAAAAGAAAAGAAAGAAGTCCGCGAATATGATTACATGCAAATTAAATACATGATATATATTACCTATATAAGCTTTAGTTCGAAAGTTTGAAAGTAAATTAATTAATTTAATTTAATAAAATTAATTCAGAAACCGATTTAGCGCGGAGCCCAATATAGCGAGCATTTTCCTTGGCCTCAAGCTCCTTGTTGTATACAGGACCTACTGTAAGACTTTGGGGAGCATCCTTTTGTTTTAGACACCAATATATATCCATCTGCTTCCTACACACTGATGTAGAGAATGGGAGCTCTAACCTCCTCCTCCCAATTGGATATCAATACGTACAGTAAATTGGATATCAATCAGATATTATCAGAATTGGATATCAATATATACAGTAGAGTCTGGATAATCCGGACTTGATGGAACCGAAACCCGTACGGATCACCGAAAGTCCGGATTAAACGGAATAAGATTTAAAATGTCTGTAAAACAAGTTTTAGATGGGTAAAACTATTAAAATTGATGTTTTTATCATAAAAATGACTTTTTTCAATCTCAATACTACAACGTAGACCTACTTTTTTTTTAACCTACGAATTGGTTTAGGATTTAAAAACGAAACATCTTATTGATTGAAATTCAAAGTTTACAGTATTAAAGAAAACTAATACAGTACGAATGAAACGAATACAGTTAGGTTTTGAGATTGATTTTTTTTTAGTCCGTCCGCATTAGCGAGACTCTGCTGTGCGTATTTTTTATAACGCCGCATTACACGATTTTCTCCAAAGCTACTCGACTCCCCACCCCCCATAATTTTCGGATTGATACCGTATCAATCACGTAGAAGCAGTGGCGTATGATACGCCACTGCTTCTACGAGCCGCTCGTTCGTGGATACAAAGGTGCGTTTCGCAGTTTTAAGATTTTCGCTGTATTTGTAGAACAACAAAATAAAGCAAATAAAAACAAACGATATTGCGATAGCATTCTAAAAAAAAAGAACAAAAAAAAAATCAAACATGTGAATGAGTGCATGTAACGTTAAATAACAGCTGATCAATAAATACTGCAAAAGCAGGAAACAGATAACGAAATGGAATAGATAACAAAAAAGAGATAACAACAAATTGAGACGTAAATCTGAAACGTAACTTCTATTCACACAAAGTTATCAAAAAAATTATTTTTTTTTTTTTGAGCGTCGTCGTCTCTGCGATAATAGATGAAGAGGCTATTTCAATTCTATTGATTGGTAAATTGAAAATCATACATTTTCCATGTGGTGTCCAGTGGCGCCCATATGAGTACTTTTAGGAAGGTGGGGGGCTGTGGAGGAACTAGGAAAAATCATTACCTACTTCAAGGCTGGCAAAACGTTTTAGTGAATGTACAAGATACTAAAATGCTACAAAAATAATTTATACTGCTTGGCAATTAGTAATGATTTAGAACAGGGTTATCCAAACTTTTTGGGTTGCAGGCCACTTAAAACATTTTTACGGATCTCGCGGGCCAACAGTTTCGTTAAAATAAAAATAAAGGCCCCCTTCAGAGTTTGTTCATTTGCCATATGGAAAGGGATTATCCATGCTCGCCTGGCGGCTTTTCCGTATATCTGAAAAAAAAAAAAAAAATTGTTTTGTTTTTTTTGTTTTTTTTTGTTTTTTTTTGTTTTTTTTACGGCTCAAAGACTACAGTGGTCATGTTGCGCCGGGACCTACAATTTTCCGAGGAATCCGAACCTCTTAAGGCCTGGGGAACCAAACCCCGGACTACAGTAATTAATTTTTTTTTTTAATCCAAACAGTTGTCGGCGGGCCGTATTAGTACTGTTGCGAGCCGGATTGTAGGCCGCGGGCGGTATGTTGTGACAACCCTGATTTAGAAAGTACCTTATTTTAAAATGTGACTATAAAACTTTTGAAAGTAAATAACAAATCGGGCAAATCCGATTTTAAGCAATGGGGGGGGGGGGGGGGCTCAATCTCCGTCGACCCCCCATATAGCGCCCAAGATTGTAGCGAACTACATTCCGCCAAGAATATTAAATATAAGCGTAAAATTAATATAACAATACGATGCATTAAACATTAATAACAACGTTATATCTTGATATCAAAAACTATATAAAAAATATAGTTTTTGGTGTCAGAAATCGGTTGGGTCCAACTGAACACAGAGGGCTGACTTTTCATGCTACAGATCTGTAGCATGAAGCAGTAACAATTTGTGTTCAGTTGGATCTAGTTTCAGTTAGATCCTGACGAGGGACGACAACATTTCTCCGAAACGCGTCTGTAAGTGCTACCGAACGTCGAATATGATGTACTTCGTTTAGTGGGCTTTGTGAACTACAGCAGCAAATGTCTTTTCTTATTTTCACAAAGCTTTATATTTAGTACCTATATATCTTTTCCCATATTCGATAACTATTTCGATATTTTATAGTACATTTCATTAATCCTATTCGGTAATTATTCATGGAATAATTATTTCCGTATCCACACCTTCGAATTAATTATACAGACGTGTTAAAAAACAAAAGGTGTTTTTTCCCGCGGTCGGGAAAGGTGGCCCGCCGAAGGAGACTGTTTTCCCAAGCAAAAGGTGCTAAATGAACATCGTCTGTCATTGGTTATCGTTGACAGTGTTACAGGTTATTAAAGTCTGATAATTGATGAAGGCCTGCTGCCCGTATGTACACAGCCGGGCCCCCAACTATCCTTATCATCATATAATGATCACGTATAGGCAACACAAAAAATTTGGTGTATTCCCTGAAGTGGAACAGACGAGAGAGCACTTTCTGAAAGCTTTTATTAAGAAAATAATCATCGCCAGTATCCTAGAAACGTTTCCCGCATCATGTATGTGCAAAGCTGGATCGCAGACGACATGCCAACATAATAATAATTTATATATTGAACTAATCAGCAGACGCTGTAGCTAAAGCACCCATAAGATCCATCCGTTTTATAACGTAAGTTATCGAAGGCAATTTTTTTTATTTGTGAATTTATGTAAACTGATTTTAAAAAAAAGTGAGAGATCCTATTTTGGAATCTTTAAATCGTAGGCGTGGAGTAGCCCATATAAATCTTATTTCTTTGATATAATCAGAGGCGCAGCAATTCAAAAATTATGGGGGGCGTAAATAGATTTAAAAAAAATCATGCGATTTCGTGTTGAAGAGAAAAATGTGCTCTGCTATAAAATCGGAGAGCTCTGCCCCCCCCCCCTTCTGCCTACGCCACTAGATATAACCTTTCGAAAAGCTACCAATCCGTGAATCTGAAAAGAAAAAAAATCCCTCTCGAACAATACCAAGCCAGTTTCGATCTTTCTCATGGAATTCGCTAAATCTTGAAATCCCTACAACACTCTATTTTTTTTTTTTTTTCCCTTGGGATTACAGTGCCGCCTCCGGCGACCACCCTTCCCAATTCTCCCCTACCCAATCTCTCTCTCGCGCTCTCTCTCTATTTCTTTTTATCCCGAAGTCCCTACGGCATCATAGCTTATTTCAAATCCCGCAATAAAGAAGAAATATTATTTCAAAAAGGAATAACGTGTTCTTAAACGAGTTTTCGATTTTTTGGAATTTAGAGAAAACCATTCCACATTAACGTTTTGAAAACTCGTAAACTTTTGACATATAAATCATCCTGATTTTTTCTAAATCTCTTTTTTACAGAAATGTACTTGACTGGCCAAACAAAAATTTATAGTAAAACCCTCTTTTAGGGGCACTTCTCAGATACGGCCAGAAAAAACCTTTGGGTAAGAAATTCCTTTAGAATAATACCTCTCTTTTGCGGACAAATTTTTCTGTCTGGCGAATGCCCGTTAACGAGGGGGTTTTACCGTGTAAGAATTATTATGGCTAAACCAAAATATTGTGTCACACCTAAACACGCAGATTTAAATTGTTTAAACAGTAAAACTTCTCATTAACGGACACTCGCGTGGATGAAAAGGTGTGCCCGTGAATGAGATCTAACCGGAAAAGAGGGGTGTTATTGGAAAGGGATTTTTATCTGACCGCAAAACCGGGATGACCGTATCTGAAGGGTGGCCGTTTAGAACAAGTTTTACTGTAGGCAGTCTTTTACGTCGGTTCCACCGCGAAAAACATTACAGGTACTCGTTTTCGTTACACGTTTTTGCCATTTTGCCACTTTCAAAATTTCAACACGAAAAAAGTTTATTTATGATATTTCCTTTGTAACCTTAAACAGGGTGCCTTTTACTCCTTAAAATTTATGAGCCTAACTTGTGCTGGGACTTACCGTTTTACGAAGAATCGGAACTCCGACCGGTTTACTACACCTCGGAAGTCAAGACCGGAACTAAAGAGTATAGTTCGTTCACAAAAGTAGTCCCGTGGTACCATTAGAATTAACGGGAGCTGACGTCACAAACGGCTTAGCCGATTACAACAGAACGGAGAACGCTATTTCAGAACTGGTTTTTAGCGAACGTTTGTCTGCGCCAAAAACCAGTTCTGAAATGACGTCCTCCCCTCTGCTGTAATCGGCTAGGCCGTTTGTGACGTCAGCTCCCGTTATTTCTAACGGTACCATCGGACTACTTTTCGTGAACGAACAGTAGTAGACTAGTTGGCCTCTTTGCCACCCTGTAGCACGGCTATGATGTTTCCAAACAACTAAAATTCTTGTTTATTTATGTAGAATGAGTCCATTTTTGCTTTAGAGGGCCAATTTTTTATATGTATTAACATGAGATATTATATGCATTAACATGGGATATAAAAAAAATTGGAGGAAAGTAATGTTTACAAGTGCGATTTAGTCTAAATGTTGAAAAGCAGGGTTTAGCCAAGTCCCATTAAAAATTTAGTTTCGGGGGGACCGGTCCCTAAGATCCCCCCTCTGAATACGGGCATGCTTCACTGGTCTAAACGCTGTAGGTAAAAATAAAGAGCAGATAATGAAGTTAAATTGAAAATAGGGGATAAAAATTAATTAAATAAAATACGAATCATTGTAATTTATTATTACTCTAATTATTATAATTATAACGAATTAATAAAAAGCTATCTCAACGAACTAAGCTGCTTTTTTATAATATTAGAACTTACACACCACAAAATTAACAAATTTCAGGTAGAAAACTCATCCTTAAAAGCTGAAATCATGATTCTTTAAGGCAATGATTTTAGTATTTTAAATACGAGTTTGGACTTGTTTCTATCATTTTGGTTTGAAAACGATGGACCCTGTATACGTGGTGATTCAGAACTAATGGAACAAACTGAAAGGGGTGGTAAAGGACGCCAAATAAGCCATATTTGGCGAAATCAGGTCCGCAAAGGATCCGATTTGGCTGTACAGTGAAAGTATTATTTACATCCACATCGTTGCTACGTAGGCAATTACATGAATCAAAAAAAAGTTAATTTTTTGACACATAATTTAAGTGATTGACCTAATAATGCAGCAGAGATAAAAAAAGTCGAAAATTCCCTTCCCAAGCCCTGAGCAGTGTTGCCATTTAGTCATCAAAAGGTATGGAAAACGATTGTTTTACCATACTGCAGGCAGTTGGGAATCGTTAAGCATGTGTAATAGGTGAAGGAGATCAAAAGAAACAACTTTGGTCCAGTGAAACAATGTCCGAAAATGAGCCGTTCTGGAACTATAGGGCTGCTATTATTTACGTCCACATTAGTTAATCATGTAACAAAATTTGGAAAATTTGCCGTTTTAGCCTAGAACCATATTGGAAAAGGTTTCACTACTTACTATGGTCCAAAACAATTTCCCATGGCCAAATTTATGCAATTCGAGAATTTATGGCACAGATGTGGGTCTAACGTTTGGACCATGAATTCCCCAATAAATGATAACATTACTCAAGGTCAGGGAATTTTTTTTTGCTGATTTATTAGGTCAATCACTTAAATTATGTGTCAAAAAAAATTTTTTTTGTTCATGTAATTGCCTACGTAGCAACGATGTGGATGTAAATAATATACTTTAACTCTACAGTCAATTGGGTGCTTTGCGGATATGGGGATTTCGCCAAATATGGCTTATTTGTAGTCCTTTACTACTCTGTTCAGTTTGTTCCATTAGTTCTGAATCACCCTGTATATAATTTTTATATCTATGGAAAACAGCTTTTGTGTGTAATGACCATGAGGATTGACGAAAACTTCAATATATAGATATTTTCCATATGTAGAAGTTCTTCTGTATTTCTTACAAAAGGCCAATTGGTAAAATTTGCCACAACGCACTATTTACATAATCTTTGTAACCCAGGGGTTCTCAAACAGGGGTATGTGTATGAGTTATCATTTTGCCCCTTTTTTTTTATTTGAAGATCATGGCCCTTCTGTCCTTTTTTTCCAAAATAGAAAGAGGCAATTTGCTTTCTAAATTCGTTCCCTTCGTCTCACTCCTTCCATACCGTCTTTTGCTGTTCCCAACGACGTATCATCGCGAACAAGGTTTTTCAACAATGTGTACGATCAAAACCAAATGCCACCAAAACTGTCAATTGAAAATGACATGTCTGTGTATCTCTCTGAAAGGGTTCCCAAAATTGATTTACTTATTGAAAAGAGCCAAGCTCATCTATCTCATTAAATGCGTAACTATGCATTGACTAAATTATAAAGAAATACTACTTGTCTCTCTCTCTCTGTTATCTATATACTATATATATATTCTATGGCATCCATACATTTTATATCATACTCTTCTAAGGGGGTACGACAACACGCTCGGGCATGACGAAAGGGTAAGCAGAAGTAAGTGTTTAAGAACCCTTGTTCTAATATAATTCATGTCGATATTTTTTAAATTTGGATAAATTACAATTGTAACATTAAAATAATATCGAAAAAGATGTATTAACAATAATTGTATATAAGTTGAATAAACTGATTTTTTATCCTCTGTCTGCCCTACATTCTTTCTTAGTAGGAACGGGGCGATTTCTCCAATGACTCATCACTACAAACCTATACTCACGGGAGGACTGGGGCGGTGCGCCCTCTTGGACGATAGGACTCGCGCCCTCCGAAAATTCAAGATATGCGCCCTTTGAGAGGACCCAGTCCGCCCCTGCCTATACCCAGTTCTTTAATCGGGCCTACTCTCAACTCATGAAGTTGGTGAAATCAACTTCATCAACTTCAAGTGAAATCGCTTTTCTCTTCCTGCATTCCGTGCCTGTAATTGTTTGTGCAATTTGAAAACAGTACTGCAGCAATGGACAACTTTCCCATGCTTTTGTAGAATCAACAGAGGCAGCAGCAATCCTAGATTTTCAGAAAATCCTAAGATTTCTTAAAGGGTCATATATTGTATGCACTGTTTTATACATTGCATAGGATACTGTAGGGCGTTCGAAAGCCGGGCATGGAACTGGCTCGTCGCCGGGTGACAGTCCTTCCATGTCATACAAGAACGTTAATTTTTCTCTCAAACTTACTTAAAAAAAAAATAATAATAAATAAATTTAAACACTAACCGTGCAATATTAGATTTAATCCTAATGACTAACTTTGACATGGACCCCCAAGATAATTAGGAAATCGTTTTGGGGCACCTTTTTTTTATTAAAATAAGGGGACTAAAACGAAGTGAGAGGCTTCCCTAATTCACTATGGTTAGACTATTTCTGTCATACGGTGGCTACGCTGCAAAGCGCAGGCTTGTTTGTTTGTGGTTTTACGGCTCAAGGACTACAATGGTCATGCTGCGCCGGGACCTACTGTTTTCCGAGGAATCCTAACCTCTGGACCTACAATTTCCTAACGAATCCGAACCTCTGGACCTACAATTTTCCAACGAATTCGAACCTCTGGACCTACAAATTTCTGAGGAATCCAAACCTCTTAAGGCCCAGGGAACCAAACCCCAGACTACAGTGAGCCTTGCGGTCTTTATAAGATCTCTGAGTTCATTGCACCGTTAGGAGTCGAACCCGAGTTAACGACGCACTAGACAAACAAGTTACCACACTGCGCCAGCGCAGGGCCCTGAGCGGAGGCGAGACTCAAAAATCATTAAACTTGAAAATTTCAATTATCCCGTCAGAAAAAAAAATGAAAATATCCGGGGGGGACGGGGACGGAAAGACACGTACGTGTGTGTGTGTACAGTCAAGCGAGTAAACACAGGGCTAAGGCATATAATAATTAATATATTTTATACGTCCTTCACCCATATTCCCCATTATCACTTAAATTTGGGAGCATCCGCCCCTAAAATGTTTTATTGGGGAGAGGCAGGTCCCTTAGTGTTGTCGCCTCTACACCAGAGTGTAGGAAGATTTGTAATTTTGGCGTTAGCGATCTTTTTATTCGGTTCTATAAAAAACCGGTTGTGGCGTGGAGGTCAATCGGTAGCGCTTCCCAAGAACTGAGAAGTTTAGGGGCGTAAAATTTAAGGTCCACACAAGAAGAAAAGAACACACCATTGGTTTCTTTTTTTCCATAGTTCCCGTCTTCACCGGGGCAGAACAGAAAAGTGGTAGTCAACTAGTGCACAAAAAAACTGGTGCCATTAGGTGGGGGGATGAAAGGCTGGACAAAGGTTATGCAAACGGCATTTTTAGTATAAGGTCAGGTAGAATCCGCCCACCAGTGAGAACGCACTTTGTAGGAAAAAAACCGCTGGAAGAAATTATATATTCGCGAGGAATTCTGGTGTAAATGCTTTTTTTTATTTCCTCTTTGTCTAGAACGGTACCCTGGACCGTCTTACTCGACATGGTACTGGTGCAGTAGACTTGGTCATCAAGACATGCTGTATCCAGGCTACATATACTAGTGTGTTTTTTTTTCTTTTTGACTCATCCTATTCCCCTTTCTATTTTTTTCTTTTTTTCTTTTACTTCAAGAGAAGTGAGAGACAAGCTGTGAAACCGCATCCGGTCCATGAAGTAAAAAATAAAAAAGGTGAAGGTCCGGTTGCGAACGGTTTAAAACAATGGAAAATTTCTTGGGTACAAAGTGAAAGGTCCTCTAAAATTTTCTTTGTTTAAAAATAGGGTTGAAAGGCCTGTTTCTGAAAAAGCCCTTTCCTGTAATTATCGCTTATAGAGCTGGGGATAGGGAGGCAAATGCCCAGCGACCTTTAGGGACCCTGACAATAAGCTTTTCCATTTTCCTCTTTCATTAAAATTGTTTACAAGAATTATTAGCCTCGTAAGTGGTTAGCTTTTAGCCCTTGAAGAATGGCTGAAGGGAGACGGTTTTAGAATTTGAGAGGCCCCCTCCTTCTAAATATTTCCTTTGCGGCCTTTCCTGTCCCTATATATCTTACAACCATTGACGTAACTACGAGGGTTAGGGGCGTATCCCCCACTAGAAAATTTCTGACTCAATGTAGGAGAAGGATTGTGCAAGGGTTTCATTGGGAAGGGTGGCCGCCGGGGGCGGCGCTGTAATCCCAGACAGGACGCTTGAACAGCGTAATCAGCCGCCGAGGCGGCTGAGGGGGAGATGGATTGCCGATCAACACGGCATTCATAGATGCACGTTCACGTAAAGTCGTCATTCGACTCTGAATCAATGTAATACCAAAGTAATACTATGTGCTGACTATTGAGGTGGGAGCTATAGAGCCCCCCCCCCAACCTCGCAAAAAAAAATCTATTAGCCCCCTACACTTCAAGGCTAGTTGCGCCAATGTTAACAACTATAAGGAGGTAGTAAATTTTTTAGATTATATGAAGGGGTGAAAATATTAAATATATAGGTGAGCTGTCCTGAAGAAAATTATTGAGAGTATGCGGTGTTGTCTTAACTAAACAATACTGAAGCTGCGGGATGACTAGACGTGGTGACTTTTCGCGCCGCGCTGACTGGCATTTGACTGGTCGTCTATCCAAGGTGGCAGTTGCCACTTTCATCAGTTTTTCATTCCTCTTCTGGTCATACGCAGGATATTATTTTGAGACCTGGGGGATTCACAGGAGTTTTCCTCATTTGTTTACATTCAAGTTTGTAAATGACTAGAAAAAAAAAAGACTGAACTTCGTTGAAAGTTGCCCAAAAACCAGCAAATACAAAAACTTTCTTGAGACCTTACGCGGCGCAAACAGCGCCTTTCCATCTTGGGGACAGCTCTTTATATAAGCGAATTTTATAACATTTTAAAGTAGCCTTATAAAACCGATAGATAGCTTTTTAAGATCTTAATTTTTCACGTAATTCAGTTTAGGAAAAAACATTACTTTTACTCTTATAGTTTCTATATCTTAATATAATTGAAAGCTATTCTTGCGTTTTAAATATTCAGAATTTCTTTAACCAAATTAACACACAATTGTAGCGTTATTTTCTAAGTAACATATATAGCACGTGGACTCCCACAATATATAAATGTTCGCTTTGCAGGCTTTCTTAACTGTTGCCACTTAGAAAAGCAAGAAAATAAACTTAAAAAGTTCAATTTCTAAAATTGACACCATGCCAAATCTGTTACTTTTATTTCATATTTTTCAAACATTGTATAATTACAATTTTACTTTATATATTTTATTTATTTACTTTATATATTACAGTGTATGTAATTGTTTTCCGAATTCTAAAATCAAATCAGTCTTCCGTTTACCATCGAAGTATGCACACGTCATTCTCGGAGGCTCCGCCAAAACGGCGTACTAAATTTCGTTAGCTATGTGTTCCAGTGAATTAATTTATTTATTGGCGTCTATTATTGAATTAACCTAAACATTTAAAGTATTAATAAATATGATTTTCAACTGGATGAATTACTGGATTTTTTCAACACTTATATAACTGCAAGCAAACTGAAACATTGAATGATAAAATGCAAAATATTCACATTCAAAAAAAATTATAATAATGTACAGTTTTTACACATTTACTTTTATTTATGACTTGGGGGAAAAAATACGTTTTGCAAAACTCACTTTTTTAGACCTTGTTATGCTTCTGTTTCGATTTCGTGTATCCATTTAAGCGTTAGGTGATGGGCTTTGATTGGTTGATTTCTTGGCTTTTTTATGGCGCAAGAGCATCTAGGCTATACTGCGCCAAGGCTTTGATTGGCTAATAGTGATTACGGACGCCCATATGGAAGGCAGAGGGCGGCTCGAGCCCCCCCCGAGCCGTTTAAAAATTTGATTTGCCCGAACCTGCTACGCATTTACTTTCAAAAGTTTTATAGTCACATTTTAAAATAAGGTACTTTTTAGCTCATTACTAATTGTCAAGCAATATCAATTATTTTCGTCACAGTTCAGTGTCTTACACATTCACTAAAATGTCTAACAGCCTTGAGAAAAAGGTGGTAATTTTCTCAGCCCACCCCTAGAAGTACTCACATGGCATTGATAGCACAGGATATATGGACAGGATATATATACAGGATAGCACCAATACATGAAACGCTTTGCGGGGAAATTGGCAGGATGAAAATTTTTTCTTACGGCTGCTAATAGCATGGCTTGACGGTAGGAGAAATTGCGAGACTCTATGAAGTCTATGGAATCTTAAATTCCTTCAGTTCTCAACATTAAACAGAGACAAAATTTGTACGTATTTAAACTCATCAGAAACGTTTGTGCGAAGATATCTCGTAATACATCACATAGCTTGCAAGCCATAAAAGTATAATTTATAAATGTTTCGGCGAAAATTATGAATTCAGAGCAAGCACACATTGTATTTTGAAAAATATTTATTTGTAGTAAGAAATTATAAAACGATATAGTTTTTTTCTTTTTTCCCACTTGAGATTTTGAGGCCCCAAGTGCGCGCCTCATGCTCCTATGCGGAAATCCGCCACTGGCTGGAGACAGGGGCGGGAATAGAAGATGGTTAAGTGGGGGTGGCGTAAATCCCAGTACTAACCGTTTCCCCGGATGGAGATAAATGGAATGGTCCAGCTTGCCCCCTTTTTTTTTTTTTGAAGAGAATTCAGGTTAAAGAACTTTTCAAAATCGTGGGATTTTCCCCTTTTCGGCTCACAGTTTAGCCTTCCGAATTATACTCGCGGCACAGCTAGCTTGGTACACTGACAAGGCGCAGAGCAGTATAATTCCGCTAGTGCGGTATAGTTCGCCCTTCCGTTAACAAAAGATACATTTCGTACATAAAACATTAAAATAATGCTCAAATACATAAAACATAGGCATATTTGTGTAATTAAAATCTGGTATTTATTAAATTTAGGAAAAAAACTCATTATAGCAAGCGCTGACGTCATTCAAGTAACTGACCACTCAGAGGACTTCGTTTGCTTGGCGAGAAATTTGGCGCCTGGAATTTTGGCAACCGCGTTTTTCTGCATTCCAAATTAGGCGATAAATAGCCTAATAAGGTTGAGGGTTACCTCATTTTTCGCCAATTTGGGAATGAATATTTATTGCACGGGCGCGAATAGGTCGTCGTAGCCTTAACAGTGTACCAGGTTAGCTTTGCCGCGAGTATAGACGCTATTATTTGTAATTTAAAAAGTTGTACCATAATTTGTGGATACCCCTTAAGACAGCAATTCCCCAACCTATCCGCTGCGAAAATATTTTCACTGAAATGACACTTTGCAAACGTGGTTCTAGCATCCGATTCTAGCGGTTTAAGACTCGTATTATATCGGTTGGTTCCCTAGACCTTAAAAGGGTAAGACTCCATGGAAAAATGGATATAGGTCCAGGGGCGGACTGGGTCCTCTCAAAGAGCGCATACCTTGGATTATCAGAGGGTGTGAATCCTATAGCCCATGAGGGTGCACCGGCCCGCAGGTCAATTAGTTGGCGGCCCAGTCCGCCCCTGTATAAATCCACTGTCCAACGATGATGTAGTGACACCATATTTCTTCTATCGTCACATCAACCAGGTTCGAATCTCCATAATGTCATAAAACGTGTGCCGATTTTTTTGTTTCGCCAACAGAGTTGGAGTTTGGTAGCAGTGGTTCGAATAATTTTAGTCCTGGCGCAGTCTGACTTTCCTTGCGCTAGAAACAGTTTTATGGCGCAAGGAGAGTATGATGTGTCAGGGCTCAGTTTCAGTTGATTTAACTCCATGTAACCCAGGGAATTAACGTTAAGTATGTGCTTTTATGGCACAAGGGCAACAAAAGTCATACTGCGCCGGGACCCACTGTTTTCTGAGGAATCCGAACCTCTCACGGCCTAGGCAACCAAACCCGGGACTATAGTAGTCAGTCAGTCGGTAAGCTTTTTTTGGAACGGTTGAAAGTCGAAACAGAGATAGCCGCAGGCTAAGCGAACGCATTACCATTGCAAGGCTTATGAAACAAAGGTTGGTTGATTATATTTTTATGGCGCAAGGACAGCAAGGGTCATTCTGCGCCAACTTATGAAACAAAATTATAACATAATGAATGAAAGGATGGGAAAAAGATCCAACACACATTCTTGTTGCGTTTTTAAGCGGAGATTCTTGTCGAGCTAAGTAATTCTCAATCAAGCCTTTCTTATTAGGGGTACTCTACTTCTCAGTCTGGAGCTACAGTTCCTGCAGGACCTGGATCTTCTTACCGAATGTTGTCTACTCTCCTCTCTGTGAAATCTTTCCTTCGCTCAATTCTCTTACTTCATTTTTCTGCGATCTTACTCCACTCCGTCTAGTCATACTTTCTTGGGTCGGCCCACCTGCCTTCTATGTTGGTTCTCATAATGTTCATAACTATTCCAACTTCTTCCAATTATGTGTGCCTGAGCCACATACTTTTTTCTTTAATTTCAGTGAGAGTCGTAGCCACTCAAAAATTATGGGGGCTAAAGCAACTTTATGATAGAGCATATAATACGGCGTTAAACTGAATGTGTTTTGTTATCCAATGGGAGGGAGCTTGAGTACACTGAGCCCACCCTTTCATACACCGTTGATTTCAGACCCAAGCTTTAGCTCTTATAATATTTCATTCCCCCTCCCCCTAATTCCTGCATTCTGTTGTAAAAATATGCAAGTTAAGCATATTTTTACGATATGTCGAACATACATAGGCACATACAGAAAGTTCATAAGTGGGGTTATAGACTCAATGGGGGGGAGGGTTACAGAGCTACAACTCACATATTCCTATGTTAAATATACAAAATTTCATTGCAATGGGGGTTATAACCCCATGCGTACGCCAGTGGATACATGGTCAATACAGTTGCATTGCAATGTATCAATCACATACCACGGAGAAGCTAGTCTTTCAGTATTTTTAAAGTATGCCAAAAGATAAAATGCAAAGAAACATAACTTAGGAACGGCAGAATAACTTGCCTTAGAATAAAACTTTATTCATACTATGATACATTATATGCAAATGAAGTGTTTGAAGTCAGTTCGAGCTTCCGTTTATGTCGTAGACAATTCCTCTGTCAGCGAGGTCTTTCAGTATTTGGGCAATATTTTGGCAATCATCTAAAAAATGAACATAATTATTATTACATTGTTAATTCAGAATTAATTTAATTTTAAATTCATTTAATTAAACTTGAATCAGAGATTTGAGATAAAGAATTAACATTAATTTGCAGAGCAGTTTAAACAAAGTTAGATTCTATTTAACTCTGTGTTTTATGTCAGAAGCATGGCTAACAATATGCTGCAACAGGCCACCCTATTACAGCTTTCTGAAAAATTCGGAAGCAGGTTATTTAGGGCAGAAGTCACCAACCGGTGGTCAGCAAAAACATTTTGGTGGTCAGCAAAAACATTTTGGTGGTCCGCAGCAAAATCTGGACATTATGTGCATTTTTAATGTTTTATTAATAATAAAACAAAAATAATATTCTAAGAAATTCTCATATTCTGAATGACAATTTCCACCTTTATATTGCACTAAATTCACGAAATGTGGTCCGCGGGATTTAAAATTATGAATTTAGTTGTCTGTGAGATCCGAAAGGTTGGCGACCGCTGGTCTAGGGCAGCGTTTCCCCAACCTTTTTCATGTTACTGCACACTTCACAAGCATAAATAATTTCAAGACATACTACGAAGGAACTCATCAGCATTCATTTTATCACGCGAAGGTACCTCTTTTTAGTATAACCGTTACAGCTTCATATAAAATGCATATTATGGATCTACGGTAACAGAAAAAGCATCTTTTTCAGCAAATAATAACAATTCAACTTACGTTTCACAAACTATCACATTTGTTAAAACACAAATATGAAAAAAGACACAATAAAGACATTCGTGATGAGGTGTTTTACACAGACCACTTAGCAGTACAGAACATCCACTTGAACGCAGTTCTAATAAAAATGATATGCTCTTGAAACACATGACTGGTACTCTCACAACAGACATGTTGAAACATGAGCAGAGTAAAGATCTTCCGAGTCATAGATGCAAAACGTAAGGGAGCGAGGGAGTAATGGCACCTACAACATTCTGTGAGTTCGCCTTCACATGTACATAGCTAGAAAAGAGAAAGCGAAAAAGGAACCACTCGATGGTCTAGCCCTCCAGTACCATTGCCCACATAAGGGGCTGTTCAAGTATCATGTAAGCATCCATGGGGGAGGTGGGGGGGGTTGAGATTTGCTTACTTTTGTGGACAATGGGGAGGGAAAGTCTGAGCGATGCTTACGTAAGGAGGTGATAACCACTCTGACAGAACTGCAATATTAACAAGAGACGTGTCTCAAGTGCCAGTCGCACCTTGAATCGGGATCTATGTCGTATGAAAGGTTTACACGAGTAGTGAAACAAATCAAAAGAATTAGTCTACAGAAATCAATTTTCAAATTTTTTATGAATTTTTAAAATTTTGATATTTACACTGTAACATGACTTTCTGGGGCGACCTGCAAACTATGCAAGAAGAAGTAAATTAGAGAATTTATTTTTAGTTTGGCATTTTTTAGCACAATGAGTAAGTTCTTATTTGCCATTCACAGTTTTTTATAAGTGCCACAACCTCAACCATATACCAATAAGCTTTATTGGTATGTGATTGAAGCTGTTTTATACTTTATGATATAAAGGACACAAGAGCATCGCAATTTTTGTATGTAAACTTGAAAGCGTTCGGCGTATTATTCACGGCTTTAAAACGCTGCATTAATACACTATGGTCCTGATTAATGTACCACTAGGCAAAACTGCGTAATAATAGTTAATATAAATATAACATGAACACTTACACGAAAGTAACAGATGATTACCTACATTTGTAGAAACGATATTAAATAGAGTGATCACTGCTCATAAAGTTAGATTTTGAGAACGATGGTAACATAAATAATAATAGCAAATACAGATTATATTTCTGATGGTAATAACAACTTTGTAAGTCACACTTTTGATAACGAAAGCCGTTCAGATTATACATTTGATAATGAATTTTACGGAGAAAAATACACTTTGGAAGAAATGCAAAACATTGTGAGCTTTTACAATTCATGTAAAAGAAAGAGGCGTCAATAGACTTAACGATGCTGCCGAAAAGCAGTGGATTATGAAATAAGTCATTTTAAAAAATATATTGGGGAATTTTAGACAAATAGGAAGAAATATAAATTAATTCAATGTACACTATTAGAAAAATTCAAACACGCTGTGTAAGTGTATATTCGTACATGATGCAGACTAAAAGAGATGCGCTTATCATAAAGCAAAGGGTTTAAACATTACAAACTGCACGATTTCAAAGAGCTCTATCGACAGAATAAAAAATGTGGATCATAAAGTTACAAAATATACAGTGTCAGCTAAAAAAGAATATAACGAAGCTATTGAAAACACAGCAATTGAATTCGTTTTAATATCACGTAATGCATTTGCACATTACTCAAAGAGTCAAATATTTAATTCTGATCAGAGTGGTCTTGAATATTTCATACCAAATAACAGAACATTATCTCACAAAGGAGATAAAAGAGCCCAACTCCAGTTTCATCAGTGACTCACTCATACGCGTATGCCCATACCATCAATAGATGGAAAATTGAAAGGTAAATTGTTATTAAGTTTACGTGAATCAACGGGATCTTTTGGGCCACAAGTATGTTGTCACACACACGTCTCATGCCACTAATGTTTACACTACATGCACAAAATCTGGTAAAATGAGTAAAGAAGTCATGAAAGAGTGGGTTTCAAATTGCTTCTTCTTCTTCTGTAAGCCAAAATTTCTTATCTTAGATTCTTAGACCAGATCAACCAACGCAGCTACATATAGTAACCTACAGAATAATTGCATGAAACTCCAAATTCCTCAAGACACAACAGCACTAATTCAACCTTTAGACCTTCTTTTTCCGGCAATGCAGATTTTTCGTAAAATTTTTTAAAACTATGTCGCTCTAAATGAAGTCGCTATAAATTTAATGGAACTCATTGAAATAATAAAAATGCATTCATTGGTTTATAATCAAATTCATTCCGAGAAATATAAACCTATGTAAATATACTCCTAGTCAGCTTGCAATTATACTGACGTAAAGTCGGTGAAAGGTTTATAGTAAGACTTTACGTGACCTGTTGGTGAGAGTGAAAGATCGAGTTCCAATGGATGAATTGACTGGAACAATTTACCAGATACCCTGCAAAGACTGCGAAAAAGTATACACTGGCGAGACGGGAAGAACTGTTTGTACTCGCAAAAAAGAACATCATCGTGCTGTGGAGAAAGGTGAGATGACTAATCTTCTGGCAGAACATGCCTGGGAGAAAGGTCATGTTCCTGATTGGAAAAGTACAAAAGTTCTTCATAAAAATGTAACTTCTCGCTATTGTAGACTTTTTCTGGAGTCTTGGGAGACTTTTCGAATGCGAAGTAAGGCGATGAACATCGCAAAATCGATGCCTGAACCTTACCGCATTTTTGCTAGGAGATGGGGGAAAACCAGTTTCAGACAGGGGGAATTACCGAGTGCGGGACAGTTCTTAGAAAATCCAGATTCAGGCAGGGGGGAAAACCCGAGTGCGGGATAGCTTTGGGGAAAACCAAAGTTGGGGTATAAATACCGAACACCTACACTTCCTTGACACTTTCGCTTGATGAAGGGAACAGTAGTTCTCGAAACGTTGCGAATATTTTTGCAGACGGTAAATATCTTTTACCTTCTTCATTTGTATTTCGTATATTCCGACCAGTGTCAAATTTTACTAGTTATGGTAAGCCCTGGTCAATCTTTGTACGTTGTTGTCATAGTTATATAGTTTATAATTAATTTTACTCTTATAGTTACATAGTTTATAGTTAATTTTACTCTTTTGTGAAAACACTATCGAGAGATTACTTAAAAGACCCAGCCAAACAAACAATAATAGGAATTTTATAAGAAAGCTTAAAATTCTGATATGTACTTCTTACTGTTGCAATTAACAGATTTATAAATCAATCTATAATCTAATGGATTTCATAATCAGCCGAGAATGATTATACGGAATATTGAAAATCATAACCACCTTCAGTGATTTTGATTTTACTTATGGTGTATTAACTCTATCTAATAAACTGATAATTAATTATTAATGTTAGTTATGAGCAATTAGATATCAATTGCATTGAATTAATTAATAATAATTAAGTTATTACTCCCGTGGTGACCGAAAAGTATATTGTGATTCTTCATAGGAAGTCGAAATTTCAAATCACTAGTTATAAAAGTTATCTGCTTAATAAAATGACATTCGTCAAAACAGAAGCGGTTTTATTAAGTGGCAGATTCTGTATAATAAAACAAATGGCCAACTAAACACGTTCGTAACAACTGATTGGAAAGCAGAAATATTTTGGTATTTCCTCTGGACAAAATTGAACAATTTATATCTCTGTTGGAAGCAAAAAAAGCTTCCGTACAACAAAAGCATTCGTACACAAAAAAAAAACCTCATCAGTGAACGTTCTCCAAACAGAGAAATTTATAAGTAAAAGAGGGGCATTATTACGAAGAAATTTCTTGCTGGAGAATTTTTACCTGCCCATATCTAAGGGGTGTCCCTTTAGGCAGAGTTTTACTACATTTTTACTTCAAAGACTACACAGCAAGTCATCTGGAGTTGCACAACTAAGCATAGTGAAAAATTAAATTAATACAGTTCAACCAGCTTAAAGACTAATCACATAAGATACTTCATAGGCCACTTACAAAAATAGTCACTCGTCGGACTCAGCAAAAGTGACCATCCCCCTTAGTAAGTGGCTGTTATTTATAAATTATTATATATTATATTAATAAATGATTTTAAATAAATAACATATTTTTCTATAAGTCATAACCACTTGCTTTAAAGAAAAATTTTGGATCTCCTGAAGTTAGCATTACTTTTTTCTTGTCAATTTCTTATCAATATTATCTCTTGTCAATATTATATATCTATATTATTATAATCAATATTATATATCTATATTATAATCATATATATATCTATTATAATCATTATCTGTCAATATTATATATCTATATTATAATCAATATTATATATCTATATTATCTTGTCAATATCATATATCTATATTATAATCAATATTATATATCTTGTCACACTTCTTATAAATTCCTAGTCATTTTCAATTTGACCTGATCAATGATAATGACTGGAATATAAGACAGGAGCATTACTTGTGAAATTGGGTTGGTCAAATTGCAGGCACATTAGGTTAAGTTCATTTTGAATTAAAATATATTTGAAAAGTTCACTTATATGATTATTACGAGTATTTTTGTGATACCTATGGGTAGCTGTTGTTCGAAATTCACTGTTCAGAGGTTAGCACGAATGGTATGTGCTCAGTCCCATCAATACATAGCCAGTCTTAGGTTGAACTACAATAACTGGTAATTAGTTAACTTGTTACTAATCAACCATTTTAATAAATACACTTAGTACTTACCGACTCCGCTGTGTAGTTTCCCTATATGTTGAAGACCGCAATATTTTATCATAGTGACTAAGTTTCGGGGATATGTTTGCGCAAGTTCACAAAAACACTGAAAGAAAAAATGTACTTCAATATAAAAATACTTTAAAATAGAGAAACATACAAATATAGAAAAATAGACTAGTAAAAATAGTACTAGTAAAATAAAGAAACATACTAGTAAAGTATGTTAAAATAAACAAAAAGTAAAAGATTTTCTTTTAATATAACAAAAAAAAAGTAGGGGCTCCCAACTCCGTGAACTTGTGGGTTCCCACAATAACAACACTGTATGTTTGTTTTGCAGGCTTCCTTGGTTGTTGCCACTAAGGATTCTAAGAAAAGCAAACTTAAGTTCAATTTCTAAACTTGGCACCATGCCAAACTGTTTCCTTGTATTTCACGTTTTACATATACTGCATAGGTGCCAACTTCTAGAAGTGAAAAATCTGTAGTCAATCACGCACGCGTGGGCAGGCCACCATTTTTTAATTAAACAAAATCATACATAATTTATGAAAAAAGGGCACAATGAGGAAATTAAGTATTTATTAAATTAATAATAATAGAGGATTAAACTGTATTAAACGCAATATTAATTCTTAGAATTTACAAATGCTGTAGTGCAAGATTTTGCATTTGAGAAATTTTTTGTCAAATACATTCTCGTAACATTTCACATGTTGTCTGCATTTAACTATTAGTAAATTTTCTAATGTGTCATCAGACATGGTTGACCTGAAGTCAGTTCTAATTTTCTTCACTTGACTGAAGACTCTCTCGCATGCTGCATTACTGTGAGGGATCGTAAGTATTGACAGCATAACCTGAGAAAGTCGTTTAAATTTTAATTCACAAGTATCATTTTTTATTTTACCTATGGCTGCCCATTGTGCATCAATGCTACCTTCATTACTCACAGTTTGTGGAACTTCGAAAGCCTGGAACTCACTGAATTCTGTTTGTAAAGCATCAACAGCTTCATCTTCTGTATTATTGAACAAAAGAACAGGAAATTTTTCTGTAAAATATTTTAAGCTGGAAAATGATGCATTTTCAAAATTCGATATTTGTGTAACCTCTGCATGATGTAACACTTCTAACTCAAAAGGAAATTTATTGTGCATGTAGTCACATGCTGCTATGAAATAGCTTCTGACGTTTTCATAAAATTCATTTTTATCATGGATGTTAAAATCTTGGATTACTTTCAGTGTTCCATTTCCAATTAAGATATCAACATCATCTTTTTGATTACTCCTCTCATGATAGTGGACTTTCAAAATATCACTACATAATTTTATGATGCTTGGTTTTACAAATTTCACTAGCATTTCTCTGTACAATTTTAAGAGAAGATTTTAGCATATGAATATGTGGTTCCGCAGACTGAAGTTGAGCATTTGCTTTTTTAAATACAGGCACAGTATAAGATAAAAATAAGCAGAAAGCCTTATTGATATCTTCCGACAGAAAATAAAACAACCTTTCTTCACGAGACATGGAGTTTTCAGTTTTTTGTTTCTTAGAAATATCCACATAATTTTGAGCTTTCCTTTTTAATTTCTGTGATGCTTTTTTGCTGTTACGTTCTTTCACTTTATCTGCATTTTCAACCGAAACTTTGATAGAGGGAATAGTAAAGAAAGAAAGTGGGGTGATTTGATTCCTTTTCATGGCCTCTTCCTTAAAAAAACTGATCAAAGGTTGCCACTGCTGGATTATACGCTCTAAGCACTTTCCAACAGACAACCAACGAGTGCTAACGTGTTTTAGTACCTTTTTTATATCAGTCTCATGAAATTCTTGAAGAATTTTCAACCTATCTTTTCTTTTCGAACTCTTTTGTAAGTAATAGTAAATGTCTACCAAAATTTCATCGATTTTAAATGGCAAACATGCAGCACTCTTTTCAGCTGCTAAGTTAATAAGGTGGCAGGAACAGCCCATAATTTCAATATTTTGGTGATGATTCTTTAACACCGCTGCTACACCTGCTTTTTTTCCTATCATAACAGGTGCATTATCACAGCTAAAGGCAACACAATTAGAAATTGGAAAGTTTTCAGATTGTAAAGCACTTACCAGAAGATTTCCAATATTTAACCCAGTAGCATCTTCTTTCAAAGATGGCATAGATAAAAGACAATTCACAATTTTTTCACATAAAGGATCGAAGAAAGTTACCACTATTGGATACAGCTTTGAATCAACATCGTTGCTTCCATCAGTTGCAATTGAAAATGGATAGCACCTTAAATTTTCAACAAGTGATGAGGATTCCTTTGCAGACATTTCTTTCATAATTGCAGAAGTTTTGGTCTTTGCAGATCCATATTGTTTTGCAATACTGCTGTCAGGAAACGTTTTCCGAAAGAGCATCCCCGTGTGATCGCTGCAATTCATTGGCAAATTATGTTCGATCAAAAACGATGTAAATAAACATTCAGCTTTAATCATGGAGGTATCGTTAAATGCAAAAAATGAAGGCTTGATACTATGATTAGACTCTACAGCCTTGAACGTCTTCTTATGTTTAACAGTCTCAGAATGCAAAGTAATATCGCGTTTACCACCGTGAGTAATGCTTATGTCTTTACGGTAACACATGCAGAAAGCATATTTTGGCCCCAGTCTTGATTTTTGAATAAAATTAAACATCTTCATATATTTGGCTTTAAACGTTTGGTAGTACCTTTTATTAACGGTCGACATCGTTAACGTTGTTTTCAAAAACACCTAAAAACAAAACTTTCTTTCCAGAGCAAAGAAATACCAGATATGTCTAACACATGGCTTCCCTATAAAGAGTCACGTGCTTGACCAAAACCTTAACGGTGTAGCGCATTCTTTCTTGCCTTCCCCAACAACTACAAATACAGATGCATGATTTCGTTGTGCAGGGGCATCACTCTACGTCATAGCTGGAGCTAAAATTCCCCGTCACGTCATGCATGCGCCGTCAATGGCAGACGAATTTTTTCGACTTTTTTACCGATATTTGCATTTACTTACGCGTATTATTAAATACGCACATATGCGCTAAAATTTAAATAAATACACATTAAGAAAAATAGGTATTTAAATTTTTTTTAAGAAACTCAGTATTTTAAAAAACACTGGGGATTTTAGACGAAATCTCCGAAAATCGGACGAAATCGTTTTCCGACCAGAAGATCGATAAAAAATCGGAAGCCTTCAAGGTAAATCGGAAGGATTGGCACCTGTTTTTTGTATAAGTATAACTTCACTTTTTATATTTGGCAACAGTATGTGTAATTGCTTTCCAAACTCTAAAACCAAAACGGTCTTTCATTTAATATCGAAGTGTACATGGGCAATTCTTAGGGGCTCTGCCAAAAAGGCATACAAAATTTCTTCAACGTTGCATTGTAATTTATTTTTTGGCATGTATTAATGAAAAAACTTAAATATTTAATGTATTAATAAATATTATTCCAATTGGATGAATTACTACATTTCTTCAATACTCATAACCTCAAACTGCTTAGGAGCTTTGGGACTCTTAAGTCCGGGGTTGTATAAATTTGTTGCATCATGTTACACTTTAGCCGTGACATCAAGACCAACCAGCTGTATGTGGGGCTATAAGGAAACTTCTAGAGAATATATCTATTTAATTAGAAGTTATTTCGGCATTTAAAATTGCACAAAACTGTGGTCAGACCTGCAATGTTATACGGGGCGGAGACGTGGCCAATTACAAGAGCGCATGAAAGGAAGATGGAAGCAGCTGAGATGAGAATGTTGAGGCAAATGAATGGCGTTAAGAGGAAGGATAAAGTAAGGAATAACCTAATTAGAGGTACGGTCAAGGTTGAACCCGTAGAAAAAAAAAATACAAGAACATAGGTTAAGATGGTTTGGGCATATGGAGCAGAGCAATGAGGAATATGTGGGAAAGGTATTGGATAAGTTGGTGGTAAGGGGAAGACCATGGTTGAGATGGAAGGATAAAGTGACGTAAGATCTGGAAGAGTATGGATAGAGTAGAGAAGAGGCATTGGATAGAAGATTGTGGAAGAGAAGATTAAAGGACCATAACGCCGACCCCATATAACATGGGAAATGGCAAAGCGAAAGAAGAAGAATTAGACGCTTTCAGCATTTCAAAAACATTTTCACCTCTTGAAATTTATTTTGATCCTGAAAACAATACAAAGATTTTTTTTTTTTCAGCCATAGGACAGTAACAAAAGTTAACTTAATAGATTGCTTTTTTTTTCTTCTTTGTTTTATCTTACTTCATTATCATGTGATCGAATTGAAATTGTACTAATTTATGTAACTCGACTATCTAAGTTCTGTAACCCACTTGTCAAACCTATAACACCCCCCTCCCCCACTTATGGACTTTCTGCCTATGCCTATGAGTGTGAAATCTTCAATGTCAAGTAGTTACACAAATTTGTTTTATTACAAAAATGTATTTTTATAAAACTAATACATAATCATTGTACACATTCACCTATTATGCTACTCCAGGAGTATAAATTAATGATAATTAAGTATGTGTATGTACACATATGAGAAACATTAATAAAACACCTACTAATTTAATATTTATCCAGGTCTTCATATAGGCTGGGATTTGAATTCTGGAGCACTTGCACTGGATTTGAAACCTGGGAAGAAATTAGAAAACAAAGATTAAATGGCAATTCAAGCAATTTGCATGTCCACACTTTTTTTTTTTTTTTTGTAAAAACAAGCGTAAAAATTGCAATTCAAAATGTATTTACAACACACGTCTAGAACTTTATATGACTCTGATCATATGAATAAGTGGCTGTTCATTCTGAAAAGTATAAAGAAACTTAAAAAACAGCTCACTAATATGAATCAAAAACTGCATCAGCGGCAGAAGGAACTTGTTCTTCAGCAAACTAACAACTGTGTTACATTGAGAGTTATTTACACACACAGCTGTTGTTTTGGCATGAACTTTAAAAAGCAATGTAGTAAAGCTTCATGTTGTACTATGAGTATCTTTAGCACTGGGGCAGGAGTAAGCAATCTAGATCCTAAAAACTGCAAGAAGTAGTGCTCTGATAAACCCAACTTGCTTGAGAATTTTTAAAATCATCTCCTGGCGGCAGATTGTTTCAACCCCTTATGCACATTGTGAGCATAATCTTCAATCACATTAAAGGGTGCTTCTTTGTGACAACTTCCAAAAGCATTGTGCTCAATATGTAGGTTGCAAGACCCAATGTCATTAAGACCAAGAGAACCAGATTATTTTCCAACTTTGTCCATTTTTTTTTCCAAAGGGATTTGTTTACATTTGGACCATTCAGTGGTAGAATGACCATTTTAGACAAATGAAACCCTTCCATTTCAAGTTTTTTACAAATCTCTGTAAACATTGTTTCTGCTTTTGCATGACCTAAAAATATTGAAGACAAATAGCAACACTGAACTGGCTGGAAACATCAGAACTACAAAACCGGACACACATATCCAACTGCTTTTTTTACTTGGGCTGTTGCTGTTTCATCTACAAATACAGTTCACGCCGCAACTGTGGATGATTGATCTCAATTCTTGTACAATGAATGGTCTGAGATTTCTGTTAACAGTGAGTAGTAATTTGATGACTGAAAAACCTCTTTCCAAATTAACTCCTCGAGCTGGATTTTATTAGTTAACAGAAAAGTAAGTCGTTTCACCAAAAAGTGGGACATTTCACCAAAAAGTGGGAATAGTGGACAAATGGGACTCCTGTCATACATTAAACTGGAGGTTGGTTTATGTTTTTTATGGTGTAAAAGGAAAGCAAAGGTTGTGTTGCATTAGGAACCACGAGTTATCAGTTACTCCGAAGAATCCAAACGTGTGCTATCAAGTGAAACCAATGGAATTTCTGGGCAAGAAAATGGCACACATTCTACGATACCATTAGCAATCGATCCAGGGTTAAAGACACAACAGACATATGTGTTACTATTATGGCACAGTTGGCCAGGGTTTAAGCTGTGGTCGCTTTTTTTTCCCAAAATGCGACGAATTAATCTAAAATGCGAGAAAGAAAATTGTGTCCATCACAAAATAGCAACAGTTGTTTAATATCGTATCAATGAACTTTGCCTTTTTTTTAAATAACCTTGATTTGTGTCGAATTGTTACTTTTTTTAAATCTTAAAATGCGTTTCTCACAGCAACCCTTACAGTAATTCAAAGCATTGTTGATGTAAATAATTTTATTAAAACGAGTTTCCGAGCGACGAAAGAAACTAATGTTTTTTAGCATTTTGCTAGAACGTTTTTTCCCATTTTAGCATTTTTGTGACAGCACTTTTTGAACAAATATACCTTGCAGTTGGCCTATGTTTTCCTGAGGAATCAGAACTTCTTACGGCCTGCAGTGAGCATTTTTATTTTGGGAGAAGGGGGGACACCGTTGAAGTCGAACCCAGATGAATGGTATGATGGATGAATGCATCATCACTGTACTGCCATAAGGACATAGCGAAGGTTCCTCGGGGAATTTATTAAGGCATTGGGTTTCAAAAACACCTTTTTTTCGGACTAAAGCTCTTTGAGCCATAGGAAATAAAGAAGACCACATTTTAGACTGGATTCAATCCAAAGACCTTTGGTCTCATATTATTATATTCCAATCACTGAGAAACAGCTAACGGTCTTAACTTGTACTTATAGTGTCAATTCAAATTCATACATTAAAGAGAATGTTTAAAGGATAATTAATTAAAGTAACTATGTTCAAATACTCATGTCTGACCAGTTTGAGATGGGGCCAACTTAATCCTTTCTTCATGGCTCTTCATCAGTCAAAGAATGATGAGTGTTTGTATTTAACCATATATCTATTTAATCCTACTGTAAACTTCTGCTTTTAACACTTGGGGGTTAAAAATGACAACACAAGTACAAAGCTAAAACTATGTTGGCTGTGTCTCAATGGGGAGAACATTGCGATATAAACTCAAAGGTTGCTGAATGACCAGCCAAAGCGTGGCCATTTTTCTTCTTTCCGATACTTATGGGTCAAAGGGCACCTGTTTTGTTTGAAAAATGTGGGCATTTGAAACTACTTAATTTATTTTCAGCTTATATAATTTTTAAACAAAGAAATCCAAAAATATAAATATGAAGTTTTTTTTTTAAATCTGATTTTAAATAGAATGCCTCTGCTTTTTATTTTTGTATCTGTTCCTGTGTCAAACTCTGGGTGTTACTGGATTGCAGGGACATCAGAATAACCAGGGTGTTTACTGAAAATGAGGAACCCAATTCCTTGACCTTTTCTTAACTATTTTTATACATTTCCTTACCTTATAAAACTTTCTTCACTTTTTTTTTTCTGATTGATACAATAGTCATATAAAAAATAGCTTAAAATCACTAAAAATTGTCAGGTTATGACAAAAATAGCTAAAGCAGTAAAAAATCGCTAAAATATCATACGAAAAATTATGATTCAATGCAAGCGTAAAATTGAAAATTGGGCATAACCATAACCTACAATAACAATTTAATGACCTTTTTCTTGACTTTGATGACCTTTTTCTTATTTTTTGACCTGGTAGACACCCTGATAACATGTCTTGTCTACAACCAACAATGCAATATATGAAGACAGAATAATAATGCCAGTCTCTTCTTTTTAGAATCAAACAGAGTAGTCGTGGCATAATGACAATATATTGATTACCACACAAATAACCAAGTTGGGATTCCATGAGGCATGTAATACTTGCCACTTGTTTTCTGACAGTCTGGGGTATAATTTTTTAGAATTGTCAATTTGCATCTCACAACACAAAGACAGCAAGGGTCATCTTGCACCAAGATCCATAGTTTCCCCACGGAATCCAAACGTTTTTAAGCCCAGGGATCCAACCCACAGACTACGTAAGCAATTAGTTGAAACAGTTACTTTTTGGTATCGTTGGGAGTCGAAATTAGGATAACAGCATGCTAACAGCAAACATATTACCATCACAGGGCTTAATTCTTTACATGAAAGATGTTTGGGTCTCTTGGAAAAAAAACTGTTGGCCTCGGCACCACATGATCGTAGTTGTCCTTGTGCCATAAACCACAAGAGATCAATTGGACATAGAACATCTATTAACCAATCGTAATGGTTACGAATAGTCATGCTTATGTGGCAGTAGAACAAAACATATACCGCTGTGATGATCAAAGGTGTTACACTTCGAAACTGTTTAACTGCTTAAAACATAAAAATAAACAACGTTATTACAGTAACTGCTACTTAGTAGGGGTTTGCCAAACTTACATGTATCGCAAATCCCAATCTCCACAAGTAACAAACGTAAATTTCACATCGGGTTTTAAAAGCCCTTCTTCATGCAACCATTGTTGAAAATTCTAAGAAAAAAAATATAATATCTATATTAGGATGTAAGTAATTGAATGCAATTTAACATAAATCTTTATTATAATTGAATCATGTATACCCAAGTAATTTTGTAAAAACATGCCTATTAAATTGGATATGTATCATCATCATCAACGATTTTCAATTCGCCGCATGATGAAAGTCCCTATGCTATCTGTCACACATACACATAATATGGTGAAAGAAATACTGAGAAATTGGCCTTAAGCTCATCACGTTCGTTAGACGTGTTGTGGCAAGCTGGACTAACAGCTTAACAATGGTTCTAAACTTTGGTCACCATAGCCAAAGTCCTACACTAAGAACTCGTTATGTCACCCCTACTGAGTGATCGCTACACCAGGAGGGCTGCTTCGAAGCGTCGATCTCAAGAGCCAGTATTTTTGGCAGTGGATGGCTGTGCGATGTATATA
>QLNU02003225.1:48799402-48820058 GCA_006491805.2 Dysdera silvatica | reverse complement strand
CATTAAGATATTTAACCAGATGTTTTTTTAATGTGTGCTTTCCTTTTCGTGTTTACGTTTACCAAAAAAAGGCTCTTCTTTAATAATTTTGCTAACAAATTAGGCTGCTTGATATGTATATTTTAAAAAATATTATAACAATATTTAACTTTCCTTTAGCTAATCATAGAGGTTAATACAGTACATCTTTACATGAATATATATTTTTTAAAAATTGTTTGCTTGAAACGTATTATTCGATGTTGCATTTCCTCATCTTCTACACTTATTCCACCAGCGTACGCAGAGGCGTGTTGATGGAAGTTATAACCCTCATTGCAATAAAATTTTGTATAATTAACATAGGAATATGTAGTAGTTGTAGCTCTCCAACTCTCCCCCCATTGAGACTATAAACCCGCCCTTATGAACTTTCATTACTTTCATCATTTTATCATCATTTTATTACTTTTATCATTTTCAAACTTATTCACTATATTTGGGAAGAGAATTTTCAATGTTGACGATGTAGAAATAAGCAGGGGCGGACTGCATCGGTACCCCCTCATGGGTTATAGGACTCATGCCCTCCGACAATTCAAGGTATACGCCCTTTGAGAGGACCAAGTCCGCCCCTGGAAATAAGTACGAAAATAAAGTAGGTAGAAAAATGAAAACAAAATTATTATTGCTATTGTGTAATTTGTAATTCCTAAAATACTTGCGAATAATGGTCGTTACGAAATTGTAAATTTTATCACTTTTCTCACAAATTGTATGTCTTGACAATATTTTATTTTTATAATTGCTTATATGTCTCATGTCGGTTTTCCAAAAGCTGTGCTTTAAGAAACAACAAAATCTGCGTATGAGGCTTGTAGTTGAAGCTCATGAATAAATAATTCGTTTATTAAATTTGCTTATATGCAGCTGTGGATATATCAGCCTGTGGTTTTCTTCTCCTCTTGTATCACGGGAATAGTATTCTGCGCATTTAACTTCCTTGGAGTTTAGAACTTTGAAAGCTACTTATATGGCATGCTTTCTTGAAATGGCAACTATATTTGTAATAATTATTTATGTACATAATGATAGACCCCCCTCATTGTAGTTTTTTACCCATTCATCTATATGTAATGTTCAGTGTGATCTTGCTATTTTTTACAACAATTGTTGATTAATTAAAGCTTTCAACATTCTATTATGATCTATTCAAAATTGTATTACTCTATCAATTATAGAATTAGAAGCAAAGCTTTTGTTGTCATACCATGTAAATGTTGTTTAGTGATTTAGTTTTTTTTAACATGGAGACGTATTTTTTTCTAATTATATAAATGTTTTATATCAATTTCTCTACACTGTAGAATAAAATAATGCTCCCTGTATCTATGTTTAGTTACATGTTCACCTTTCGTAATTTTATTGAAATTCAAGATCTAATGTTTGTTTGTTTCTTGGGATTATGGCGCAAGAGCATCTGGGCTATACTGCGCAAGATCTGAACTTAACCTAAGTTGAACTAGTTCTTGAATATTATGATATACTGCAACACACTCTTTCTTCTCTTCCAACTTCGTAAAAATGGTCCAAATAAGCGAGATAAAGCTGTCGTATTATTGAAAGGGGAATTTCAGAAATCAGAAATAAACTGACTTTGAAACAAATCAATAAAAGATGAACAATTTAAATTACCAATTGAATCAAAAATAAGACTGAAAACGTAAAAACAGTCTTCGAAAGAAAGAGACAGGTAAAGCCAGAAAGTACATTGGAGTGGAACTGACTAAATCAGAATATACACCAAATATGGAGAAATTCAGTAAAATCATCCAGAAGCAGATTATTAACAGTAGTACATGATGATGTAAACTGCATAATTTTGATCAAATATATATTTATTTTTTCAATAATGAAAGTATGTCGTAAATGGTTCCTAATAACCAACGCGTAATTTCGGTTATTAGAATAATAGATAAACTTAATAAGCGATATTGAAAAAACGTATTAGAATAATACATGTTCACACCTTTTATTATGAACTTATTTTTAAAAAAATATTTATACATTTTATATGAAATGTACAAAAGAAAGGTTTTTTGAATTGGAACAACGTGAGTAGCGCATCGTTCGGAAGATAAGCATTGACTTACTTAGTTCTAATGGACTGTCCAATTGCTATAGCCGACCACTGAATCTTCTATATATGCAAAAATATATGTATCATTGCCACAAAAAGTACTATGTTTATAAACGTTATATGGAGTTTTTATTGGCAATATGTTTAACTTATAAAAGACTGGGAAACCAAATTTGTTTCAGTGTGCCCCAGTGGTTATACAGGGTTTGTCCCAGAAGTTCCCGGAATGATTTTTTGTAGTTGGCAACGCTGGCTGACGGGGCGGAGAAGTTGGTGGGGGATCTGAGCTTGGAAACGAGACCGGTATCAGTCGCCTGCGGGCAGTTGTTGAGGCAGGGTCACGCTCCGCGCAGAGGTATCTACTGCACCCTCGTCGATCAAAAAATGGACCAGTTTTTGGAGCAGCGTTATGCAATCAAATTTTGTGTGAAACTGGGTAAAAACGGGGCGGAGACACTCGAAATGCTTCGGAAAGCCTACGGTGACGGGGCGATGAAAAAAAGCCAAACTTTCATGTGGCACAAGCGGTTCCGGGAAGGTCGGGAGTCCGTCAACGACGACGACCGCTCTGGACGCCCGTCGACATCACAAACGGACGACTCGGTGCAAAAAGTGCGTCAAGTTTTGGACAATGACCGACGATTAAGTGTTCGGGTGATTGCAGAGGAGTGTGGAATACCCAAAACAATCGTTCATCGCATTTTAACGGAGGATCTTCAAATGAGGAAAGTCTGCTCGAAAATGGTGCCAAAAGTCCTGACGAGTGAGATGAAGGAGCAGCGTTTGTTGAAGTGCCAGGAATTGCATGAACGCTACGAAACGGACCCAGAATTTTTGGACAGAGTGATCACAGGGGACGAGACGTGGATTTTTCAGTACGATCCCGAATCAAAGCGCCAGAGCAGCGAGTGGCACACCAAGGAGTCTCCTCGCCCGAAAAAAGCAAGGATGAGCAAATCGCGAATCAAGGCAATGCTCATTGTGTTTTTTGACAGAAAAGGTGTAGTTCACAGTGAATTCGTGCCACAAGGACAAACAGTCAACAAGGAGTTTTACTGTGAAGTGCTCAAACGGTTGCGCAACAGGGTTCGACGCGTCCGAAACGAAATTCGCGACAATTGGATCTTGCACCATGACAACGCGTCAACCCACACCGCGCTCATTGTCTCCGAGTTGCTGGCCAAAATGGGTGTGGCAACGCTGCCCCAGCCGCCGTACAGCCCCGATCTGGCACCAGCGGATTTCTTTTTGTTCCCAAGGATCAAAAGAACCCTGAAAGGAACTCGGCATGGGACGCTGGAGGCGGTAAAAGCAGCCGCGACGACCTCACTGAAGGAGATTCCCGTTGACGACTTCCAGGGCGCCTTCAATGATTGGGTGAAGCGTTGGCAACGGTGCATCGAAGCAGGGGGAGAATACTTTGAAAAGTTCTGAAAAGATTGTAAACTGATATTGAATAAATGATTTTAAAAAAAATCATTTCGGGAACTTTTGGGACAAACCCATATACAGTAAAATTGTCTATATGCAAAACTTGCCTAAAACGATTTTTATGGGTCCCAATGGTAGGTAACATTAGCTAAAACAGGGTTCGAAATTAGAGGGTGCACATGAAATTTTATTCCTGCATGTAAATTTTTAATTTGGGTGCATGCAGTGCACCTAACTATTCCAAACTATGGCTACTTACGTTTATTTTTCAAGAACAGTGACCTACGGAATAATTTTATATAATTTTCTCAATGTATCTGCATTTGCTTTGAATTTTTTTTTATTACAAATGAATGTTCAATTATTTTGAAAAGTTGCACTTTTTTAGCTTACATGCTTTAATATAATTGCTACCCGTTTTTAATGCTGATGTTTATAGTTACTTGTACACCTAACTAGTATTTGGTGCACCTAAGTTACAAGACTTGGGTGCACTTGTGCACCTGATTTAAAAAGTTAATTTCGACCCCTGAGCTAAAATGGAAACTGTCTAACGCGGAAGCGGAAAGCACTATTTAATCCTGTCAAAGAGAAAAACCTGCATAAAACTGAAAATCGCTGGCAGAAAGGAAATTTTCTCAGCAGAAAAAGGAAAGAGGGTTGTAATACAATGCAAATAGCAAAGTGGGGGATGACAAACAAAAGACATTTTACAGATATAGAATGCCCTTGTCCGCATAGGCGTAGCCAGGGAGCGATTTTGTGGGTTGTAACCCCCCATTGCAATGAAATTTTGTATATTTAACATAGGAATATATGAGTTGTAGCTCTGTAACCCCTCCCATTAAGCCTATAACCCCACTTATGAACTTTCTGCCTACGCTTGTCTGACCACAATTTTGCACACCACCAACCCACCATAGGCATAAGGAAGAATTACAGGCTTACAATAATACAGAGCCAACCCATAGTACACACACAATTTCATCATAATGAGGTTACAACTATAATTACCCCACACACACACACACACACCGCGCATACCAGCTTCCACCCACTTCTTAAATAAAAACTTTCATTATTAACAAGAACGAAAAGTCACTCATATCGACTTTATCAATTCATAGATAAACCCACCGCAAGAGAGAGAGAGATTATCTTTATACAAGGGAATCATTATCTTTACAAGGGAGGTACTTTATCGTTACAATTTAAGCTTACATAATAGACTTTTTGTATGAAATTGGCATGTATAGTTTGCATGAAATTTTGCACCATATTGATCGTAACTACTAAAACCACAAAATAGTGCAAAAATTAAAATTAATAAAAATAAAATGCAGTGATAAAATAAATATTTTTATCAAAAGGAAAATATAGTCTTAAAGTTCGCAAGATAAGACAAAAGAGAAAAAAATATCACATGCAGTCATCTCTTACCACTGAATTTAACTATGCATATATTTTACATGTGACCTCCATAAGGCGGAAACATGCATACTATGGAATTTTTTTCCGGTCCCGTGAGTTTCCGCCTTAGACAGGTTTCACTGTATATGCATTCAAAGTATGGACACAAATCACACAGCACTGAAATTAGCAAACTTAATTCCAATAATACCTGTATAATATTCTAACATAAAATTATTCAATTTTCAATGCAATGTGTGATTCAGCATACAATGACTATTTTCCTGGGATCTTCTACATGCTCACATATTACTTTCTGTAACGTTTGTTTGTGGCTTTATGGCTGCAATGGCCATGCTGCGCCGGGACCACCTGTTTTCTGAGGAATCTGAACCTCTGGACTTACAATTTTCTAAGGAATCCAAACCTCTTAAGGCTTAGGGAAGCAAACCCTGGACTACAGTGAGCAGTACAATCTATATGAGATCTCTGAGTAAGTGTTCTTTTCACCGTTGGGAGTTGAACCCAAGTTGACAGCGCACTAGGCAAACACGTTACCATGAAGTGCCACCGCAGGGCTGCTCGCATACAACTCTACTTACAAATGGAAAATAGTTACCAAGAATATGCCAGTAACATAGCAATCCCGGATGAGTATTTTCATGGGTACTTTTGCATACCATACACAATAGTTCAAATTTAAGATGCAATTAAAATTTTTTTAAAATATTCCTTAAGAAAACTCTACAAGAATATTCTGAAACTTAAAATTTCCAAAATATTCCTCTTAATGTACTGGAGTAGGGGGGCTTAATGCGAATCACAACCCCTATCATGAAACAAATTCGTATATACACATAGTATGAATACATGGAGGTTTTGTTCCGTCCCCAATCCTCATAACGTTTCTGCCTATGCCATATCTTAATAACAAATGGCTAAAAAAAATTGTTGGAAACACAATATCCATAAGTATAAAATAATTTATAACAAAAAAGTAATTATACACAAATTAGATTCTGGTTTATAAAAATAATTGTTATTAATATACATTTCTTGGTGTTGGCGAGCGAGACTCCTGTACATTCCATGACAATAAAATTTTTAGAGATAAAGCAATCTGTTTCAAGCCCATGGTTTTATTTCCTAAATTCCATGAACCAGGGTGTCTACTAAAAATAAGAAACCCAGTTCCTTGACCTTTTCTTGACTATTTTTGTACATTCCTTGACCTTGAAAAAAGTTTCTCTCCCTGTTTTTTACAACTGATAAAATAGCCATATAAAAAATAGCTAAAAATCCATAAACATTGCCGAAATATCACGGAAAATAGTTGAAAATAAATAAAAATTGCCAAGCTATGACAAAAATACGTAAAAATAACTAAACCAGTAAAAACTCATTAAAATATCGTACAAAAATTACAATTCAATGATTGCATAAAATTTAAAAAATGGGCATAATCATGACCTACAACATCAATTTAGTGCCCTTTTCTTGACTTCCGTGACCTTTTACTCATTTCTTGACCTTTTCTTACTTCAGTGACCTTGTAGACACCCTGTGAACCAAATGTTTAAAATTTATCGAAGGAAGGGACCAACACTTCTATCACCAGGGAGATTAAACCTTTCTAAGATCAAATATTCTGAAACGAGCCATTACCATCAAATACTTACGAATGCTATGTATGAAAAAAAAGTAACACAACATAAGAATGCACCTTTAACCAGTGGTGTAGGAAATGGGGGTGCTCAAGCCCCTCCTATTACGTATCAAAACACATCGTTCTCTCTAACACCAAATCACACATACACATGATCGATTGTCTTTAAAGCTACTTAAGCCCCACTCCCAATATAATTTTCGAATTGCTAAGACCCTAACCCTACTTCCAGCACATCTTACAAAAAAATTTTACTAAAAAATTTTTTTTTAAATGAAATAATTAGAAATGCCAACCTTACCTGAAACACTTGTTCAAACGGTGGCTGAGTGCTGATCATGTCTTGTATGATGCCTGTTAACTGAAAAGGGATGATTGAAGTATAATTACATAATTTTTATGCGAAAATTCCAGTCATAACAGCAGCATGAAGAATATTTAACATAAAATTGTCACATATGTATGTGTACACAGATTTTTTTTCTTCATTAAATATAATTAATTCAGTTTAAATACTGATTCTGCCTTCACTTGACAAAGGGAGCAGTTGGCTCCCGAAACGTCGTGTTTTTAAACCTTACGCCAGTGTCGAAATAACTGTTTGTTATTAAATATTTTCTTTTGAGTTATTGATAGTCATCATTAAAACAGGGATATAACCGAACATTCGGCTACCTTTGAGGCCAAATGATGAATATTCGGCAATCAAATATCAAATTCCATTAACATTTACTATTATAAACAAAAACGAATTTGTAATGCTTCAAATTGAGAATAAAATTAAATTCAGTTTTTTTTAATTCTATATAGACGAATATTTGGCTAGCTTCGAGGCTGAATATCAACTTCCTTTAAAATTTGAAAAAATAAGTTTAATTATATTTTCAATTAAAAAGATGAGAAATAATTTTTTTATATTTATAGTGAATTTTAAAGGCAGTCAAAATTTAGTTGTTGAATATTCGGCTAGCATCAAGCTAGCCGAATATTCAACTGGCTGCATCACTAACTGAAACAACCACCCACTGCAAGATGGGAGTTTCTCTACATGCATGGAATGCATGCAGAGTGCAAGCAACTTGAAGGAGTTGGTGGTAAACTCCACACACAGGCCAAATGAATTCTTGAGTGAATATGCAGTTTTCAAAGGATTTCTATTGTCAAAGAAATTAAGTCCAGGGATATAAATCTGATAAAAAAAATAGGTTCAGTGCTACCACCAGGATACAAAAATTTCTATTTTTCATTTGGTAAGGAAGTAAACACCATGGCATAGTTATATACACAATTTTGAGCACCATGTACATATTCCTCATTTATATGTCATTTAGCTGAGGTTTATTTCTTCTATACTTCAATAGCAAAGTATTTCATTAACAGTTGAAACCGTACATCCGTTGAAACAATACATCAATACGACAACAAAACACTGTGCAGTTCAGTGGTTTTTGCACTTCATAATGAGTTTATTATTTGTTTGAACCAAACCCCGGACTACAGTGAGCAGTGCAATCTTTATGAGATCTCTGAGTAAGCGTTCTTTGTACACTGTTGGGAGTCGAACCCGGATTAACGGTCGTAACGAGTTTACTTTAGTTACAGCAGACAGAAAAAAAAAGGGAAACTTGCTTAACGTTTGTAAAAAGATTGGCGATGCACTGCACAATAAAATATTTAAAAACGAAATGCACACAAACGGAGTTTAATGTGAGTTGGAGCGACATTTTACAAATGTTTTGGTGGACAAAAAATGTTATAAATCGACCACTGCAAAACATTTATGGAAAGATGACCATTGTTTGTTTTGCTGATACTAAAATAATTGAAAACGTCCAATTACCTCCGGGTCTTAATTTTTTCAAGGCGTACCACATCTTCTGCAATTCTGATACAATAGTCAACGAGCCATGGGAGAACAATTGTTTTCCCCACTTGCTACAAACATTACTTTCGTCTATAGTAATTTTGTTCCCTTTTTATTTTACTTTGCTCCCTGCACAATAGATGGCGATACACGCCTGCCAGGCTTGAATATGTCCCCCCCGCCCCCATACTTCTAATTTAGTGGCAACGAATCGTATCGGTTTTAATTTTTTTTTTTTTTATGAAAATGGACTTTTTTTTTCAGCAAGACAATTGTAAAATGTCGCTCCAATTCACATTAAATTATTTAATTAACTAGAACCTGGAAGTGGGTTATTGGAAAAAGTCAGTTCAACTTGTCATTGAAAACATTAGTGTTATAATAAGTAGAAAACTAAATGTCTTAGAAAGAACGGACATAATCTCCTTAGCATGGAATACTGCAAAATCTAAAACGATATAAAACCGTTTCAACAAAGATAATTTGAAATCCCATAACTAAATGCCCGAAACGAAGATGAAAACAATGGAGGATACAGGGTAATTCGTGATGACGATGATTGTGATCTGTTTGGGTCTGATGTGTTGCATTTGAAGAATATGTCAAATGTGATTCTGGACAATTATGGTCATAAAAGTAGTTATATGGACATGTCCCCCCCCCCTCTTCCCAGCCAATAAAAAAAATCATTTGTTAAATGTTTTCATTTTTCTCTTCATCCTAGTCATGCATTGGAGTTCTTCCTTCTAACCCAAATAATGGTATAAATGCTTTCCGACTTCTCGTTAATAATCACAGGCTAAAACCACATTTTCTGCACCCTGTGATCATAACAGAGTTTGACGCTTTTGTCAATTTCTTAACTTAATACCCCTGTTGGTTATTTCAAATTTGTCTTTTCACAAGTGTTCATGAATTTCACGCCATTTGAACCTTTCCCCTCAAGGTGGTACCCATGGCAGCTGTCCATTTTCCAATAACTAGTTATATCTCTAAACATAACTCAAAATTAATAATTTAATCGGCAACTAAAAATTTGTATAAGCCCCTTCTCACCCCCCCCCCAGGGAGTTCTGAGAAAGAGATGATTTTTGACTGCAAACAAGCAAAAAAAACAGAAGTCTAGAGATGCCTCTGGTTGTTGTTGTACCTCTTGAAATACCACTTACATGGGAATTGAGTTTTCAACTGGAAAAAAAATGGGATGGGGTGGGTAGAAAATTAGGATGCCTTATTAAGGTGGGAGTAGACATGCGGTATAAATCCAAAAACATATTGTAAGATGTCTAAAAAGCTTTGTGTGAAACTGAATTTGGTAAAAAATTTCTCACTTCAGTGCAGAACGGTGTTAATTCCTTGTGTACTTTCGGCTGCACGTATGAATGAAACACAGCTTCATTTTCAAATGTAGTTCCGTTTATCTTCAGTACAGGAAATTCAATTATCTCCTATATAGCAACAAATGGAGAATTCATTTTTCTACATAAAAATTATTACATGAATCTTATACACAAAAATGAATACATATGAATCTCTTTGAATCCCATAAATACATATGAATCACACAAAACCAATATGTAATGCTTATTTATTTCATACTACAATACGATTTTTAAATTCCATCTAATTTTTTACGGAAATTAAAATAGTTTTTTTCAAAGTTATATTTAAATTTAAAAAAAAAAGGCAGTATTAAAAAAAGCTGGAGAACATCGGAATCTGCAGGGGGGTGTTAATGGGGGGGTTGTAACCCACCATTGCAATGAAATTTTGTATATTTAACATAGGAATATGTGAGTTGTAGCTCTGTAACCCCCCATTGAGCCTATAACCCCCCCTTTATAAACTTTCTGCGTACACCTATGACTGGAATCCAAGTAAGAAAAAATGTATGGAAGGAAACACTCACCAAAATGGAAGCCTGTACCATATTGTAAAAGAGTGCCACAGCCCCACCATATGATATAATCACAAGCACTTGAACCTTAGCGGAAACACTACATATTGAAGTCCTGTCATCAAGCCGATTCGAACGTTGCCAAAACTCAAGCTAGACTCTAGAAACAAGGTAAAGTGTTTTTTTAAGCATAGCTTCGGCCCTTTCATGTGTGCAGAGTAGGTGATTGTTCCTTCCGAAGTGTTTGGGTGTAGCGTTCCCATTGCCATGGTTTCTATCAGAAAGTATTGAAGTATTAACTAAGCAATATTTTGGCCATTTTATACCCCCCCTCCTCCCCGGTAAGCAAAAATTAACATTGGCTAACATAGGAAAATAAGCACAACGGCAACTCCCCCTCCCCACAAAGGTGCTTACGTAATACTTGAACCCTCCCTTATCTATTTTTTTCCCAGTAATTTAGTTTCGTTGTATTTCAGTAGTATCTTACCTGAATCAGTGAAGGATAGGTGGAGGGAAGACCTACTTCAGAGCAAGCCTCTCACTGCCTGTTTGGATAGTCTTTGAGTTAGGCCTGAATTAGTACCATGGTGAGTTGGTATTTGCCTGTAAATTTTTATTATTAAATAACTTCCCACATCTGCATCATTAATACTCAGAGGCATTCAAACCGTCCTTCATAGCACATTGAATGGTACTCTTCTTTCCTTTCAATTGTTATCAGAGTTAAAAAACAAGGTCAAATGCAAATAATGGCAGTTTGGAGAGTAGAAAGAGTCACTAACATGTGACATCAGAGACATTATGATGTCACACACACATGCAACAACTGCAAATTTGAAGCTGTTTCAAGAGAAAACGAGATGAATTAATCCAAGAAAAGTGGCGACGCAGGTAAATATTTCATAAGAAACATTGATTAAATAAAGAATGAAGGTAAAAGGACAACCCTCCCCCTATAAGTAAAAGCAACCCTCTAAGGGGCCATTTAAGTATTACACGAGTACATTTTTGCCCATTTTATACTCCCCCTCCACCTTGTAAGAAAAAATAAGCAAATGCCTGACCCCTCTCATGCTTACGTAAGATTTCGGTTCTCTAATTGGTTGGTACAAGTTTTTGAAATGAGAATGCAATATGTGAGATGCAAATTACAGTACTTATTTTCATTTTTATTGTGACATTGATTACCTATTTATAAGTATGTTATAATATAAACGCTTATTTATAAATAGAGAGTAATCACAATAAATTATCGCGTTTAAAAAAAGTTTTAACACGCTATTAATTGCTATTTTTTTGGCACAAGAAAGTATTTTGTTACATTTTTATTGTTAATATTTCCTATGTAAATAATGTGTAATATACAAGTGGATTTGATAAAATATATTTATGATAATTTAGAAATATTAGGGAGCCACAGGGAGCATGGGGGGGGGACTTCCAAGCTTAAAAAATTGAGAACCACTGGTTTAAATAATTAAATATTTAACTGCGATTACGTTTATTTTATATTTGATATCTTCTACTAGCAGTGTGTCATGCATTCAAGTACTGCAGTTCTGTTATGGCGGTTGTTACTTTGTAACTATGTGTTCATATTTTTTTTGTCTTACGTGAGAATGGTTCAGACTATCTCCTCCCCGTTGTCATCAAAAATAAGCAAATCTCAAACCCCCCACCCAAAAAAATGCTTAAGTAATACTTGAAAAGCCCCTAAACACCATTCGATCATGGCAAAACCCCAAGAAGGAAGTTTGTGCGATTGGCAACAGAGGTAAGGCTTTAATATGCAGTGATGTCAACCTTGGCACAGTAACCTCACAAATGAGTACTTACCTCTTAAACGTAAGAAAGAAATTGTGGCAACTCCATCCTTGAAAATGTAAGCGGGGCTTCTACACAAAGCACGATGAGAAACCACAGAGGGCGTTGGATAAACGAAAACATCGAGGGAAGCAGATCTAGTAGGAAAGCAAGGGAAAAACGCCAAAGGTTGCGACATCCGCATTAGAGCTAAAACACATGTTCCCCGAAAAATTATGGTACACTTGAATTGGCAATAGTTTTAGCAACAAAAACCTGGGTAACAATATCACGTTCGTTACCCAAAACTCACTCTATTCCCTTGAAAACTCCCCTAGATTGCCATATCACGTGAGAGTGTGACGTCAGCTAGGTGTGTATGAAGCCCAAATAAGCTGTGAGCAAGCCTGCCATGTTTTTCTCGGACGCAAGGTATTTTTTTGCGAATCAGTATTTTTCCTATCTCAGTTAAAGCCTAGTGGGGGGGGGGTGCCCCCACATTCCCCGCCACCAAAAATAACCATCAGTAAAGCACGGAGTAGTACTCTCCTGCCGTAGAAAGCAATGGCAGCTAGTCACTGTTTGCCAATTGCCAGGTTTTGAGTTCTTGGAAACACTGCACTAGATTCTGCTAAAATTGCGCTAGTTTTAGGGGGGTAACGAACCCAATATTAGAGCCAAAACCTGGAAATCACATTGAAACTCAAACGCTTTAAAAATCCCTAAGCAGACAAAATATAAATACCTGAGGAACAAGGTTCACTGGAGCATCGCACGTCGACTCAAAATCTACAACCAAAAAATAATCAAACTTTTGTTTTTTTCTCGAGGTCCCACGTGGAGGTAACTTAAAAAATTGAGATACAGCCTCGGGTTTAGCTTCGGTCGTCGCATTTCTTAAAATTGAATTAGAATATACAGTGCGATGAAAAGTTTGAGGAATTGGTGACACTTTGCTAATAACTGCTAGATGTCTAAATATCGCAGCCGCAAATTTCATTTTAAGTGAATATTATAACAAAAACTAAATAAAATTTTCTTTGCAAAGATTGAATTCTGAATACGACAGAAATAGTCGTCACTCCAGCAGAAGTCCAAAATGTTGTCTTCTTCTTCTTCTTCTTCGCACTGATGCGATCACCATTAGCAGATGCTTGAAGCTTTTCTGCCGCGGACAAATGTTGTAGGAATAATTAAAACATAGTTTTAAAAATTCGTCCTTTCTTATTTCACAGATGCGCACTATCCTAAAGGAATTATAGGAAGCCAATTTTAACCAAAATAATGTAAAACGTTTTTAACGGATACACCCATATTATTCTTGAAGTATTATTAAAATTTAAACTTTACTTAATTGTGTAGATGCGGGAAGGTTACTGTCCTGCTCCCCATTGCAGAATTAATTTATGAGCTTTTGACCATTTGAACTGATACCTACCTGTTTTTCGAATAAGAAAAAATAACATAAAATTAATGTGGTAGAATTCACCTAAAATAATTAAAGGAAAAAAAAAATCATATTGTTGTGTAATAGAGCGGGCTAATCGAGTGCAAGGTGCTTCACAGTGAAGAAATGCGGTGGGGCGTTCTCTAGGCTATTCGTACTTCCATATTTGCCGATGTATTGTCAAAAAGAAGCCGGCGGGTTTGTATGTCGTAATTTGGTTAAATTGTTGTTTTCAAACTTAACATTAAACCTTTATAAGATTTTAAACTGTTGAGTGGCTGTAAACTATTATTAAGTTGCTCTGTAAACTGTTGTTACGTGGCTAAAAACTATTATTAAGTGAAGATACGTCATGACGGCTAAGACTCCAACTTCCGAATCCCGTGAATTCGTTAACGATTTACCGGATTACGACGGCTGCGATCCGATATTTGATCCAACTACGGGTAAGCTGAAAGAAGATATCCAAGCCCCTTTACTCGAATGTATAGTGGCGCTTCTCAACACGCTAGAAAAGCGCCTGATATCAGAAGTGAAGTGGGCAGAGTTCTCAGTGTACACGGGCAATTCTGGAATAGCTCTGATGTATGCTCAGATCATAAAAATGAAATCGTATTTGTCGGGTACGCCGGGATTTTCTATCTCGGACACCTCATCCTTGACTTACATTGAACGGACTTTGCCTCATTTAAAAAAGAAGCATTTTTCATTCATGTGTGGTGCTCCTGGCCCACTGACGATTGGAGCTGTATTTTATCACAAACTTGGTAACCAGAAAGCCAGCCGAGATCTTTCTCAGAGGTTGGAAAATCTGGAACGGGATGCCATTATTGGATCAGGTGATGTAATACCTGATGAGTTGCTATATGGGCGTGTAGGTTATTTGTATGCTCTCTTGTATCTTCGCAAACATACAGGCACAGATGATTACAGAGACAAAATCATATCTCGAGTTGTCGAATCAATAATCAAATCTGGAAGGCACTGGGCAAAAAAATTCAAAAACACACAGAATTTTCCACTGTTTTATGAGTGGCACGATAAAGCGTATATTGGAGCTGCCCATGGTTTTGCTGGTATATTTTACCTGCTTCTCCAAGCAAAAGAATTCATGTCGGAAGAAGATTTAGTGAATCTTGTAAAACCATCGATTGATTTAGTCTTATCGCTGCAGTTTCCATCAGGAAATTTCCCATCGTCCCTCGGGAATGAGACAGACAGATTGATCCACTGGTGCCATGGTGCGCCAGGCGTCATTCATTTGATGCTACAAGCTTATGAAGTATTTAAGGAAGACAAGTACTTGGAATCAGCTCGGCAATGTTCAGACGTTATCTGGACAAGAGGCCTTCTTAAAAAGGGATATGGTTTATGCCATGGTGTTGCCGGAAATGGGTATGCCTTCCTAAGAATGTACCAAGTTACCAGAGAAAAGAAATATTTGCACCGAGCCTTACAGTTCGGCAAATGGTGCTTCGATTATGGAAACCACAGTGTTCGTACTCCAGATCATCCCCTCTCTTTGATGGAAGGCATGGCTGGCACCATTTACTTTCTGACTGATTTACTGGATCCTGAAAACGCTGCTTTCCCGGCTTTTCAGCTATGATCTACATACCATAAACAGGACATTTTGTTCGTGTTTTACATTTATGGACCTTGTTTTGTTACTTTGTTATAAAATTTAATCAGTCTTACTTCAAATGTAGTCACATACTCTGTAAAATTGTAATCATGGATCCAATTGCTATCAACCATGTGTAATAGTTGGCTATTTGCTGCTCATTCATGTACTGTCACGTGCAATAGTTGTAATGCACTTAGCTATCATGAGCACTACCGCTACGGAATCTGGGTTTCATCATTTGCATGATACCAGTGTTTTCCTCCCTTTTTTTTTTCTACTGTTCCATAGTCCAGTGTTGAACTCCCCGAAACAAGAAGTTTGAATGTCTCGAAAAAACTGTAGGTCCTGTCACAGCATGATCATAGTTAACTTTACACCACATGATACCAAAAAACCACAATGAAACCCTACCAAGTTGACCAACAAAAAATTGACACTTTTTTTTATCTGTTTAGACAAGTGGCCAATTCGTAGCGGTCCTAACATTACAACATAAGCTTATTTTATTTCTTGTCAAGTGATTAAGATAGGCGGGTAGTCAACGTAACAGGTTTCACTTTAACCACTATCAAATAAATTGTAAAATAAGAGGCAAGCGACATGCAAGATTGTAAAAAAAAAAATTTAATTTAAATGTGTATGAGTTTTTTAAGGTAAACGTAAGAAGGGGTAGCGAAATTATATAATGATGTTAGTCCAGACTATGGTAATTGTCAACTTTTTGAAATTTTTCACGATTGCAGACGCACATATGTACCGTGACGCTGCCATTTTGGAAATTGCTTTTTTTTTTTTTTTTAAATGAAGGAATGTTTAGAAATTGTAATCAAAGTTTTTGAAGAGGAAACCCCGTTTTTGGGGGTCCAGTACTTTCTTTCGAATCAGTGGATGCCTAATGAGTGTCATTTCCACCCACCTACATCTTTCTGGATTCTGGCATTGAATCGAGGCCCTGCACCCTCCGGAATCAGTAAATGTTGCATAAATATGGGATAAATTTCCTTCCTTCTAAAGTCGCCAAATACATCAAAGTGGCAGACATTTGGCAAGTTACCACAATCTAGAGTAGTGTCTACAGCAGGGCCGGCACCAGCTATTATGCTGTTCAGTACGAACATGTATTTTTCTCCCCCAAAATTACTTCATTTTTTATAATAATCCATTTTATTGTCCCTAAAAACCAGCAAATGCACAGTTCTCTCTCTCCTTGGTGACCCTGGCCTACCGAATGATATTAGGAAGTTTACAATCTACTTAACACGGTAGCTTGTGTTGCAAGCTCTGGCATGTTGGTAACTTTATAATCAGCAATAAACAGTGTTACCAGATGTGTGGAAAAAATGCATTTCTGCTTTATTGATTTACATTTTATTTTTTTGACCATCTTTTTAAAGTTCTTTAATGAAATCCAAAAAAAATGATGCACAAATGATAAAAGAAAATATAATAAAAACAAGGAAAAACACGTTTTACAAGTAAGTTTGTCCTGTTATTTTAATAAAAAATAAGATGCTCAAGTTTTAAAAATACGAAACATAAATTTGAAAGAAATGCATAATAAGTAAATGTAAAGGTTGTTAAAAATATTAATCCACAATTTAATTTATGTACCATCAACCAGGATGACTTCGTTCCACCAAAATGAGGAAAGATAAAATGGTGATAACTTGTGTTTGTTTGGTCGAAATGTTTTAATAAAACCTGATTACGATAAGTAGAAGTATTGACTTGAATATGAAATGTTAAATTTTAATTAGAAAGGTGGCATCACTGCAGTTGTTGTTTTCTGTCCTTTTTCTGCGAAATTTGCTTGTAATCAACTTCTTTGGAAAACTTGCTTCTACGTCATGTAAAAAGGTGGCAAGTATTATTTTTACTCGATCTGCCAAACTGCTTAGGGGTTCGTGACTGCTCTCCCTGGCTATGAATATAAGGGCGAGGAATCGTATCAGGCCTTCTGTGAAAGCTTTTTGAATGATTATTTGAGGCATGAGACAGTCACCCCAAGCCGGGGTGACTTTGTTTCACTTTTTTTAAACAAGTTTTTTTGCATTTCTAAATTTCCAAAGTGTATATAAAATTGTCTATTAAACACTTAAGAATGTGGGATAAATATATGTATTTAAGTAGAAATTACATCCAATTTCATGGTTTTAAAGAAAAACATAGACGAAAAATGAGAGTTACCCCAGTTGACGATAATTCTTAAAACTGATTAAGCAATAATGCTTTATTATGAAAATGAGAGCAAAACTTTTTCGGAGGAGGGAAAAATCCAAACCAAGACCATTGCTCTATTTAACTTAACGCTATTCTTAATATTTCTACCATGTTATCAGTTGTCTACACCCCTTAACATGCCCCCGTGATTTTTATTCTATTCTCAATAGTGACTATCAACAAGTCATAATAAATAACTTCAAATATAGATGTATGCAGAAAGTTCATAAGGGGGTATGGATAGGGTGGTCACAGGGTTCATGACCTCCCCCAAAATATATTTTTTCACTGTAAAAAGTTCCAACTTGCATGATAAATGAAAAGTGTATTCCAAGACCATAATACCCTATCCTTGACCCCTCCCCCAAAATGAAAGTCTGTGTCTGCCCCTGGCTACAGAGCTACAACTCACATATTCCTATGTTAAATATACAAAATTTCATTGCAATGAGGGGTTATAACCGTCATCAACACCTTCCATGTACGCCAGTGATACAAGATATTATTACACAATATTTGTCAACGTGAAACATTACTCAGAACTCTGATTTCAGCTGTTGGCAAGAGAAACCAAAATTGCAATTTAACCAAAAATTGATCTAATGCTGTGCATTTTGTTCAATGATTCGTTGAGTTTTTTAGAATTTGTATAATTCTGAGAACATTCGTTATTAGAGAAATACAATAGTCTTTGCTTGTTCTCATGGTTCGTATTAAGACTGTTGGTAAAGAAACCTCGTTTTAATTTCAAGATCTATCTTGCACCATGGATACTCCAGACTTTTGAAATAATATTTGAAAGAAAAAATTGCTTTTTATGTTAGCTGATGTGCATCATGTTAAAAATAAGGATCTTAACACATGTGCCTAAGCAGTAGAGAGTTACATTAATGCTAATAGATTGGTTATTAACTTTCCTTTATTGCTTGTAGTGAAAATGTTTACTACTCAGCGAACTGGTTGCGCCAAAATTTTTTGCAGTTCAATGAACTGGTTGTGTTGAAATTTTTGTAGATCGTAGGCCTACACAGAAAATTTATGAGGATGGGGGGAGGTTATGGAACTACATAACTCTGTATCCATATATATATATGTACAAAAACATATCTTAATGAGGGTCGTGACCTCTATCAACCCCCCACCCCTCTCTGCACAGTCCTGTGAACTTAGCAAACCACTTGTATGAAGATTTCTACAGCTAGTTAACCAGTTGAAATTTTGCCAATACATATCACAATGACCTCATGTAGCATGGAAAGTACTGCTCTAATATTTTAGACTCTATTGCTACATGGAAAGATGTTTTTGGACATTAGTTTTGGTGCAGCTTGACATTTGCCGTCCTTGTGCTCTAAAGCAGTTGTTGCCAGCCTTTCGGACCTCAGGGACCACTAAATTCATAATTTTAAATCCCGCGGTCCATTAATATGAATTTTTTAAAAATATAAATACAGGGCTTCTGGTTGCCGCATGTAAGGGGTTTTTTTTCACTAATTGCCGATAATTATCTCAAGTACATTCTATAGATATAAAAATTTACAATTAATTATTTTAATAGAAAGTTAGAAATTAGTACTTAAAAATTTAGGAACCTATCAAGTACATTTCATGAATCTAGTGCAATATAATCGCGACAATTGTCATTCAGAATATTAGAATTTCTTAAAATATTATTTTTGTTTTATTATTAATAAAACATTAAAAATACAAATAATGTCCAGATTTTTCTGCGGACCACCAAAATTCTCTCACGAACCACCAGTGGTCCGTGGACTACCGGTTGGCGACCGCTGCTGTAAAGTATGATCAGTTCATCGCTAAATGTTTGTATGATTAGGACTTCAGTGCAATGCAATTGATCTTTGGGGCTCCCAACCCAAATGTTGTTGTAGCCACCCTGTATGTCATTTAAGGCAGGGGAAAGAAGAAGTAGCTATGATTGTGTGAAATATGTACTAACATTTTCATGCACTGTATTTTTGAGGAAATAAAGTTCTGACACCCATGTTTTCAACTTGGAGCCTTTCGACTGCTGAATTATTATTACCCTCTCCAGGGTTGTCACAATTACGACAAAAGTAGTTGTCCATTGAAAGGTCAATGTATAGCCAGGTTCGATAAGGGCTTAGTGTAGTGATTACATGGTTTATATATCTAAGTAAAACCTCCATTAACGGTTCCTTATAAACAATAGTATCCTCCGAAGACTGGCCATATGGAACTATGTTGCAAAAGATTGATATTAGAGCTAATGTCTTAACCCAAGGGTCTTCAGACCGTGGGCCGCATGTGGCCCTCCGACATGTTTTATGTGGCCCCCTGGCTCACGAAAAAATACAAATTGTTTCACACAAAAATAACGTCCCTGCTCCCTTGGAGTCTGAAATCTATATATTTTATTCTGTTGTCATTTTCACATTTCGTAATAAATATCTTAAAACACTATAGAACTAAAGTGACACAAGGTTTCCCTCAATCATATTTTGATTTAATTTTCTAGCGTATATGGGCACTAGGTGTAGTTTTATCGATTTGTAGTGCAACAGTGATTTTAAAAAAAAAAAAAAATCAACTCAGGACTTGTCAGGTTCTATTTTAAATATATTGACAAGAACATCGTACCAACCATCTGATTGCACTTTCTGTAAACATTATTCTGGAGCACTCACAACTGCACATAGGCTGACGTAGAAAGTGCACAGGGGGTTATGACTGGGGGGATTACAGAACTACAACTTAATATTTCCATATATATAAAATTTTGTTGCCATGGGAATGACAACCCCTATCATCCCTCCACCCCCTGTGTGTTTGCCAATGGGTCTACAAACAGCTGTTTTCATAAATGAAGGTGCTAAAAAAAAAAACGGGTATCAGAATAACTGACGTCCAACTTAAAACACTCTTAGGGTGTCAATATTAAAAATAAGACCTGATATTAGCAGGATTATTGAAAATAAGCAGCAGCAAAAATCTCGCTAAAAGATTTGATTTCGCTTTACATATTAATAACTAAAAGTATTGTAAATGTTTTTTTCCTTCCATACATATTTTACATTGTAATATATATATATTTAGTCTCAGAGGCGAATCTTGAAAATATTTTTGGATGGGCACACAAAACTAATATAGGGACTTAAGGAAAAAATATCAACAAAGGCTGATCCAG
>QLNU02003225.1:48788905-48799302 GCA_006491805.2 Dysdera silvatica | reverse complement strand
AAGTGGTGGGGATGCACCACTTCAGTCGCCTTTATTCAGTCCTAATATTGCTGATACAGTAGTGCGGCCCGCGGGCCTGCAAGAATAAGCAAAATTGACCCTTGGACTGAAAAAGGTTGAAGACCCCTGTCTTAACCCAACACATTCTAAATAATGGCTACCTATAGATATTGTAATTTTTTTCAGCCTTTCAAGTGTTCTTTTTAAATTTATTTGCATCCCAAAATGGCAATACGGTACTGTGTAAAATGCGCAGATAAAGATTTGTTAGCATGTACTATCCCTTTAAAGCCATCCAGAAATTGATAGAAAATAAAAGAGAAGAGGGGAAAAGGATGTTGAACAGCCATAACACATATATATATCGAAACATATTTTTGGAAAACCACAAACTTTGGTTTAAACCTGGTTTTTGAAAGTGTGGTCTGTGAACCACTGGCGTTCCATGATATCCTGTCATAATTTAATATCATTTATCGCCTGGAAATGGCACCCCTGCGAAATGGACATTTACTTTTGTTTTTAACAATACATATATTGGCAAAAAAAAAAGAAGATTAAATTTATTGCCACCCTCGTTTATAGCATAGTGTAGAGTATAGCATATTGGGAAATACTGCACTGAGAAGTACTGACATTTATGTGCGATACTCTACCTTTATACATAGCTGTACACAGGAGCAGTAGTACGTACGGCGACTTTTGCTATAAACAATTGAATCGCACTACAGCGAAACTCAAGGGATCGAACTTTCGGTTGGCTATATCCGATCCGATAACAGTAATGGATGATTAGACGGGACCAAACAAATCGTTCGTTATATACGGAGGTTCGGTATAAACCGAGTTCGCTATAGCGGAGTTTGACCGTATTTAGCGCGTATTTAGTTGCGTATATTTTATATTAGTTGCGTAGTATTTTATTAGTTGCGTAGTATTTTGGCGTGTTGGGGCGCAGTATGGCGGATGCTCACGCCATAAAAGACCAAACAACCGACCTTCGTATTTAAGGGAAGTAGAAGAAACCTTTTAATGAACTGAAATTTTTTTTTTATTGTTTGCATAACCGAAATTCGCCGATATCTCGAAAGCCGTTGAGCTGCGACGGGTAATTACATGGACTTTTTCAGCCTCCATGGTAAGGTATTTCGCATGATACCACTTTTGTTAAAATCGTCGACCCACAGTTGGTGCACTTTCCTACTAAGTTCGATACTGTATTTGGGGGGGGGGCTTTTTTTTTTCTCAAGTAATTTGACTCTGCCAAATGAAATGACGCACTGAAAGGAGGGACTGGAAAAATAACAGCAGGGATTTTGATGGTCATGGGCGTAATCTGGATGGGGTAAGGGAGGTTGTTTTTTTTTTTTTAGAAAAGAGGCAAAACCGAACTTTTTTCATACAATTTTGCATTTTCTGCACCCCTCCTTGTTTTCGCTATATTTAACACTCAAATTACGCCTGTGTTGATGGTCGTAAACGATGAAGGTGGCGTTCCGTCACATCGTAGGATCTTGAGTTCGATATCGGACTTGTCAGCGACTTTTTTTTTTTTCTACGTCGAATTTCGCAGTAAATGAAACTATTTCGTCATAACAAAATAAAAAAATAAAAAAGCGTTAAAATGATAAAAATGCGTGGAACACAAAAACGAGGGAACATGCAGTTTTATTTCTGTGTATGTATGTGTGTTAGTTAGCATGTAACATTTTGATTGTTTGGCTTTTTTATGGCGCAAGAGCATCTGGGCTATACTGCGCCAAACACGGTAAAATCAAAGACTGTAGTAAAAGCCAGTACTTTTTAAAAATTTAAAACGTGCGTATGGTCAGCATGGTCATTTAAAATGTCAGACAGTGATGAAGAGTTAAAAGTAAGAGTGCGGGCAAGTCTATAATAGGGGCATTGAGTTAAAATGTGTAAAACACTCATGGGTTCATTGCACACTTGGCAAATTGGTGCTGGTTTTCCTTCCAACAGATGTCTATGGGTGAGATGGGAATGCCCAATGCGAAGTCTGGAAAGGAGAACCTCCTCTTAGCATGTAACAGTTTTTGGAAAAGTTGGCCGAGCAAACTTCACCATATTTCCAGAGGGAGAGGATTCGAAAACTTCTGAAAAGTGGTGAAATTTGAGAGTTTACACTACAGAGGACAGGAGTTGTAAAAAACTCGGGAATTTTGGGCACATTGGAAATTTTGAACATAGAAACCAAGATAGCTAGAATAAAGGAGGTAGTCTTGTCCGCACCTTTCTTCTTTATTGGTCTTTTCGACACAATCAACCAATAGGAAGACAGGTACCGACAGGACTACTTCTTTTATTCTAGCTATTTTGGTTTCTTCCCATCAAAGTTTCCAATATGTCCAAAATTCCCGGGTTTTTACAACTCTACAGAGAACCCTTGGTTTCAAAAATTTTTATTGGCACTAAAAAGAATCGGAGTGTGCTAGTCTGCATGTGAAAGTTTTTGAAAAGGTTGGCCGAGCAAGCGGCACTGTATTTACGGAGGAGGGTGGTTCAAAAGAAATGAAAGTTTTATTTCTGATGGCATTCTGCGCTTCGGCCTTTTTTTCCTAATTCGCAATCAGGCATTCGATTGCCACAACTATAATGATTTGGAAATCTGTAGGTCCCTACCGAGAATATATTCGTGATCGGGATTAAAAACGGAAAAATAAAATCGTTTGGCACATGGTCCAAACTGAAGCAAAAAATGCTCATTTTGTGCTGCTGTGATCTTACAAAAAATTTTAAAAGGGATAATTAAAAGCGAATTATCTAGCTGAAACGTCCAATAAGTGTTTTTTCTAATTAAAATCAGTATATTTTTGATATAATTAAAAATAATAATATTACGGACGACAAGTTTCATATATTTGTATTGCCAGGTTCCGTTACTGAAATATAAATCTAAAGTTTTGCCGCGAAATCGTCTGCCTTGAGCGTATGTGTGTTTCTCGAATGGAGTTTTCGTCTTCACTAGATCGGTAGCCTTCTTACATTACAGGTGAGTAAGAGATCGCTTGTTAGATAATTTTAAATATAGTTAAATGCCTATAATGTACACTTTTTTAATTCTTTTTTAATACTTGTTATCCTCTAATCCTCTCAAATAATGGATATCTCTTAATAAGGGACAGATACTCAAATGGCAAAATGTCCGCGAATCGGAAAATGTACTGTAATTTGGTTCAGTTGTGTGTGTATGTAAACTAAGATTTGTTTATTAGTTTAAACTTATTAATTATTATGTATTAATATTTAACCTTATGTTTAAAAGAGCTAGAAAAACCTGTTTTTGTGTAAGAATCTTTTTTTTTTTTGGTGGAGATTGAGTTGCTGATGTTTAAAGATATTAACCAACTTACAAAGTATATAAGAAAGACATATTGAATAAAGGAAATAAAATTAATATCCAAGTAGGCCACACTGCATGGCTCGTCACACGTTTTCTCTCTAAAAGTTTTCGAAAATTGCAATGGATCGGCTTGTGACATTATTCTTAGGCATCTCTTCTGTGCCATCGTCATACTTTCCCGTCCCTTCTGAATTTTGGCGCTACTGCATGAGATATTACTACCCTAAATCTAGTCGGTGCTTCCAAAAACTGGAAATCGGCACAAGGTGACTAGCCGCCATGTTGTTTATGCCAGTTTTTTGGGATTTCGTCCTACGGATTGTAAAAAGTTGTTTATGTCGTTTTTTGTGATTTTCGTCCTCTCCTTTCCTTTCTTTTTCCTTTCTTAAATTCACACATATCTTACCTTGCATACATAATCCATTAAAAACAAAGTCAAATGCTCAGGCATTTTCACTACAACGAACACAACTAGATGAGAGAGCAACGTGAAGCAATCACTAAATTAAATGGTGTCTTAAACCAATTATCACTGCACTACATATGTGTATGCGATGCCAGACTTTGTTCCAGTAATACTGAAACAATATAAATTAGCTAGATCTACTAAAATACCTACTTTAAAATACATACTCTAAGATACCTCTTCTAAAATTCCCTCTTTTAAAATTCCTCTTCTAAAATGCCTCCATAATACCTCTTTTAGGGTACCTTTCCTAAAATACCACTTCCAAAGTACCTCCTCTAAAATACCTTTTCTAAAATATCTCCTTTAAATACCTCCTCTAAAATTTCTTTCCAAAAATTCGTCCTCTATAATATCATTTATAAAATACCTTTTCTCAGGTACATTCTCCAAAATACCTCCCCTAAAATATTTCTTCTAAAATATCTTCTCTGAGCTATTTTCTCTTCTGGTCAGATGTTAGTTTTCTAGCCAAGTACATATTAATGTGGGGAAACACTGATACCAATTTTGGCGAAGTCCACACACATGCTCAGAGGGATTGCTCTATGGCCGATCTGCTTTCATTCTACAGGTTAGTGACTCTGTTATGTTACAAATCCACCTTAGATGGATTTCACCCTAGATTAGATGTATCATCCTAGATTATCATCTAAGATGGAAAAATTACACTAGATTCAGTGTAATTTTTAAAAGATTTCTAGCATAAAGTGATTTACATCAAAAATTCATCTAGTGCAATTTTTAGCGATTTCTAGTGGAAAGTGAGATAAGTGGGTGATGTCTCGTGCAGTGACCCCAGTTTTTTTAATGCCATTTTCATGTTTCTCAAAGCTTTGTTTTTTCGTTGCAATGAAGATATGTCGGAAATACTTTTGTAATTCGTTTCTAGTCTTATTTTTAAGTAAGAAGTTGCAGAATTTTAATGATTCAATTACATCATCACGATTTGTCGTTTTGTGGGTTTGCTTTGTTTCCGGCCACCATGATTGTGTACAAATGAACTACTTATTTGCATTACACCTTTTGATTACCAAATTAAACATAATACCGAGACATTAATGAGGTTTTCTTATTCTTTTTGATCAAAACAATGACCACAGAGCTGGCGGGCCCCTCCCCACTCTTGTTGCATCATGTGGCAGTATAATGTACTCTTTCGTTTACTTATACATCACACAGATATTCATGAGGTTTTTGTTTTTATTTGAAAACAGTAACCACAGACCTGCTGAGTGTTGGCAAGGCTTTCCCCCCAACCCCCAATTGTTTTCAAATATGAATTTTGTAAAAAGTAAATACTAACCCAAAAAACGCTGTCAGCCACATTTCTAACATGGCAGAAGCTGACAGTCTATTGTCAATCGGTTTTGGCAACATTGTAAAAAAATTAGGAGAAAGAAGCCGTGCAACGAACCATGCAGTGTCACCTTAAAGTAATGTGTTTTGATGTCCCATTGAGGTGGGGGGAGCCTTCAGCCTCTTCCTTTCCTACATCACTGGCCAATAATGTTTGGGTCAAATGGCCACGAATGCCAAAAGAAAGCTTTACCTATGTTAGAAATATTCCCAGAATTCATTTAATGGCAGAAGTTTCTAAGCTTTAAGAGTGTTCTCGAACACTTTGACTTTTTTTCTTTCGTTAGAAATAGTGTGAACGGAGCTTCAGAAATCAAGTTCTGTAATAATAACTGTTCAAGCAATATATATTGATTCAAGAAATACTGATTCAGGAGGTTGAGTTGCCTTACTTTCAGTGCAGGTATCCAGAAGTGGTGTGTGGAGGCAGTCTCCCTCCTTACTAGGCATTTATTGATACAAGAAAGTACGGTGACACTGCATGGTTCATCACATGGCTTCTTTCTCCTAATTTTTTTGTGATGTTGCCAAAACTGATTGGCAACAGGCTAAGTCAGCTTCTACTATGTTGGAAATGTTGTTGATGGTATTTTTTGGGTTAGTGTTTATTTTTTTACAAAGGTCTTGGTGGCTCTTTGGTTATTGTTTTTAATTAAAAACAATAAAAAAACTCATTAATGTCTCGGTATTATGTCTAATTAAGTAACTGAACCCTATAATACAAACATGTAGTTCATTTGTAAACAATTATGGCAGTCGGAAATAAAGCAAGGATGCAGAAGGACAAGCCACGATGACGTAATTGAATCACTAAAAACCTGCTCTTTCTTAATTAAAAATATTACTAGAAACGAATTACAGAAATATTCCCAACATAATTTCGCTGCAAAGAAAAATATAATGCCTTGAGAAACATGAAAATGCGTTAAAAACTCAAAACGGGCACACAAGTATGATGTTAGAGAGGAAGTATGATGATAGCACCGAAGAGACGCCTACGAATGACGTCACAAGCCGATATACTGCAATTTTCGAAAAAGTTTAGGAACAGAGAAAAGCCATGTGACAAACTATGCAGTGTTGCCAGAAAGTACTGTGGCAACCTTAAAAGCACTAGAAACAATTTAAAAAAAACAACAACCAGCCAATAGAGTTTAGGAAGCTCGCAACAGGAAAAAAAGGTTTATGAAACAATAATGGCAAAAACATAACCAATTTGGCAAAATTTTTTACCTGAATTAATACTTCTATTAAATCTTGTTCTACTCCAGATTACAGTAACTGAGTCGACTTTTCAAAACTTCCTGGCCTGGCAGATGTGCATGAATGCCACAACTATGCCATTTTGAAAATGGCATCTTTTCACCAGTGGAAGTTTTTGAATATAGTAATAACCAAAATTTGAAAAAAAAAAAGTAATCCCTATATTTTGAAGGTCTCAGTATGTTTTCTTGACAGTAGTAGTCTCTACTAGATATAGTGGGAGGTAAAAACGAAACAAAAAACAGCGGATATCAGTGAACTATTGTCAAATAAACCAAAGCCATATATAGTTACCATAATATGAAGTAGCATCTTAAATTCTTACTTTTATAATACACTGGTTTTAATTTGAAATGTTTTAAAACTCCGTATATTTTTCTTTCCGAATCAGTTAAGGCAACAGTATATTATATGTGTATAATTATAATACTATTGTTATAATTGTCATATTTTAGGTAACTATTAATGTATTGGGTCAGAATTTAATTCTGAAACAAATGCAGTGACACCTTGATTCTGCATTTGTCTAAGGATTACCAAAAAGTGACAATGTGGGAAGAGTCAAGTGAAAATGTTGTTGCATTCGAATTAATAATTCATTGATATTTTTTACTTCTGAGAAGAGATATTCAAACAGACAAATACAGTAGTGGACAAAATTGTGGAAACCCTTTGAAAAAAGATTATTTTAGAGGTTTGATGGCTAATAACACCACTTTTTTTTGTACCAATACTATAAAATTATATATCATTGGAAAGGTAATTTAATCAAGATTGTAATGCAATAACATTTATGAATCGTATTTTAATAGAACAGCATTCATAAAGAAGAAAGGTGATATACATAGAAAAAATGAGATATACAAAAATGTTCACCATACCAGTTAATACTTAGTTGGGTAACCTTTAGCCTTAATTACGGCCTTACAACGCTTTCCCATGGAGTGAACCAAGTTCTTTAGTTCTGCAGCTGTTATAATATGAAACCAAGATTGAATTATTGCTTCTGTTAATTGTGTTTTATTGCTGGGTTGCTTCCGACTAACAAGCTTCTTTAGCCGGCTCCATAGATTTTCGATGGGGTTAAGGTCTGGGCTATTTCCAGGCCATTCCAGCAGTTGAATATGATGATCTTGAAACCATTTTTTGCACACACGAGCAACATGACATGGAGCTGAATCCTGTTGAAATATAAATGCTTCATTATCTTGGAAAAGATCACATGCAGAAGGCTGCAGCTTGGGCTCAAGTATTTCATTTATGTATCTTTGGGCATTTATATTCCCATTGATCACGCAAATTCTGCCCACACCTCTTGATGTTATACAACCCCAAATCATAACACTAACTGGGTGTTTCACGGTAGGTGTAATGCACTCAGGATGGAAATCTTCTCCAATTCTTCTCCATACGTATTTTACGCCATCACTACCAAACAGTGAGATTTTGGTCTCATCACTCCAAATTACACTGTCCCATTGTTCCGTTGTCCAGTTAACATGGGTTTTAGCCCAGTTTAATCTTTTCAACCTCTGTTTGACAGACAAAAATGGCTTTTTTCGTGGAATTCTTGCATTTAGACCACATTCATGCAGTCTGCGCCGAACAGTCCTTGCACTTAACTTCACATTGCATTGCGCCATTTCACCTTGTATACACAGAGATGATTTTTTCCTGTCACCTAGGCACTGTCTTTTAATTCTTCTATCATCACTTGCTGTTGTGCACCTTTTTCTGCCTTTACCAGTCTGGTTTTGTAATGACTGAGTCTCCTTATACTTCTTCAAAAATTTAGAAATGCCACCTTTAGTTAAGTTTCCCCCAATATTTCTTCTAATTTCTTCATAACTGTAGCCTTGTTCACTTAATATTACTATTTTACATCGCTTCCTAGGTGACCAGTCAACTCTTTGCGCCATTTCTTTAATTTTATTACGTTTTACAAGCACACTAAATCAAAGAGCACAAAAAAAAAACAACCAACTTGATAGCAATTACAGAACACACTGATAAATGTCCTGTAACCTGTTGGCTCATTGCCAAAACAAGAGAAAACATGATTGGCTCATTGCCAAAACAAGAGAAAACATGATTGGCTCATTGCCAAAACAAGATGACACCTGATTGGCTCTGTAAACACTCATGCTCATTGGCCACATTCAAATGAAGGAAAGCTACTTCATATAAATGTAAGCAAGCTGTGCTTCTTTTTTCTGGTTATTTGGCTATAACTTTTGATAGAATACAGATAATTGAACAAATGTTATTGCATTACAATCTTTATTAAATTACCTTTCTAATGATATATAATTTTATAGTATTGGTACAAAAAAAAGTGGTGTTATTAGCCATCAAACCTCTAAAATAAACTTTTTTCAAAAGGTTTCCACAATTTTGTCCACTACTGTATATATATATTAAAATGAATAGTTAGCGAGCTATTACTTACAGAAAGGAATTAAGAGAAAAGAGGTACTTAATAGTCAAAACAAACAATAATTAGTCCTCCAGTGATAATTAATGCAGCTTAAAGAAATCATTATCGATCTGTCTGTCTGTCCATCCATCCATCCAGAACTAATGGAACAAACTGAAAGGGGTGGTAAAGGACGCCAAATAAGCCATATTTGGCGAAATCAGGTCCGCAAAGGATCCGATTTGGCTGTACAGTGAAAGTATTATTTATATCCACATCGTTGCTACAAAGGCAATTACATGAACAAAAAAATTTTTTTGACGCATAATTTAAGTGATTGACCTAATAATGCAGCAGATTAAAAAAAATTAAAAAATTCCCTTCCCTGGCCCTGAGTAGTGTTGCCATTTAGTCATCAAAGGTATGGAAAATGATTCTTTTACCATACTGGAGGCAGTTGGGAATTGTCAAGCATGAGTAATAGGTGAAAGAGATCAAAAGAAACAACTTTGGCAGAGTGAACCAATGTCCGAAAACGAGCCGTTCTGGAATTACAGAGATGTTATTATTTGCATCCACATTAGTTAATCATATAACAAAATTTGGAAAATTTGCCGTTTTAGCCTAAAACCATATTGGAAAAGGTTTCACTACTTACTATAGTCCAAAATAACTTCCCATGGCCAAATTTATTCAACTTGGAAATTGATGGTCTAAACATGAGCCGTGTGTTTAAGCCATAGATTCCCAATCATAAGGACGCGAGTCCACTGCACTGTATAATTTTATTTTTGCATCCCTTTATTTTATTTTCTTCTATTTGCAAAAATATAATTCATTTAAATCTAACATTTATTGTAATTAATTTCATTTTTCAAAGCTAGTAATTTTACGAATGTTTTATAGGCTTACACAGTTTTCTTTTCGTAGACGTAGTGCTGAAAGATAAGGTATATCAAATTATTTGTGGTTTGCAAGGTATTTTGGATTCTGGCAATACGGTAAGGCCTGTTATTTTAATTTGTTGTATTCACAATTGCATTAAATTTAAAATTTATCTTGTGTAAAATTTATGTTTTAACTCACTTTTACTGCTTTCAATATGCATGGAACTTCGATTAGCTTTAGTTTTATTTAGTAACTGTCATTAGTCTGGTATTTTTTAATTTCTAGGTAAAATTGTGATTGTATGTAGCAGGCACAATTTACATAGCTAGTTCAGTCGAACCTCGTTAAGACGAACACGCTTAAGACGAATTACTTTTAATACGAACCGTTTTCTGAAGTCCCGTCAGATTGTATAGCATACTACCCTTTCCGGATAAGACGAATTGCTGTTAATAGGAACAGATTTTCTGTTCCCTTTGGTGTTCGTCTTAACGAGGTTCGACTGTATATAGTATATTATACATTTATAAGGAAAAATTACGAAATAAATTAAATAATCAATTTTGTTAAAATTGTTAAAAGGAACGTCGAATATGTCGGAACTTACTATAAGTTATACGCACGTTTAGCTAAAAGTTAGAAAG
>QLNU02003225.1:48768426-48788805 GCA_006491805.2 Dysdera silvatica | reverse complement strand
CTCAAATTCTGCCGCCCTAGAAAATAGCATAGTATAGAGTATAGCCTATTGGGAAATGCTGCACTGAGGAGTAGTAGCATTTATGGACGATACTTTACCTTTATACATAGCCGTACACAAAAACAGTAGTACGTAGGGCGAATTTTGCTATATACAATTGAACCCCACTATAGCGAACCTCAAAGGACCGAACTTTCAGTTCCTTATATCCAATCCGATAATAGTAATGGATGATCGGACGAGACCAAACAGGTCGTTCGTTATATACAGAGGTTCGGTATAAACCAAGTGCGCTATAGCGGAGTTTGACCGTATTTAAGGGAAGTAGAAGAAACCTTTTAATGAACTGAAATTTTTTTTTTATTGTTTGCATAACCGAAATTCGCCGATATCTCGAAAGCCGTTGAGCTGCGACGGGTAATTACATGGACTTTTTCAGCCTCCATGGTAAGGTATTTCGCATGATACCACTTTTGTTAAAATCGTCGACCCACAGTTGGTGAACTTTCCTAGTGAGTTCGATACTGTATTTGTTTTTTGTTTGTTTCTTCCCTTCCTTCTTAAGTACTGTGACTCTGCCAAATGAAGTGACGCACTCAAAGGAGGGACTGGAAAACTAACAGCAGGGATTTTGATGGTCATGGGCGTAATCTGGATGGGGTAAGGGAGGTTGTTTTTTTTTTTTTAGAAAAGAGGCAAAACCGAACTTTTTTCATACAATTTTGCATTTTCTGCACCCCTCCTTGTTTTCGCTATATTTAACACTCAAATTACGCCTGTGTTGATGGTCGTAAACGATGAAGGTGGCGTTCCGTCACATCGTAGGATCTTGAGTTCGATATCGGACTTGTCAGCGACTTTTTTTTTTTTCTACGTCGAATTTCGCAGTAAATGAAACTATTTCGTCATAACAAAATAAAAAAATAAAAAAGCGTTAAAATGATAAAAATGCGTGGAACACAAAAACTAGGGAACATGCAGTTTTATTTCTGTGTATGTATGTGTGTTAGTTAGCATGTAACATTTTGATTGTTTGGCTTTTTTATGGCGCAAGAGCATCTGGGCTATACTGCGCCAAACATGGTAATATCAAAGACTGTAGCAAAACCCAGTACTTTGTAAAAATTTAAAAACGTGCGTATGGTCAGCATGGTCATTTAAAATGTCAGACAGTAATGAAGAGTTAAAAGTAAGAGTGAGGGCAAGTCTATAATAGGGGCATTGAGTTAAAATATGTAAAACACTGATGGGTTCATTGCACACTTGGCAAATTGGTGTTGGCTTTCCTTCCAACAGATGTCTATGGGTGAGATGGGAATGCCCAATGCGAAGTCTGGCAAGGAGAACCTCCTCTTAGCATGTAACAGTTTTTGGAAAAGTTGGCCGAGCAAACTTCACCATATTTCCAGAGGGAGAGGATTCGAAAACTTCTAAAAAGTGGTGAAATTTGAGAGTTTACACTACAGAGGACAGGAGTTGTAAAAAACCTGGGAATTTTGGGCACATTGGAAACTTTGAATATAGAAACTAAGATAGCTAGAATAAAGGAGGTAGTCCCGTCCGCGCCTTTCTTTTTATTGGTCGATTCGACACAATCGACCAATCGGAAGACAGGTTCCGACAGGACTACTTCTTTTATTCTAGTTACTTCGGTTTCTTCCCATCAAAGTTTCCAATGTGTCCAAAATTCCCGGGTTTTTTACAACTCTACAGAGAACCCTCGGTTTCAAAAACTTTTATTGGCATTAAAAAGAATCGGAGTGTGTTAGTCTGCATGTGAAAGTTTTTGAAAAGGTTGGCCGAGCAAGCGGCACTGTATTTACCGAGGACGGTGCTTCAAAAGAAATGAAAGTTTTATTTCTGATGGCATTCTGCGCTTCGGCCTTTTTTTCCTAATTCGCAATCAGGCATTCGATTGCCACAACTATAATGATTTGGAAATCTGTAGGTCCCTACCGAGAATATATTCGTGATCGGGATTAAAAACGGAAAAATAAAATCGTTTGGCACATCGTCCAAACTGAAGCAAAAAATGCTCATTTTGTGCTGCTGTGATCTTACAAAAAATTTTAAAAGGGATAATTAAAAGCGAATTATCTAGCTGAAACGTCCAATAAGTGTTTTTTCTAATTAAAATCAGTATATTTTTGATATAATTAAAAATAATAATATTACGGACGACAAGTTTCATATATTTGTATTGCCAGGTTCCGTTACTGAAATATAAATCTAAAGTTTTGCCGCGAAATCGTCTGCCTTGAGCGTATGTGTGTTTCTCGAATGGAGTTTTCGTCTTCACTAGATCGGTAGCCTTCTTACATTACAGGTGAGTAAGAGATCGCTTGTTAGATAATTTTAAATATAGTTAAATGCCTATAATGTACACTTTTTTAATTCTTTTTTAATACTTGTTATCCTCTAATCCTCTCAAATAATGGATATCTCTTAATAAGGGACAGATACTCAAATGGCAAAATGTCCGCGAATCGGAAAATGTACTGTAATTTGGTTCAGTTGTGTGTGTATGTAAACTAAGATTTGTTTATTAGTTTAAACTTATTAATTATTATGTATTAATATTTAACCTTATGTTTAAAAGAGCTAGAAAAACCTGTTTTTTGTGTGAGAATCTTTTCTTTTGGTGGAGATTGAGTTGCTGATGTTTAAAGATATTAACCAACTTACAAAGTATATTAAAAAGACATATTGAATAAAGGAAATAAAATTAATATCCAAGTAGGCCACACTGCATGGCTCGTCACAGGTTTTCTCTCTAAAAGTTTTCGAAAATTGCAATAGATCGGCTTGTGACATTATTCTTAGGCATCTCTTCTGTGCCATCGTCATACTTTCCTGTCCCTTCTGAATTTTGGCGCTACTGCATGAGATATTACTACCCTAAATCTAGTCTTGTGTTTCCAAAAACTGGCTGTCGGCACAAGGTGACTAGCTTCCATGTTGTTTATGCCAGTTTTTTGGGATTTCGTCCTACGGATTGTAAAAAGTTGTTTATGTCGTTTTTTGTGATTTTCGTCCTCTCCTTTCCTTTCTTTTTCCCTTCTTAAATTCACACATATCTTACCTTGCATACCTAATCCGTTAAAAAAAAAGTCAAATGCTCAGGCATTTTCACTACAACGAACACAACTAGATGAGAGAGCAACGTGAAGCAATCACTAAATTAAATGGTGTCTCAAACCAATTATCACTGCACTACATATGTGTATGCGATGCCAGACTTTGTTCTAGTAATGCCGAAACATACTGCAAATTAGCTAGATCTAATAAAATACCTACTTTAAAATACATACTCTAAGATACCTCTTCTAAAATTCCCTCTTCTAAAATTCCTCTTCTAAAATGCCTCCATAATACCTCTTTTAGGGTACCTTTCCTAAAATACCAGTTCTAAAGTACCTCCTCTAAAATACCTCTTTTAAAATACCTTCTCTAAAATATCTCCTCTAAAGTACCTCATCTAAAATATCTTTCCAAAAATTCATGCTCTATAATACCTTTTCTAAAATACCTTTTCTCAGGTACATTCTCCAAAATACCTCCCCTAAAATATTTCTTCTAAAATACCTCATCTAAAATATTTCTTCTAAAATACCTCCTTTGAGCTATTTTCTCTTCTCGTCAGATGTTAGTTTTCTAGCCAAATACATATTATTGTTGGGAAACACTGAGACCAATTTTGGCCAAGTCCATGCACATGCGCAGAAGGATCGCTCTCCAGCCGATCTGCTTTCATTCTACAGGTTAGTGACTCTGTTATGTTACAAATCCACCTTAGATGGATTTCATCCTAGATTAGATGGAAAAATTACACTAGATTCAGTGTAATTTTTAAAAGATTTCTAGCATAAAGTGATTTACATCAAAAATTCATCTAGTGCAATTTTTAGCGGTTTCAAGTGGAAAGTAAGATAAGTGGGTGACGTCTTGTGCAGTGACCCCAGTTTTTTAAATGCCATTTTCATGTTTCTCAAAGCTTCGTTTTTTCATTGCAATCAAGATATGTCGGAAATACTTTTGTAATTCGTTTCTAGTCTTATTTTTAAGTAAGAAGTTGCAGAATTTTAATGATTCAATTACATCATCACGATTTGTCGTTTTGTGGGTTTGCTTTGTTTCCGGCCACCATGGTTGTTTACAAATGAACTACGTATTTGTATTATACCTTTCGGTTACTTAATTAGACGTAATACCGAGACATTAATGAGGTTTTCTTTATTCTTTGTGATTAAAAACAATAACCACAGAGCTGGCGGGCCCCTCCCCACTCTTGTTGCATCATGTGGCAGTATAATGTACTCTTTCGTTTACTTATACATCACACAGATATTCATGAGGTTTTTGTTTTTATTTGAAAACAGTAACCACAGACCTGCTGAGTGTTGGCAAGGCTTTCCCCCCAACCCCCAATTGTTTTCAAATATGAATTTTGTAAAAAGTAAATACTAACCCAAAAAACGCTGTCAGCCACATTTCTAACATGGCAGAACCTGACAGTCTATTGTCAATCAGTTTTGGCAACATCGTAAAAAAATTAGGAGAAAGAAGCCGTGCAGCGAACCATGCAGTGTCACCTTAAAGTAATGTGTTTTGATGTCCCATTGAGGTGGGGGGAGCCTTCAGCCTCTTCCTTTCCTACATCACTGGCCAATAATGTTTGGGTCAAATGGCCACGAATGCCAAAAGAAAGCTTTACCTATGTTAGAAATATTCCCAGAATTCATTTAATGGCAGAAGTTTCTAAGCTTTAAGAGTGTTCTCGAACACTTTGACTTTTTTTTCCGTTAGAAATAGTGTGAACGGAGCTTCAGAAATCAAGTTCTGTAATAATAACTGTTCAAGCAATATATATTGATTCAAGAAATACCGATTCAGGAGGTTGAGTTGCCTTACTTTCAGTGCAGGTATCCAGAAGTGGTGTGTGGAGGCAGTCTCCCTCCTTACTAGGCATTTATTGATACAAGAAAGTACGGTGACACTGCATGGTTCATCACATGGCTTCTTTCTCCTAATTTTTTTGTGATGTTGCCAAAACTGATTGGCAACAGGCTAAGTCAGCTTCTACTATGTTGGAAATGTTGTTGATGGTATTTTTTGGGTTAGTGTTTATTTTTTTACAAAGGTCTTGGTGGCTCTTTGGTTATTGTTTTTAATCAAAAACAATAAAAAAACTCATTGTCTTGGTATTATGCCTAATTAAGTAACTGAACCCTATAATACAAACATGTAGTTCATTTGTAAACAATTATGGCAGTCGGAAATAAAGCAAGGATGCAGAAGGACAAGCCACGATGACGTAATTGAATCACTAAAAACCTGCTCTTTCTTAATTAAAAATATTACTAGAAACGAATTACAGAAATATTCCCAACATAATTTCGCTGCAAAGAAAAATATAATGCCTTGAGAAACATGAAAATGCGTTAAAAACTCAAAACGGGCACACAAGTATGATGTTAGAGAGGAAGTATGATGATAGCACCGAAGAGACGCCTACGAATGACGTCACCAGCCGATCTACTGCAATTTTCGAAAAAGTTTAGGAACAGAGAAAAGCCATGTGACAAACTATGCAGTGTTGCCAGAAAGTACTGTGGCAACCTTAAAAGCACTAGAAACAATTTAAAAAAAACAACAACCAGCCAATAGAGTTTAGGAAGCTCGCAACAGGAAAAAAAGGTTTATGAAACAATAATGGCAAAAACATAACCAATTTGGCAAAATTTTTTACCTGAATTAATACTTCTATTAAATCTTGTTCTACTCCAGATTACAGTAACTGAGTCGACTTTTCAAAACTTCCTGGCCTGGCAGATGTGCATGAATGCCACAACTATGCCATTTTGAAAATGGCATCTTTTCACCAGTGGAAGTTTTTGAATATAGTAATAACCAAAATTTGAAAAAAAAAAAGTAATCCCTATATTTTGAAGGTCTCAGTATGTTTTCTTGACAGTAGTAGTCTCTACTAGATATAGTGGGAGGTAAAAACGAAACAAAAAACAGCGGATATCAGTGAACTATTGTCAAATAAACCAAAGCCATATATAGTTACCATAATATGAAGTAGCATCTTAAATTCTTACTTTTATAATACACTGGTTTTAATTTGAAATGTTTTAAAACTCCGTATATTTTTCTTTCCGAATCAGTTAAGGCAACAGTATATTATATGTGTATAATTATAATACTATTGTTATAATTGTCATATTTTAGGTAACTATTAATGTATTGGGCCAGAATTTAATTCTGAAACAAATGCAGTGACACCTCGATTCTGCATTTGTCTAAGGATTACCAAAAAGTGACAATGTGGGAAGAGTCAAGTGAAAATGTTGTTGCATTCGAATTAATAATTCATTGATATTTTTTACTTCTGAGAAGAGATATTCAAAATGGGACAAATATATGGTGTGGAATCGAGGTTTCATTGGAATTTGGAATTTTTTTATAATTTCTACCACTTATAGGCATATAGTAGATATTTGTAATGGTTTGGATCAGGGGAATACAATTTTTTCATTAAAAACATATTTAAAAAATGTATATATTTTTTTTGTCTTCTCAGGTTATGATTGAACAGATGGAATAGCTTCTTATATAAGTAAGAATGTTTCTTTTAATATTCATTTTTATAGAATAATATTTACTATTCATTTTCAAGTCGGTAACAGAACTTGAATATCAGAGAATTCCACCATTCTGGGAAAATTAGAGAAATGTCAGAGTATTCCATTAAAATGACTCCATAATTAGGGAAATTTCAGCTCTCACGTTTCCCCTAATTTCTATGTGACATATCACCATCATGCTGATATGCCTAAGTTTGGATACTGCATCCATGTGTGTTAGTAGTCACCCTTCTCTCTTTTACTGCCTTCTAAATAACAAGGAATTGCTAAACAAATCAGTGGTGGAACTAATAGTAGCAAGTTTTGCAGATAAGTTGTTGAGAAGGGTGGCCGCCGTATTCTCAGACAGTGTGCACATTGTACGTTGCTCCCAGCAGGAGCCGTAGAAAGAGGTGGAGGATGTCAGTAGTGGAGGTTCATTTCCAGTTAGAAATGGAGTAGAGACAGCAACCAGTCACCAAGCACAAAAAAAAATCCTGGAATTTTTTTATTCAGATTCTGTTGCCACTCTGATAATAATAAGCTACTAATTTAATTATTAGGATTTTACATATTTTTACAACACATTTCTATGCCATTATGAAAGTTCGTAGTAAGTTGACCAGTGAGTCTCGTTGTTAGATTTGGGCTTGTTTTCACCTATCTCAGTGACAATGTCTTCAGGAGTAGGAATATCGGATTTCATAACTTTGGAAAAAAAGGAAACTTTCTTTTTCTTTGTAAAACTAATAAAACTTTATTATTAGACATGATGTATGCAAATTAAGGGGGGAAAACTTACTGGGCTGTTGCTCACGGTAAAAGGTTTTGCCAAGAAAGGGTTTTTGCCCTGTGTGTGACCCTCGAATGTATGACTAAACAGATGTTTTTTCTTTTCTTCTCATGATTGTGTTTGACTATTCACTGCCTTCTTTCCTTTATATAATTTGAGTAAGCAATGAATAATTTTTACTATGTGCTCCAGTGGTTCTCAAACTTTTTGTAGTCGTAGCTCAATTGATGTCCTACAAAAAATCTTAGGTGCACTATACACAAAACGCTAATAAATAAGGTGCAAAAATAATTTTTATTTACATTAATTTAATTTTTATAGCTGTGTATATTTCCCACAGGTGTGTCAACTTCCATATACCTCAGTATTTAACTATATGACCAAAAAGTCATTTTAAATCCCCCCACACATAGCTGTTTGTTCTCTAGGGCGCATCTAGAAATGTTACCGGGCGCACCCTTTGATAACCTCTGATATACTCCTTTTTAATTGAATCTCTTAATTGTTACGTTTTCGTGTATTGCAATTATGACAACTTGTAGTAGAATAATAAAGTTGTTCGGAGATTCTCACTGCTGGCGTGTTTTTCTCGTAGTTGCAAACAGCATCTAAAGAAAACAGTTTTTTGGAAGAAAATCATGGTGAGTTCTCATATCTGATACTTTGAACAATCGTAGTATTTTCTGTTTTCTTTAAATTGGTACCTGAATATGGGCTAAAAGACCCTAGACCCATATTAACGAATTTCTATCAGTGTTATAAAGGGGTCATTCCATAAATTGTTACCCAAAGTGGTTGCGGTCATATTTTAGAAAAAAATAATATTTTTACCACTGAATAACCCTTATATGTAGACTTCAGAAATGCATTTATTTAATCTTCATAGTTTGCCATATTGACGAAAAAATTAAAATGGCCACCTACCACAAGCAAAAGTGAGTGTTTCACAGGCACGTTTGTTATTTATAATTACTTCCAACTGGTTAAATATACAGTGAAAACTGTCTAAGGTGCAAACTTGCTCAAACGGATTTTTTTTTTTGCGGTCCCTTCAAAAGTCAATGGTAGTTAACATTATCTAACACAGAAACTGTCTAACGCGGAAGCGGAAAGCACTATTTAATCCCGTTAAAGAGAAAAACCTGCATAAAGCGGAAAATCGCCAGTAGGAAGAAAATTTTCTTAGCAGAAAAAGGAAAGAGGGTTGTAATACAATGCAAATAATAAAGTGGGGGATGACGAATAAAAGGCATTTTACAGATATAGAATGCCCTTGTCCGCATAAGAGTTGCCACGGGGTGGTTTTGGGGGTTGTAACCCCCCATCGCAATGAAATTTTGTATATTTAACATAGGAATATATGAGTTGTAGTTCTGTAATCCCTCCCATTAAGCCTGTACCTCTCCCTTATGAACTTTCTGCCTACGACTATGCTTGTCTGAACACCAATTTGCACACCACTCACTCATCGTAGGCACACCCCGAAAAAATTAGACGTTTTTTATTTAAATCAGATTATTTTGATTTAAATTGAATTTTATTAATTTGAGTTGCATTTTATTGAGTTAAATGGGATATTTTTAAATTAACTAGTTGCTTTGAAAGTTTGAACTTGTTCAAGCATGTCACTTACAGTGTTGTTAAAATTTAATTATGTTAGTACATTTGAAGGCTACTGAAATATGGCAAGCCAAATTAAATTAAAAAAACATTAAAAATATCATTAAATCATAATTTAGAAGAAATATCGTAAATTTTTATACATATAAATATATGATAATGACATACATTTTTACAATGTTTTTAAAAAGATTAAAATAATTTAAATTAACCTTGTGTAGTATTGATGTTCAGTGACACGACCCAAGTCCCCCCTTTTTTTTAAATAGAATTTAAAGGACTTTGATCATGTCATTGTCATAAGTCCTTTTAAATTTGGTATGCAGATAGTTCTTACTTTAAAAATTCCTGCTTTATGGTTTATTTAACCTCAGCTTTGCAATTTTTATGATGTCGAAATGATATGTCAAAAAGTCTGTGTAGACTATGATAGTTATTTCAAACCTGGGCATCTCTCCAACATCACCCCATCCTAATGCTAAAATAAAGTTTTTATCATCATATACAACTTGTATTTTGACCAGGGTGTTAGCATTGAGGCCTTTTCCTGACAGTCTTGCAACTTCAGTAAAATAAAAGCCATATAGGATGCTTTTTCCAACCTGCCATTTTAAAACAAAACAATACAAAAAATCAACAGGGGATTCCATAACAAAAAACATTTTGACAATGGCGTAAGGTTTAAAAGCAAGTCATTTTAGAAGCAAACTGTTCCCTTTGTGGAGTGAAGCCAGAATGAAAGCAAAATTCTGCCTTCACTTGACAAAGGGAGCAGTTAGCTTCTGAAATGTCATATTTTAGTGTGACAATGGTGGGGGGGGGGATATCTCTTTTTCTCCTAAACAAAAATAGCTCTAGTTTGAGCTACTAATACGTGGGTGTCAAATTTATTTGTAATAAAAAAATCCCTCACGAAAAACTCACAAAAATCTCGCCCCGGTGGCTTTGTGTGTTGACCAATATTTGGCAATTGTGTTATCCCTGTGAAGGGTAATAATATCTTACAGTGTGACAACAGTTGGAATAAAATATATTTCCTGAAACAAAAATTTTCGATTTTTTTTTTTTTCTTTTGAGAAATATGCAAGAACCACAGGGATAGCATAGGGATCCGTTTCCAAATCATAGGTGAACAAAAAAATAACCGCAGAGAAACTCTGAATTTTTTTTTTTTATTATGGAACTCATTGAAACCTCTGGCCCGCGAGATCCGTGAGAATTTTTTAAGTGGCCAACTGCCCAAAAAAGGTTTGGCAACCCTGATCTGCATGAATAATCTTGCATCATAACATTATTCTGACTCTAATTATGCATCTAACATTAGACAATTACCAGTAATTTAGTCTGCCCAATGCAGAACTGAATTGTTACACTTTGGAATATGTACATTTCTGTAGATCTTCCTTTAACGTTGAGCTGCAATGTATATCCAATTGTATGGTGTTGCTATCTTGATAATTGAACGTTCATCTTTATAGTTGAAAGTGCTTAGTAATGTAAAACTGATGACGTTTTCTTCAAATGTAAGATTGGCATGTAAATATTTCATCATTGACATGTTTCTCTTTAGGAAGAAGACACACTTTCACAATATTCCCAACTGACAAATTCTCTAATTTCAACAGTTGATGAAGTAGAGAAGAAAAAAATCCTTGAACTGGTAGAGGAACTAGTGAAAAAGCAAGCAACGAATGAACGTCAGGCAACAAGATATGCTTTTGATCTTCAATGTCAGGAACGAAAGAGTAACTCCCTTCGTGCAGAATTAACAAAAAAGCAGGACATGCTGAGGAAATGGAATGAGGGAATGAAAGATATAGAATGGCGTGAGAAGCATTGTGATATGCGAATAGAATTTGTACAGAAGGGCATTGACGAAAAGGATAAGAGTAATAAAGAAATGGCTGACAAATTGTTCAAGTGGAAGGAAAGCATGGAACAATATCAAAAACATAGAACTGCGACTTTAAAAGAAATCCAAGATGCTAAAAAGCAGATTCTCAACCAGCCTGATCCTCTTGCGTTGCAACAAACGGAGTGCGAAAATAAATTGAAGATGATCACTGAGTCCTTGAAGTCTGCAATTTTGCAGCTTCAAATGCGACGAGGCAGCTTTGAAATTGACGGGACCGTGATAAACTTGGAGAATAAAATTAAAACGTATTTGAGTGGGATAAAAAAGATGCAGCAGGAACATGAAGAAAAACAAAGTGATCTGGAAGAAGTAGAACAGGAGGAAGGAGAAGGACGCCGTCCTTTTTTAAATGTGTCGAACCTGGTGGGATTTAACTTTGAGAGTGATGGAGAAAACCTTGAGTTACAAAATAAACTCGATAGTTTCAAACGACAGTCAGAATTGTTGAGTATGGAAAGTGTTGAAGCTTTTCTTCAGATTTCCGATAAAATCTTAGCTAATGAAAATACAGAGCAACACGGTATGTCAAATCCACACAAAAATGAAGAGAAATTGGTGGAAAGTTCAAGATCAGCAGTATTTCAAACTTTTCCCAGACTTGAATCCAGGTGCAATAATGAACCATTTGCTGACGTATTTGATGAAACGTGCCTTGAAAAGAACTTTGGTTTTCCTTGTAACTCAAAGCAAGTTTCTAGCATTAGTCATGATGCAGTAGGTCAAGTGGACAATAAAATACTTGAGAATGACAGTAAAGAACCCAGTGAAACGTGCCACAGTGGGGATGAATTGGCTCATGTGTCTATGGAGTACATACATGGTGAAACGTCTAATGAATGGAAGCAACAAGAAAGAGATGCACATGTGCTGGAAACTGATATAGAAATGGTAGATTTAAACGATTTGTTACCAGAGAGGATGGGCAATGCACAATGTATTACAAGAAACAAACTTGGACAAGATATCCCTGTTTCTAGCCGCTTTTCTAAAGAATCAGATTATTGTGAATATTCCACTTCTGTTTCTCTAAGCAGTCCTAACTCAGAAAAGCGTGATATGAGATCATTTCAGCATTCTGAAATATCAAGTTCAATTCAGAACTACAGCCCAGCTTCTAATTTTTCTGTGGCGTTTGACTGCAGCGATTTAAAATCATCAACGAGCTTATTTGGTTCATCAGCAGAACCTCCACCTCCCACATTAGCATGCTCAGGTTACCAGTTTGAAGAGACTGATGTAGACATAGTGGAGTGCCCACATGATGCCGAAAGTCTTTTTAAATTTAAACAGTATCTAAAAAGAAAGAACATTGATAAACTGGAACTACCTATTCCGTCCTCTGATCCTCCTGCACAAACCTCACACTGCAGTTCTGAATATCAGTTACTAATGAATTCTAGTCCCTCAAAACAGCAAAGGTCGCCCAAAAAGATTAATGTCAGCAGCTCAAGTAGGGCTGCATATGGTTTAACAGCACAGAGCACTGGTGAAGTTAAAAGCGTTTGGAATATGAATAATCCTCCCAAGCCCTTTGATGATTATTCGCCTGCCAGCACTGGTAAATACAAGAAATATGAGCCTAAAATGAAACATCACCTTGAAAAGAAAATATCACCTTACCCTAACTCTGGAAGAATGTCACCCTTCCTTAAGGAAGGTAAGGATCTGAGCAATACATCAACCCTGTCTGAAGGTTACCAGAGTTTCAACAATTCAAGCGAATGTGAAAATAAAACCAATGTCCTAAAGAAGAAACGCAACGAACAAAACTTAGACCAAGTAATTGAAGATGGAGGAAACAATACTGATGGAGAAGTTGTACCGAGCTTATACCATTTGAAGCTAATATCCAGTAATGATGATGGTCCATTGTCAGTATTACAGTCATCTACTGAAAGTATTACACAAACCCTAGAAATAAAATCTCCAGCACATGCCGAACTTCCAAAGGATTCTGTTTCGAATAATCTTGCTGTTTCAGAATGTCAAAAAGTTGTAAATGCTTCCGCAGCTGAGAAATCATTGAAAAGTCTTCCAGAAGGATCTGAGCTCACATTTCCAACTACTCACGATGGTAGCAATAATTTGGAAAGTAATATGGAGGCACCTGAAACATCAAAACGCATACAAAACTCATTTAGCACCAAAAACCTTGACAAAAAACCCTCTAGAACAGTAACAGAAGGAAAACAAGAGAAATTTCGACTGTGTGCAGAGTCTGGTTCTGAACTGAGCATTACATCAGTAGGAAGTTCAGAAAATGAGCCAGAGAGCCATGGAAAAGAGAGCGTGGGCAAACAAAGAAAAGGTAGTCAGGAGACACAGGGAAGTCGTCAGGACCGTATTGAAGCCAAGGATAGATTTACCACAACAGGACTGCATTCCCAAATAATGGAGTGGCTTTCAGCGCAAAATACATTCAACTCTGCTAATGGAAGCATCATGCCTGATACTGTGAATTATGGCATGTGGGAAAATCTTCTGCAACTTATTAAAGCAATAGATACTACAGCCATTCAAAACACAAATATCCAACTTGCAGAGAATGCTGATCGACCAAATAATATTTCTGTCTCTAATCGGCAGGAACAAGAATATTACAGTTCTCCTGACAAACACATAAACAACACTACACTGATAAATAACGAGACTAAGTGTTTAAGATCTGTTCAAAAGACTTCAAGATTATGTAATGTCTCAAATAAAGATGCCGAATCCATGGATATCTTTGAAATAGAGAACTCAAACAACCCTAAACTAATGAATAGCAAGGTTAAACATTCAAAATCTGTTCCAAAGACTACACGATCGTGTAATGCCTCAAGTGAAGATGCAGAATCCATGGATATCTTTGAAATGGAGAACTTGAACAGCTGTGGACTAAATAGCAAGTCTAAGCATTTAAAATCTATTGGAGAGACTTCACCATTGCGTAATGACTCAAGTGAAGAGACAGAAACCATGAATGCCTTTCGAATGGAGACGGTTGTCACTCCAGAATTATTGGATGACCAAACTGGTGCATGTACTAATTACAGGTACAGGGAGTCCTCCATTTCTAGAGAAAAGAGTTTAGAAGATGCAGCAATGGAAGCTAATGATCAAAATAGATCTTCAGAAGTTTTAGCTCCTCGATCACATCAAGATCCGCTTGGAAATGATGACATTTTAAAACATTTTGCAAATCGTGTTGGCCAATGTGCCAAAGTGGCTAATACAAATCTCGATACATTTCCAAATAGATTTCTTCATCGAAATAACCCACTTCTTTTCAGTAAGGGTATAAAGTTTGGTGGCAGTTCTTCAGAAACTTCCCTGCAGAACCCACGTTTAGGAAGAAATGAACCCCAACCTCCATCGACTGCTGTGAGGAAATCTGAGAAGTTGGAAGGTGTGTATGAAAGTAAAATGAAAAAACCGAAGCGAGGATTAGATGGAGAGAAAGAAAACCTTACTGAAACATTTATGTTTTCTGCAGACAATTTTCTATCCAAACACCTTTCCTCCGATTGCATTAAAAAAACTGGAGAAGAAAAGCATCAACAACACAGTGCAAAAGAGATTGACACAACTGATGAAACAATGGATGTGACTTCTCTTCGCACAACCTGGGATGGTGAACATGAGTTTACTTCCAAAGATGCTTCATCTGATTTTCATCAACCTGCTTACATATTTCATGATGTTAAACATTATGGACCTGTTTCAGCTTCACCTAAATCTGGGGAAAGTTCGAAATATAGTTCTCCATTTGGCAGTTATCAGCCACCTATGGACGTTTTCACTAATTTTAGTACTTCTGAAGATCATTCGTTGCAAGCTAATGATTCTCAAGCACATTCCACATCTAAACATTTGGCCTTTGTCTCTGATAGCTATTTGTCCCCACATGTGGCAAAGGGTTTTGCGCACTCCGCAACTGCGCAGCAAGCCTCAACCGTCTCAGAGGCTCATACTCCTTTTGACTTTGACAAGTTTCTGAAACCATTGAGCCCTAGTCCAGAATCTCCAAGTGCATACCAGATGACATCCAGGAACACGTTCAAAAACCAAAGTGCAATACCAAAGATGGCAAGCAGCAAGGAGATCAAGATGCATACACCTGGTTTGCAGAGCATTGTAGACATCATGAATAAATTTCGGCTTCCAACATCATCCTCAAGTGACAAGAAACACTCAGAGAAGACCAATGCTACTTTAGCATCTCTTAAACCCAAGCGCACGATGGAGGGTCATGGATTTCTTTCTGGTTTCTCGAAGAAAAATTAGTACAATTACGTCATCCCAAATGGTTTTTTTTATGATGTTTTTAATGACATCGATTTTTCTGTTAATTTAGATAATTTGTAGTTTATGAGAAGATTTATCTATTTATCATTTGCTGTTTCTTAAAGAACGAGATACAACCATTTCTACTTAGCTATATAGAGATACATAGTTAAGGTATATATGCAGAATGAAATAGACTAAATTACACTGTTCTATTAATGTAAGGATCTTTCTTTATGTAACTGTAAAGTAATACTGAAAACAATTTTATAATCTAGTTATGTAAGTTTAAATTGTTAATACTGTTAATTATAATTTAAATTTATAGTAAATTTTAATTTAAATTTAAAGTAAATTAGAATTTAAAATAAATTCTAATTTAAATTTAAAATGAACTCAAATTTAAATTTAAAATGAACTCTAGTTTAAATTTAAAATAAATTCTAATTTAAATTTAAAATAAATTATAAGTTAAATTTAAAATAAATTGTAATTTAAAACTGTTAATTATAATTATTTATATAGTTTAGAATTGCTCATATTGGGACTTTAATGATTTTTTTTTTTTTCATTCCTACTTGAGTTATTTGTGTTGCTTCATTCATATGATAAAAAATCATGAACTTTTTTTTGTTGTTTTGTTTTAGGTGAAATTTTTTCTGTCGAACGACTATATTACCTTGTTATAACTTGCATTTTTATTTTATCCCGTAAAACTGTCATGCAGTTTTACATATGTAAAGAACCAGTAATGTACTGGATGATCCCCCTCCAACATGTGTTTGCTGGACACTTCCTCTTGTTGTTAACCTGGTTCCAGGTTACCCCGACTTTATCCATTCCAAAACTAAAAAAAGTTAGGTTCCCTTAACAACAAATTATCAACCTATGAACAAGGTCAGAAGCGTTTCATGAAACAGGTTAAAGAAAATGATTCGTGTTAGACAGGTTTATAAGAAACAGCTAAAAAAAAAATGTAGTCAAAGACATTTAACTCTTACCCACGCCCCAATTAAACAACCCTTGGGACAATAATGGTGTTTTTTTTGTTTTTTTAGAGTAATGAGGTTTTATTTTTCTTTTAATATTTCTGTGATGTTTATAATGTTACTTTTACTATTTTTTAATTTTAATACTTTTGTGATGTTTATGACGTTATGTGTATGATTTTTTAACTTTAATATTTGTTATGTTTACTATTTTTTAATTTTAATATTTCTGTGATGTCATATTTGTATTATTTTGGACCTATCTATGTATTGCCCATTGGCTAGATGTTGAGTTTATGATAATGCATTTATTTAATGCTGATTTTATCATTTGCTGGGAGGTTATTATTTATAAGTGGACAAGATATTAATGGTTATGTTTTGTGGCTTTGTTCCATAACTTGTAGCCTTGCTGATTGAATTGATGGATTGGATATTTATTTAATGATAATTGCGTAAGCATTGTTTTGTCAAAGTGGCAGGATATTGTCTTTAGCTCACTATGTTTGATTTAATGTTAATTGCATTTTATTGTAGTGCAATTTTGGACATTGATAAGTTTATTGCAATAAATATTTGGATGTTGATTAGTTTATTGCAATAAAAGCTTGGATGTTGATTATTTTGTTGAAATAAAGCTTTGGATGTTGATTGGTTTATTGCAATAACGTTTTGGAGGTTTATTAGTTTATTGCAATAAATATTTGGAAGTTGATTAGTTTATTGCAATAAACATTTGGAGGTTGGTTAGTTTATTGCAAGAAATATTTGAATGTGATTATTTTATTGCAATGAATATTTTTTGGTCGTTGATTATTTTATTGCAATGAGGGATTGGCTGTTGACTATTTTATTGCAATAGGTGGTTTAGTGTTGACTGTTTTATTGCAATAAGAGTATGGATGTTGATTTTTTTATTGCAATAAGGGTAAGGATGTTGATTTTTTTTTTATTGTAAGTAAGGATTTGGTGATTATTTTATTCCAGTAAGGGAAGGATTGGATATTATTTTATTGTAATGAAGGATCAGATCTTGGTCATCATTATTACAGTAAAGGATTGAATGTCCGTTATTTTATTGCAGTGAAGGTTTAGATGTTGAGTTATTTTATTGCAGTCATTAACCTTATGGTGATCCACCTTAACGCACAAACAATTCTATTTTATGCTCTGAGTCTTGGATTTCCAAGAAAATTTTAAAACCTGTGGATTAAATTCATTAATTCAGTATATTTGCAGTATTTTTTAAACATAATGTGTTTTTAATTCTCTTTATTTCATTTCCAAAATGTATTTTGCATCTGTTGTCATGTAATTATTATGTATAGTTTTTTAGTTGTCTATTTTGTGGTTGCATATAGATTTCCATTGACTTTATTATTATAGTTGGAGACAATTTAAACATTTCTATTTATTGTTCGACCAACAATTTCTCTTCACCAGTGTGGCCTATTAGTCAATTATTCTTACAGTAATATACAATTCATGGTTCCCGTGGTGCTTGAAAAGTTCCTAAATTTTTGTCAAGAATTATTTTTAAGTTTTGGCATAGAAAATTTACATCTTTTATATTTCTTTCTATTCATTCATATATTCATTACCAACTCCCTCTCTCTCTCTTTTTTTTTTTAATACTTTCTGCCTAATATTTTTATAATCTCTCAAAAAGCTTGTTTCTTGCAATTGAATTATTACCGTCACCTTCCCAACAAATATTATATATATATATTTATATATAGTTAACACTAATCATTATAGAAAATTAGCTAAAGGAAAATATTGACATATAAGGAAAAAAAAAGTAAAGAAGGATGGAAAATACTTTTCTAACCCACTCCCCCTAATTTTAAATATTTAAACCTTCATTTTGTTAATAATTGTTATTATATTAACATCACACACTTAGTAAAATGTCAATTTAAAATTCACACTTTAAAGCAAGGACTTGCAGGGAAATAAAAAAATTAACACGAACAACACATGTTATGAAATAAGGTATTGTTGTTCTTTTTTTGGGGGTCAGCTTGCTTATCGTGTAAGAGGTTGTCTATTGGTTACAAATGGTGCAAAACAGATTAGAAAGGTTCTTGGAATGAAAATAAGCCATGACCAGTTTAAATCCATTAGGCAGAAACCTTGGATATGAACCTAGAAGTCGCTGGACCAAGTCGCAGATTTTTTGTTCTTTTAAAAACCCTTGCTGTACACTGTCTTTGTGGGTTCATATGTTGCACTATTCACAATTGTTGTGCTGAGTAGGGCAGTAATTTTGAATTTGTAATATATGGGTAAAAGAGCTGTCTAACTCAAACAAAAAATTATGTATAAAGACTTAATTTTCTTAATAATAGTAATGCTGTATTATATAACATAATTACGTATTTGCCATGATCCGAAAATTTACACTAGCAAATTTGGAGTTTTCGCTACAATTATGCTGTGTTCTTAGGCCTTTTTTTTTATTATTCTCATTGTCTTTTTTCTTTTTGTTCCCCCCTTTTTCGTACACTGGTCAGTTATAACCATTTATAGTATGATTAAGCTGTGTACTGCAGCCGAACTTCACCATGTTTGGTGCAAAATGTTTCTTGTGCCATAAAATACAACCAGACAACTGTAGCAGAAGAAAACATCTTTAGCATCGTCACTGCAACAGCCCCATAGTTGGGCCTTTAGATGACTCTGCTAAGCTCGCCTTAGTAGGGATGATCTTGTAGAGTCAAATTGTGGGTCAGAGGTCATGTTAAGCCATTGATCTCGGATGATGTTTCATATTCTTTGGATGTAAAACCAAAAGTAAAACTAGTCAAATGTCACAGAATTCTTTTCAATTCCCTATAATGTTCATGATATTGTGTAAATTTTCTTTAAAAATATATTCTAAATTATGTGCAATTTTTTTTTTTAATGTCCTAAAATTTTTATATCTTCATATTTTTATTATATTATGAAAATACTGAAATGTCTTTGTAATGTGGATGTGTGGGTTTAAAAAAATATAAAATGTTAAAAAAAAAGACTATTTCTTTGTTTGGATGAGTTTAAGTCGAGGCTTACTGATGGGAGCACATTGCCAATTGATAATATATTATCAAATTCATAAAATTCTTAATTTGATGCTCCTGGCGGTTATTTAAAATTCGCAAGAATTTGCGAATTTGGTGTACCTTTTGAGCCTCTCTTGAGGTGATGCCTATGGCAGCTCTCTCTTTGCCAATGCCTAGTTGTGTACTTGAATGTAACAGTTCAAAATCAAAAATTCAAATGGCCACCAAAAACTTCAGCCCCATACTTGCAAACCTTTCTTTGAAAATTTGCTGCCATCGGCTTCAACCTATTTGTAAATCCATCACTGGTGGTGGGGGCTGTGTCACACACACATGCCAAAAGAAAATCAGTGTCGATAACAAGGAGGGGAGGCGGCTCAAACACCTTTAAAGAGGATTTTGCGATGCGGCCTATAAAAAAATGTGCTTTAATATTCAATGGCTTGAGGTTTTTTTTTCCAAGCTGTTCAAATAGGGTTTTTGCTGCAACCCTAGGAATTGAACAATGAATGCAGGAAATGACAGAATAATGAATTAAGGTTTCACTGTATAAATCCAGCGTTGTAGGTCGAGCAAAATTTTATATTACCAGGCACGAGCCAGCGGGGGGCAGAGTTTCTTCGGCCTGTCTCGGAGGAGGAGGAAGGGTGAAAAGCATATTTCGCCATTCCACTATCGAGTAATACTATTAAAATTTTAACTTCAAAAATATCATTAAACATTGCCAATGGCGCGAGCAATACGTAACCGAACGGGGCACAACATGGGGTTACGTATTGCTAAGCGGCATTTTTGGCCAAATTGAGAAAAGTGGAACTGAAAACTCTGGGTGAAGAAGTGAATGACAATATGAAGGTAATTGATCTGAAGGAACTGATTCTGAGGAGTCAGGCATATACAGATGATGACGAATTTGTAAAAGCTCTCCTAGAGAACATAATAGAAGAGAGAGTAGAAGCGCAGAAACAAGGGTTTGAAATTGAAAAGCTGAGGCTTAAGCTGGAAAATCAGAAGGCAATGTTGGCATCTGCTACCCAGTAGGTAAGCTCTCAAGCGAATGTCAATGTAAAGAATATTTTACCATGTTTCAACAGTGAAACAGATGATATCAATGTAT
>QLNU02003225.1:48737004-48768326 GCA_006491805.2 Dysdera silvatica | reverse complement strand
AATTTAAATTTAAAATGAACTCTAGTTTAAATTTAAAATAAATTCTAATTTAAATTTAAAATAAATTATAAGTTAAATTTAAAATAAATTGTAATTTAAAACTGTTAATTATAATTATTTATATAGTTTAGAATTGCTCATATTGGGACTTTAATGATTTTTTTTTTTTCATTCCTACTTGAGTTATTTGTGTTGCTTCATTTATATGATAAAAAATCATGAACTTTTTTTTTGTTGTTTTGTTTTAGGTGAAATTTTTTCTGTCGAACGACTATATTACATTACTTGCATTTTTATTTTGTCCCGTAAAACTGTCATGCAGTTTTACATATGTGAAGAACCAGTAATGTACTGGATGATCCCCCCCAACATGTGTTTGCTGGACACTTCCTCTTGTTGTTAACCTGGTTCCAGGTTACCCCGACTTTATCCATTCCAAAACTAAAAAAAGTTAGGTTCCCTTAACAACAAATTATCAACCTATGAACAAGGTCAGAAGCGTTTCATGAAACAGGTTAAAGAAAATGATTCGTGTTAGACAGGTTTATAAGAAACAGCTAAAAAAAAAATGTAGTCAAAGACATTTAACTCTTACCCACGCCCCAATTAAACAACCCTTGGGACAATAATGGTGTTTTTTTTGTTTTTTTAGAGTAATGAGGTTTTATTTTTCTTTTAATATTTCTGTGATGTTTATAATGTTACTTTTACTATTTTTTAATTTTAATACTTTTGTGATGTTTATGACGTTATGTGTATGATTTTTTAACTTTAATATTTGTTATGTTTACTATTTTTTAATTTTAATATTTCTGTGATGTCATATTTGTATTATTTTGGACCTATCTATGTATTGCCCATTGGCTAGATGTTGAGTTTATGATAATGCATTTATTTAATGCTGATTTTATCATTTGCTGGGAGGTTATTATTTGTAAGTGGACAACTTATTAATGGTTATGTTTTGTGGCTTTGTTCCATAACTTGTGGCCTTGCTGATTGAATTGATGGATTGGATATTTATTTAGGGATAATTGGGTAAGCATTGTTTTATCAAAGTGGTAAGATATTGCCTTTAGCTCACTATGTTTGATTTAATGTTAATTGCATTTTGTTGTAGTGCAATTTTAGACATTGATAAGTTTATTGCAATAAATATTTGGATGTTGATTAGTTTATTGCAATAAAAGCTTGGATGTTGATTATTTTGTTGAAATAAAGCTTTGGATGTTGATTGGTTTATTGCAATAAATATTTGGAAGTTGATTAGTTTATTGCAATAAACATTTGGAGGTTGGTTAGTTTATTGCAAGAAATATTTGAATGTGATTATTTTATTGCAATGAATATTTTTTGGACGTCGATTATTTTATTGCAATAAGGGATTGGCTGTTGACTATTTTATTGTAATAGGTGGTTTAGTGTTGACTGTTTTATTGCAATAAGAGTATGGATGTTGATTTTTTTTATTGCAATAAGAGTAAGGATGTTGATTTTTTTTATTGTAAGTAAGGATTTGATGATTATTTTATGCCAGTAGGGGAAGGATTGGATATTATTTTGTTGTAATGAAGGATCAGATCTTGGTCATCATTATTACTGTAAAGGATTGAATATCTGTTATTGTATTTCAGTGAAGCTTTAGATATTGATGTGTTTTATTGCAGTCATTAACCTTATTGTGACGCACCTTAATGTACAAACAATTCTATTTTATGCTCTGATTCTCGGATTTCCAAGAACATTTTGAAATCCTGTGGATTAAATTCATTTGATGTATTTTTTAACCACAGTGTGTTTTTAATTCTCTTTATTTCATTTTCAAAATGTATTTTGCATCTGTTGTCATGCAATTATTATATATGGTTTTGTTTTAGTCCTCTATTTTGAGGTTTGATACAAATTTTCATTGCCTTTATTATTATTGTCGGAGATTATTTCAATATTTCCATGTATCGGTCGACCAACGATTTCTCTTCAGCAGAATGGTCTATTAGTGAAATTTTCTTACCATGGTATATATATATAATTATATCAGTGACATAGCCTGGCTACAAAAGGGGTCTCCCTCCAATTGTTCACCATGCCCCACCCCCTCGAATAAAAGTGTCACTATTCATACATTCATCATTATGTACGTATGAAATGTAACTTTTTGTACAAGGTATGGTAATGGTGAACAGTTGGAAGTGGTCCACGTTTGAAGTCATGCTACACCACTGAATTATATAGAGTGGAATAAAACATTTTATTTAAATATAGAGAATGTGTACGCACTTGACTGGAACTATACAAAACTATATTTACTATAAAATATAGTGTATAGCCATTATACCGTATAGTATATATAAAAATATATATACTATATAGTATAATGGCTAAAACTGAAATTTTAGCTCTCATGTAACGGTATCTAATAACGAGAGGAGACATCTGTTTTATGTGGCAGTAGAAAAAATTGCATTTTTAACGTTTCTTCCACTCTTTATTCATTTCCAACTCTTTTTCTTTATTTAGTACTTTATATCCAATATTTCTATAATTACCCTAAAAGTTTGTTTCTTGTAATTAGGGGATACAGTTGTCCTTTTTCCCTATACATGTCTATTTTTTTAAAGGTATTGATATATGGTTGCACCAATCAATATAGAAAAGTAAATAAAAGTATTGACAGTATGTATATAAAAAAAAAGCAAGATATGATTAAAAATATTACAGGGAAATTTTTATGTTGTTTTGAGGATTGCTGCTCTCCCGCATTGGAAATGAATGGTATCGCATCGCAGTTTGCGGTTCAAAACGTATGCAAAACGATACACTTTCACAAATTGCGTCGAAAATTTTATGATGAAAATGAATAACTCCAAATGTTTTTTTAAAATGAAGAAAAAAAAAACCAATGCAAACATTGAAATTTCACTTTTAAATTCCTTCCCATCAATTGTTATCTCTACTGCAGGCTCTGTTTGCTTTTTGTGTACCTTCAGAGCTTCCGTTCATTCTGCCCCCCACTTTCCACTTTCATACCACGTGACCTTCTTCAGCGCCTTTTCGTTTTTTGAGGGGATTGGAATCCCGTCTTTCTACGGTCTTTGTGTCCCATGCTTGAAATTAGAGGTTGTTAGTCGCATTTTGCACCTATAAATTTTGTTTTGACGACCAAGATTTTAGACCTTGTCGTTATTTTTGGCACCTAACTTTATTTTTATTGTTTATATAATGCAAATTTCGATTGCTCAATCCTTTATTTTTCCTTCTTTACTATTACACTTTCTTCTCCTTTATCCTTTCCTTTTAGCTGTATTCCTTTTCGTTTTTCCCTTTGCGTATACTGGTCAGTAATAACCATTAATTGTATGACAAAGCTTCGTACTGTAGTGGAAGAAAAGGTCTTCGGGGGCATCTGCGCTACAATGGCCCCGTAGTTGAATCTTTAAATGACTGCTCTGAGTTAAAGCCTCAGTATGGTTTATCTTGTGGACACACATTGTAGGTTAAAAGTCATGTTAAGCCATTATTTTCGGACGACCCTTAATAGTCTTTGGATGTAAGAACAAAAGTGAAACTAGTCAAAGGTCACAGAGTTGGTTTCTGTTTCCTATAACATTCATGATATTATGTACGGGGTTGTAAATAAAATAGTAGCAACATAGCTCATATACGTCTTATTGAAGTTAAAAGCGAAATTGTATTACATCTCTTCAACTTCAATGTGATCACCAACAAATTTTGTGCCTTTTGCCAAGTGTCGAGGAGCCGTTGGATGTCATTAGCAAGGTGGTTTCTGTTGATCACAAAGATGGAGTGCCCTATTGCCCGGATGCAATGTTAGGAAATGAGATGCCTCTGCAGTGTTCTCTCAACTGAAGAAACAGGTTGAAGTCACAAGGACTCATGTTAGGTGAATATGGAGGGTGTTCCAAGATCTCCCTTTGCTGATCAGGAATGGACTGGCTGGGTAAATCCGCTATCTCATTCCAACCCACACGATATGGTTTGACCCATTGTGCAACTGTCCTATCGCTAATGCATTCTTGCCACAGGCTTCATTCATGTAATCGGTGATGACATTCTCGTGCATTTTTGTTACGGACCACCTCGATTTTAATCCACTACTGCTGATCACCTTTTGTAAACATGTTTTAAAATGATACAAACAACACCCTTCATTTCAATCCCCCACAACTACCTTTCTGACTAGATTGACTGATTTATGCCCTCTACATATTGTTACTAGTCTCCATATCCCGTTTGCACGTGTGCGAATTTCCTGCCTATGTTGCCGCTATGTTTTTTACAATACTCATAAATTTTCTGTGAAAATATATTCTAGATCATATTCAGGTATTTTTATTATGTGTTTGAAATGTTGCTGTAATGTGATTGTGTGTTTAAAAAAAATATATATATATTTGAAAAAAAAAATGCCTTTGTTATTTCTTTTGTTTGGTTGAGTTTAAAGTGAGGTGTAGTGTTGGAACACACATTGTCAATTGCTAATATATAATTGCACATGGATATCGTGTAAATTAAAATACTACCTAATATTCTCTTCAGATTATTGGATTTTATCTATTCCATTAATTTCTTTATATTGTAAATCAGATTAATTAGATCTTTCAATATTAATTTACAATTATGAGAGGTAAACGAGAGTTTTAAATGTGTGGAGCTAGAATGAGACTGCTACGGTAGTTACAAATACTTAGAAACTAGGAATGTATATTTCTTAAATGTGAATGAAAATTACATGCTGTTACATTAACATGACAATGTGTTTCTTTAGCCCGAGGTTAGTTGGGTTTAGGCAAGAAGGGATTGGGAAAGGTGGCTTACGAAGGCAGCATTGTAATCCCAGAGGTTAGCCTGAAAAAAAATCTCAAGTTTGACTCTCAATAACTTATAGAGAAGGGTTGTCCAACCGTTTTGGGCAACGCTTCACTTACAAATTTTTCATTGAAGTGCAATACAATACATACTACACTGTTAATTTGATTTTTTATTTTCTGCTACTTAATTTTTTCACACTACAGTGGCTTATAAGCAGCACATTCATGGTGAAAGCATGCCATTTTTTTTCTCGTAATCGTTTCCCTAGACAGTGATTTGGATTCCACAGAAAATTGTAACCCGGAATAGGTGAGCCTGTTTTTTCCGTCTGAACCATGATACACACATACTACCAAGCAGGGAGTAACCTGACGAAAATACCTTTTTGGCTAACTTGCGTCTAAAAATTATAGCTGAATTAGAAAAGATGTTTACAAGAAATTTTGGTCAGAATCAACTCCATGCAATGGCATTTAATTAATTTTATACTTTGAGTTTATTCTTCGATGCCAGTGCATACACCCTCGGCAAGATATGCAGCCTTTAAATCAAATTCTTCATTTTCTGGCCCATTGATACGTTTATCAAATGACTTACATTGGTGACTTGGAGTCTATTACGAACATCCGTTTTTATATTCATTTCACTAAATCTCCTTTCACAATCTGCAGTATACACTGGGCTTGACAATTCATATATAGTAAATTTTCTTGAACAACACGGTACATTTTTGCAGCTTATTTGAGTTACAAGGAACTGGGATTGGATGAGAGGTACCCTTACTATGTGTTGGTGCATTTTGTCTCCTGAGTGTACAATATTTCTGGGAGTTTTTATGCAGCTTGATATTCCCAGTGAGGGTATGTTTCACCTTCGATGTGGAGGGTGGCATGATATTTTCCCCCTAACCATGCAGTTGGGTGATCTTGATATCACCATTTTTCCAATTTTAGTTGGAGCTTTTCAGCGAATTTCTCAGCAGTTAACGGAGCCTTTCAACGAAAAGGCTAGCGACAGGTTAATCCCTGCTACCAAACTTCTTGGAAGTTTAACCCAAACCAGTGGGAAAAAAAGTGTTGAGGCCCTGCAGTGTGATAATTAACCCAGGTTTGACTCCCAATGATATCAAAGTAGAATGCTTAACACAAACTGCTCACTGTGGTCTAGGAGTTTGAATCTCTTAAGGCCTAGGGAACAGATTCCTCAGAAAATTTAGGTCCTGGAACAGCATAACCTTTGCTGTTCTTGTACTGTAAAAGCAAAAAATTTTTTTTTCTTTTTGTGGTTTTACGGCTCAAGGACTACAATGGTCATGCTGGGCTGGACCAGTTGTTTTCTGAGGAATCTGAACCTCTGGACCTACAATTTTCCAAGGAATCAAACCCCGGACTACAGTGAGAAGTGCAATCTTTATGAGTAAGCGTTCTTTGTACTGTTGGAAGTTGAACCCGACTTAACAGTGCATTACCACACTGCATGTTGGTTATAACTGCTCACCTGCAGTGAACTTTATTTTGCAAAGAAATTTCAATATAACACAGTTTCTAATGAAATAATACACAGTTTCACCAGGAGATTCCATAACAAGCAGTGTATATCACACAAGGCTTTTCACCATGTTTTAAATATCAAGCTATTGGACCTATAGGGATATCTAAAAGTAAACTCTAATTCAACTGGAGATGCATGCGTGTCCATCATCATTGGTTATACTTAATGGAAAGTTGAGAACTTGGAGTTCGGTCTCAGCTCTGGTGGCGTGCGGATGTCTGTTCTCTGCTGTCCGGGCAGGCGGGTGTTGGTTCCGGCTCGCTTAAGACGGAGTGATTGGGATATTCACTTTGGCCGCCGGGCAGAGGTGGATGGATGCCTGCTTCTGCTATTCTGGGACCGGACTCCGCCCTCCCTCGTAATTTGGACTTCTGTCCATGACGGGCGTTCGTCATCGTCTTCGTCCGCTGCGATCGCTTGGGGGCCAGCTTTCGCAAACAGTGGATGATACTTTGGCATGTGATGCCTGTCCGGACTATGCTGGTCTCGTGCGCCCTGGTTGCGGGGAATGATTTTCTCCTGTTCTCTGCTGCTCGCTGCACCGCACCCACTCAACGGTGTCCGGTGGTCTCCTGTTGGAGTTCCGGCTGGCCCGGGGTGTTCTTCCGCGCTATCCATCTATTTCGGCCACTCCTCGTGGATGGCCTCTGGTCGACGTTAAATGACGACAACCATGTGAGCTGTGCGTCCTTGAACACCTGTATTGATCGACAATCCCCCCGCCAATGCCCCTTCTCGGTCCACTGGTCGTCATTTTATGTGACAAAAGCCAGTCTGGGAATACAGCGCTGCCACCTTTCCCATTAAACTCCTTGCACAACACAACGACGAAGTTGAGAACTTAGATGAAAGTAACAGCTATTAAACTGATAGAAAACTACATGGAACATTTTGAATGTTTATTAAAGGATATACAAATACATACATTTTCTCTTGCAAATATGTCAATTACACTAAAAAACTATGCACAGTTGTATCCAAGGTGAAACTCAGTTTTAAAATAACCAGACCACCAATATCCTGATTATCATCCTACATGAATTGAATTATCAGTTATGATAAAATCATAACTATGTTTTATGACAATATATTTCTTGGAAGTAAAACGACTCACTGTGCTGAATATATCACAAATCTTGGTAAAAAACACAATGGGCACAGTTTTTAGAAATGTATGTTTTGATACAGCTTTAAAATGTTTTTTCGAAGGCTTTACTTAATTAAAGGTCTTCGAAGAAATGTTTTAAAGCTGTATTAAAACATATACTGGTAAAAACTGTGCCCATTATGTTTTTTATACCAAGATTTGTGAAATATATTTGTTGCTGAATTCTTAGATGACAGAATATTAAATTACTAGTAGTCCTACTTCATAAAAGCTAAAATTTTTGCAAATTCAAAATATTGTTTTCGAAATAAAATAACACCTCTCTCAAAGTTTTATGAAGGAATTAAATAACTGAAAATAATGACTATATTCCATAAATATCACTAAAAAACAATATATAAACGAAGTTTTCAAAAACGCCGACTATTACAAATACACTCTGTTTACAGAATCTGTTAGTAAATAGTAACAAAATAATATGAAGGTTCACTGGAAGATTCCATAACAACTGCTATTTCGTCACTGATGGATTTAAAAACCTCTCGGAAGCCAACTGCTTCCTTTGTTAAATGAAGGCAAAATACAAATTCTACCTTTATTTGGCAAAGGGAGGAGTTGGCTCCTGAACTATCGTATTTTTAAACCTTATGCCAGTGTCGAAATAGCTATCGTTAGTAATTACTGCACAACCCTTTATCACATTACCCACGCATAAACATTCAAAATTTTACATAATTTTTACAATAATATAAATGCATTAAAACATTGAAATATAATAAAAACATGACATTAAAATAACAAGGACAAATTAAAACTACCTATAAATTTAAGTACAGGACACAACCTATACGGTTTTCTAATACATAAAAATGAAAATATGAAAATATATTAATGCTGCAAATTTAACAGTATAGCAAAGTGTTTTTCTTCCTACGTATAAACGATACTGCTCTCCATTTTTTTTTTACTATGAAATCACAGTGAGAAGGACTATCTAAACTTAGTTGAAAAAGTTATAAAAAGATATTATTGTGAATTTGTATATATAGTAGAACCTGCCTAAAGTGACCACCTTTGGGACTGGACTGCAATGGTCACCATAGACAGGTGGTCACTATACACAGGACTTTGATGTAGGCATGACTAAAGCCCTATAAGTTCTGTCTTATAAAAAGTGGCCACTTTATTCAGGTGCTCAATTTACCAGGTTCCACTGCATTTACTTTCCAAGATTGTACCATGAGAAATCTAGAATGGGACTAATGACTCAATCAAACCTCTGAATCATGGTGCATAACCAAGGAAGTTAAACTTAGCCTAGTAGGCTTGAAGCTCTGACAGTCATGATGATACCCCATTACTGTGAAATATTACGAAATGGTTTGCATCTTTTTGACCTTTTAAGTTGCCAGAAGATGGCACACTGTATTACTCATAGATCAAGGTTGTCCAACATATGGCCCGTAGGCCACAATCCAGGCAGCCAACAACTGATTGGAATAAAAGGAAGTCCAAAACAAGAATTTTAGATTTCGTTTTTCAAAAATAAGGAAAATTCGCGGGAATAGTGTGGTTGACCCCTTCCATATGGCAAATGAACAAACAAATAACTAAAAGAAACTCTGAAGGGAGGCTTGCTTTTTTATTTTTTCACGAAACCGCGGGCCTGTGAGCTGTGAAAAATTTTCTAATGGCTCGCTGTCCGAAAAGGTTGGATAACCCTGCTATAGACCATTCGTACATGTTTCTCACGAAATTCTAGATTTAATTTATTACTATACAGATACGGTAGACCCCCTTCCTCTAACTGGTCTTGCTTCGATCACTATTTCAACCATCACACTGTCCGTATGGCTAAAAAAGACATAAAAAATTATGCTTGTTAAAAAATAATGAGCCTTCCATTATACAGAGTTCCTAGGAAAGTCTGAATAACTTTTGAACCAAGACAGATATTGCAAAGAAAGTTAGATATTAGTTAATAAAATGACTATGTACTATCAGACGAGATGAACAGCAGCGCTCCTGATGGCGAATTGAGGAAGTTAAAAATTTTATTTTAAAAAATAATAAAGATATAGAAATATTTTCAATCAGAAAGTTGTAGAGCATCCTTCAGTTAGTAAGAAAAGACATATGGCTCACATGTAATATGTACACATACTGCACAAAGTGAAGCGTTCTTGAAGTTTCAATTCATCACTTTCAGTTAATGATTCCTTGTGTTTTAAAAGTAGAGTTGAAGTTCTTATAGGAGAGAGACCATGGTTTCTGTTTTGTAAGAACTTCAACTCAACTTTTAAAACCAGAAAGTATTAACTGAAAGTGATGCATCGAAATTTCCAGAACACCTTACTTTGTGGCAGTACGTGTACATAGTGCATGTAAGCCGTATGTTTTGCTTACTAACTGAAGGATGCTCTACAACTTTCTAATTGAAAATATTTTCCTGTCTTCCTTATTTTTCGAAATAAAATTTTTAACTTCCTCAATTCGCCACCAGGGGCGCTGCTATTCATCTCATCTGATAGTGCATAGTCATTTTACTTCCCAATACCTAACTTTGGTTGCAATATCTGTCTTGGTTCAAAAGTTATTGGCCGCATCCGGTCTTTCCTAGGAACCCTGTATATCCACCTAATATTTAGAAATAAACCCAAGACCAAAATTTGACCAGTGTGTAATTTTTCCTCACTTGTGTTTTCACGGTGCAAGGACAGCGAAGGTCATGCTGTGCCAGAACCTACAGTTTTCCTAGAGACATCTAAACCTCTGCTGCCTTGGAAAACAAACCCAGGACTATGGTGAGTAGAAAAACGGCATGCATTCCTACAATACCACTGAGAATTCAACCTGGGTTAATGCCACAATACATGAATGTGTTATCACTATGCTAGCCACTGTACGGCAGGGTATCTGCATTTTTTTTACTGAACCTTTTAAAGCCCAGGGAATCATTCCCCGGACAATAGTAAGCAATTTTGTTTTAAGGAGGGGAGGACACAGAAGTTGAACACAGATTAACAGCAGGTTAGGTGAATGTGTTATCACTGCAGGGCCCATTCCTCATTTCAATTTAAGTCATAGTTCTTGAAACAGTGTTATAACCTTTAGCTGACACACTTCTCTGTGGGTAAGTAATAAATATATCACACATTTATGTAAGTAATAATTATGTAATACACTGCCAGAAAATGAAAAAAGAACACCAAGAAGGAATTGCTGGATGGTTATGAAATTTGCATATGTTAATGAAGTAGAGTACACATAGGCATGATCTTAATTTCAGGATCGACCGGTTATTGCTCATGCTATAATATGCAAATTACAGTCGGTGCTTTTTAAGCAGAAGGGCGAAGTGGATGCAGTCAGTCACCAAATTATAGACACTTTCGAAGACTCTGAAGAAGCTACAATAAATGGACGTGGAAGACGTGTAAAATTTCAGCAGTTAACGAAATTTGAGGGAGGTGGTCTAGTGGGACTTCATGAGGCCGGTTGGTCGTATTCGTGGTGGTAAGACGGTGACATAGATGGTCCAAGGAACATTCCCACACAAGAAGACATGGAACCAGGACTCACAGACGGATTGATGAGAGGACAGATCGACGCATAAGAAAAGCGGCACTGTCAAGCAGAACATCCATTGCACTGCAAATTCGAGCTGCCGTTGCACCTGAGGTGACCCTGCGAACAATCCTAACCGTCTGCTGGAAGCAGGACTACATGCAAGTGTGCTTCTGGCATGTGTGCCTCTGACTCCAACACACTGTCGGGAACGGCTGCAGTAGTGCTGCCAACGTCTGCACTGGAGAGTGCAATGGCGATCTGTCGTTTTCAGCAATGAAAGCAGATTCTGTTTGGGAGCCTCAGATGGCCGTATGCTTATTCGCAGACGCACAGGGGAGTATCTCCACCCTTCTTGCATCCGCCATCGACACACAGGGCCTGGTCTCCTCTTATGGGGAGCGATCAGCTATCACTCCCGTACAGAACTAGTGTTTGTACCGGGCACGTTAAACAGCAGTCGGTATATCAGAAATATCATTCAGCCAATTGTTGTGTCATTTCATTTATAAGATTGGCCCATAATGGTGTAATCCAGTATGACAATGCCCACCTCCACATGCAACGCAACATGCACTTCAAGGTGTGAGACAACATTCATGGCCTGCATATTCATCAAACTTGCTCTCACTGAGCACGTGTGGAATTGTATGGGACAACGACCAACCGGCCTCACGGAGTCCCACTAGACAACCGGATGGTCACCCCAGGTGCCACAATTTGAAGGGATTGGTAATTAGCTTTTAAAAAACAATGACAGGCACAACAATTACAGCAATGAGTCTTTCATTCTGGGCGGCAAAATATCTAGCTATGCCACTGCTTCCACGTGCAGGCATTGTAGCTTCTCCAGTTTTTAAAAATGTCTATAATTCGAAGACTGATTACATCCACTTTGCCCTTCTCCTTAAATACCACCGACTATAAATTGCATATTATAGCATGTTTTGGTGTAAACAATAACAGGTTGATCCTGAAATTTAGATCAGACCTATGGGTGCTTCACCCCATTAACATATGCAAATTTCGTAACTGTCCAACAAATCCTCCTTGATGTTCTTTTTTCATTTGCCGGCAATGTATTTTAAAATCAATTACTTTAGAAGTGTTTTCATTAAATAGTAGCAGAATTTTACTTTTAACCTTCTGTCAACAGCTCAATATACAAATTAACTGGCCAAACCACTGATAGGTTAGGGTCTTAGCCGATGATGAGCAGTTATGAGAGGGAATATTACATTCTTGTAATCAATGTTAATGACCACATTCTTTTATCACAGAAAAATATATTATATGGATCACATCCATACGAAAACTCCGCTTCTAAAGCAGCAACAGTAAGTAAATATAGTTAACGTACATATTATTAAAAGCTATACTCCAGTTTACAAAAATATTGCAATAACACTTAATATAAAAAAATATTTTTAGCTAAATGTGGAATATTGGGATGATATACAAGTCTTAACATCCCTGCTTGAGCAAAACTACAGTTACATAATGAGCGAAGACATTTGTGTTAACTGTTAACACATTTTTAAAATGAAAATAATAAATAAAAATGAAAGAAAGTTTTTACATAAGTTTTCACAATAAAACTGTCTTGTTCTACATCAATTTTTCCTTAGCTTTTTTTTTAAAGAACACAGAATATAGTGACATCCAATTGTGCTCCTATAATACTAAAGAGGCTCAATCAAATCACGTTCAATAAAAATCGAGTCTGAGTTACTGGTCAATGATTTCATACGTTGATCTGAGTCCCGGGAAATATGAATTACAGAAGTCTTTGAACTACTATTTGTATTCCAGAGACTTCAAACTCTTTTATTCAGGGTTGATCCGAAACTCGCATGCTTAGAAGCAATGGATGAAAAGCTGTCTTAAGAATCGGAATCCAAAACGCATGCTAAAATCATTGGCTTAACTTGGCTAACTATCGACAAAATAAGGACCAGCTTTTATATTTTCCTTGCTTTGAAGTGGGGTCAAATGAGGTTTAAATGTTTTTTTGACTTCGTAAGGAAAAAGGTTGTCTTTATTGAGGTGAGCATAATCAGATGAAGTAGCCTTGATCCTTGCTTCAGTTTTGCTTGACAGAGGCATGTCAGATTGAGCCACGTTTGCTATATCATTAACCGTGTTAACAACATAACCCTTTGTTGCATCTTGTTTGCACTTTTCTTCTCCCATTTTCTGTTTGGCACTGAAGAATGGATATTTGGATTGAAGAAAGTTACCTGCAGATATAATTTTCTTGGTAAAATTCTCTTTTTCCGCACGAAATAGGGTCTTCAGATTTCCTTTTGCATACCGATCTCTCAAATTTCTAACTTTTTCAGCAATGGCCGATGCAGGCTTGGGTACACTCTTATGTATCTGAGAGTTCTGTTCGTAACTTTCTGAAGGATCGTCGTTGAATTTAGTATTGTAAAAACGAACTAATGACAAATCTTGATAGACAAATTTAGGTATGGGTGCATTTCGTGTTGTACTAAACTGTTCAGCAGATTTGTCAAAAGAATTTTCAAGGGGATATGGAACAGTTTCAGTATTTTCAATAGGATCTTGAGGTGTGACAGTAGTTAAAATCTCTTTGGACAAATATTGGGGTTTGGTTGAAGACCCGGTACTTGATATTTGCTTATAAACAGTGAGAGCAACTGACGAGTTATCTGAGCTCAGAGATTGTTGAGGATCGTGAGCGCCAATTGGTACTTTCTCTGAAAATTTTTCAATAGAGACTGGCGGCTTAGTCCCCGGACAATTAGTAAATCTGCCGATTTGGATATCCAGCAATTTTGGAAAAGCAATGGCATCCTTTCCAAAAGAATCTACATTTTCTGAATCCTGACTTGAGCTACTAAGCAATGCTGAAGACATTAGAGTAGATTCTGAATGCTCTGTTTCACTATGTAGCTCAGGGTTATTAGAGGCTTTGTCACCTTCCGGACATTGCTGCCAGTTAGAGACAGAAATACCATCTGACTGTCGAGCATTCTCCACGGATTGAATATCCATGCGTTGGATATGGAATTCGTTTTCTGATATATAAGAACACTGAGGAAATACTTGCAGTGGAGTTAGATTTATTGTTCTTTTATTGAGAGCTGTGCATTTAGTTTCAATTACAGGCAATGTCGACAATCGCAAATTTGGTCCAATATCATTCCGTTTATCCGATTCCACGTTATTTTGAGACTCTCCACATATGTCTTGACTATGAGTATCATTTTCTTGCCTTCCCACGTACTTCTTTCTACAACAGGATGACTTATTTTCCGAATTTATCAATGATGTAATGCTTAATTGAGAAGCTGAATCTGTCATGTGCAATGTAAATGTTTCTGGCTTTGCTTCAATAATTTTTGTGTCGGTTAAATAATTTTCGCCATTTTTATCAAGTTGTTCAGGCAACTGAAGCTCTCTTTCATAATTGCTAGCTTTTATTATAGTTGGTTCTAAAGCGTTTGAGTGGTTGTTACCAGCACAAGAAGTTGACACGGTTGGATCCAATCCTTCTGGAAAACTCTTTGAGGACATCAATGATTTCACAGTTGTGGAAATACCTTTTTGTGCAGCATGTGGAATAACAGGCATATTTACATCTGACTTTTCTTTGTGTCTGACAGCTTTTTCTTCATTTCGTTCCACAGTGCTCGAATAGTTGATACCATCATGACAAATTGACACAGTTGGCTCCAGTTCTTCTGGGCAACTCGTTGATGGTTTCACTGCTGTAGAAATACCTTCAGCCTTTTCTGCAGCTTGTAGAATAACAGGAATGTTCATATCAGACTTTCGTTCACATTTAGAGGTTTTTGTCTTGTTTGATTCTACAGTGTTTGAATGGTTGCTACCAGCATGAGAAGTAAACACTAGTGGTTCTAATTTTTCTAGAAAACTTTGTGATGGCTTTAATGGTTTCACAGCTGTGGAAATAGCTTTAGCCCTTTGTTCAACTTGTGGAATAATAGAATTATTTATATATAACTCTTCTTCATATTTGGCTGCTTTCGTCTCATTTTGCTCAGTGTTGCTACCATCATAAGAAATCGACACTGGCTCCAATTCTTCTAGAAAATTCCTCAGGGACATAAATGGTTTCACAGCTGTGGAAACAGCTTCCGCCTTTTGTGCAGATGGCAGAATAACAGGCATATTTATATTTGACTTTCCTTCATGTGTGATAGCTTTCGTCTTATTTGGTTCTACCATGTTCAAATAGTTGATACCCTCATGACAAATTGACACAGTTGGCTCCAATTCTTCTGGGCAACTCCTTGGTGACTTTAATGGTTTTACTGCTGTAGAAAGAGCTTCATCCTTTTGTGTAGCTTGCGGAATAACACGATTATTTATATATGATTGTTTTTCACATTTGGCGGTTTCTATCCTATTTGGTTCCACAGCATTTGAATAGCTGTTACCAGCAAGTGGAGTAAACCCTACTGCTTCTAATTTTTCCAGAAAATTTTGTGATGGCTTCAATGGCTCTACAGCTGCGGAAATAGCTTCAGTCTTTTGTGAAGCTTGTAGAATAACAGAATTATTTTTATATGACTCACTTTCGCATTTGGTGGCTTTTGTATTATTTGTCTTCACTGTACTTGAATAGTTGTTATCACGAGGAAATATGACTGATGGATCTAATTTTTCCAGAAAACTTCTCGATGACATTGATGGCTTCATTGCTGTTAAAATAGCCTCAGCCTTTTGTGAAGCTTGCGAAACAACAGGATCATCTATATATGACTTTCCTTTACATTTGGCAGTGTTTATCTTATTTGGCTTCGTTGTGCTTGAATAGTTGCTACCAGCATGAGAACCAAATACCTCTGATTCTAATTGTTTCAGCATATTTCGTGCTGCTTTGAGTGTGGAAGGAGTTTTAGCCTTTTTTTTAGGTTGCAGAATAATAGGGTTATTTAAATCAGCCTCTTTTGGAAATTTGCAATGGCTGAGAAACATTGCTCGTGGTTCTTTTGTAATAGTTTTGGGAGACTTCTGCGATGTCAAAAATGAATCATTTATTTGCCTTGGTTTCAATTTCGAATAATTTAATTGTTCCTGAGTTGTTAGACCAGCACTGTCTTCCCTTTTAGGCATTTGATATATTTTTGCTTTCTCATTTATTATGCCACTTTTTTCTCTACATGCTTTTGTAGCACTAGGACTGAAGTATTTACCTTTACCATACAGAGATATTATCTCTCCAGGATGATTAGGGAATGGCGGCATTGGAACACAGTTTTCATCCTTATTTATCATGCCACCTTTTTCTCCATATGCTTTTGCAGTATTAGGACTGACATACTTATCTTTACTGTAATGAGATGTTATCTCTCCAGGATGATTAGGTGGTAGTGGCATTGGAACACAGTTTTCATCCTTATTTATCATGCCACCTTTTTCTCCATATGCTTTTGCAGTATTAGGACGGACATACTTACCGTAATGAGACGTTATCTCTCCAGCAGGATTAGGTGGTAGTGGCATTGGAATGCAGTTTTCATCCTTTTCAATGCCTTTGATAGAAGTATGAGCATCCGTGGGGTTACCAGCATTCTGAGACCTTTTTGCTTTGATGACATTTAGTACCTGTGTATCTGATGTAGTATTTGTAGAAGAATCTGAAGTGTTACTACTGTTGCGATTAATGAACTGCTGACGTTTCAGCGAATGAGTCTTGGTTGGTAGCTGACGTTTAACTTTTGAACGTGGATCCTTAAGCAATCGAGTTAGTTTAGACAACCTTTTTACGTGTTTATTCATATACCGTTCCCAATTGCGAATAATTTCAGAATATTCTAGATATTCCAAGTATATGTTCCAAGTTTCATTTATATCTTTTAGGTACTCAGCATCCGAATCTGATGGTTTCGTAAAAGAACTATAATTATCTACTTGTGATTTTAAATCAAGCTCCGAGTCTTCAGAAGACCAAGAACTAACGAATAAGCTTGATTCATCAGAACTGCTTGACGAGCCATCAATGCCACATTCCAAAATTTCAGGTGAATAGAAGGACAGTGGAAAATCCAACGTCGTCTCTAACATGCGTTCAAAGTCAGTCATATATGAATAATCCAGATCTACATCTTTCAGAGATGGATCAGTCACGTCTTTGAAAGCGGAGTCTCTCACATATCCCAATTCTTTAGCCGCCATCTCTCGAGCACGTTCCTTACTCCTCTTTGCCATCTCGTATATTGCAATTTCCTTTTCACTGAGTTTCTTCAAGAAATGTTCTGTTGATGGGTCATGCACATCATCCATTAAATTTCTAATGTTCGAAGCAGGTGCAGCACTTTTCCGATTCATTCCTTTCTGTCTGCTTGGGCCTTTTCCTGAAGACATCCGAGAACTGGACTTGGGATGAACTTTTCCCTCTTCCGCAATACAATTTCCACTATTCCTTTCTTTCATATTGTTTTCAACACCCTTACTATGAAACGTTGTTTTTTGCGAATGTTTTTTCCCGTTACGAATGGAACTGAAATCTGTCTTTGAAGAACAGGGTAATTCAAAGTCTCTTAAAGGAACTTCCTTTTCAGAAACAGCATTAAATAACTGAACTTTGGGTTTATACGAGATTTCAGCAGAAGTTTGAGGCTCAGGAGAACCGGAGGCTTTAATGAATTCCAGGGGATTCCCATGATCTGAATCAACAATTTCTTCAATCAAACATTTGGATGATGTGCTACCAGAAACCTCAGTTTCATCGTACTTTTTTGTGGTTGGAAAATCATGACTCGAAATTGAATCATCTTGCACTGAGCCGTGAGCATCTGATACTATACCCGACATTTTAATTAGAAAATTAATTTTGCTTGCATCCATCATTTCTCACACCTTCGTTGGGTTTTCTTTTTATAGACAGAATTTTTTTTTTTAGTAGACTTTTTTCTTGTAGACTTTGAATCTCTCGATGATTCTGAAAGTTCTCTTTAGTCATCGGTATTTCTAAAAGAAAAAATAAATAGTTAAATGATTATCTTGTATTTACCACTTATTTTTTTTTTACTTAATAATTTTCGACACCCATGTAGAAATAAGCTCAAACTAGAGCTATTTTTGTTTAGAAGAAAAAGAGACGCCGTCCTCATCCAGGGTTCAAACCAGGGTCCCTCCGTTTAGCCCGAGGTGTCTTGACCTACTAGACGGACGAGGACAAGAACAAACGCATTTTTCTCCGTATGTGAGGATGTAAGATATTATTACCCTTCACAGGGATAACACAACTGCCGGGCTAAACGGAGGGACCCTGGTTCGAATCCAGGATGGGGAAAGCGTCTCTTTTTCTCCAAAACAAATAAGCTCTAGTTTGAGCTTATTTCTATGTGGGTGTCGAAAATTATTAAGTAAAAAAATAAATTCCCTCCCCTCCCCCGAAAACTCGCCCCGGTGGCTTTGTGTGTTGACCATTATTTGGCAATTGTGTTATCCCTGTGAAGGGTAATAATATCTTACCAATTATTCTTTACATTTTTAATTTGATATTATACATTTCAATACAAAAAAATAAAGATTTTATTACACTACTAAAAAATGAAAAGAAAAACAAAAAACAAAACACTAAGAAGGAAATGTTTGATACAGCATAATCATGGAATACAGAGGAGAAAATGATGGAAAAAAAAAAAGTATGGCAAACTACTCTCGTATTTGCTGATTAACGCAAAAATAACGATGTCACGTAACATGGTTAGTACGAGGCATAACCCACATGAACTGCACATACTCTGCAATTCTGGCATGGAGTCTGTCATGTAGATATTGGATTTCACTTTGGGATGTGGAATTCCAAGCATCCTCAAGCCAGACGGGTAAATTAGGGATACTCGTTGCTGACTGTGGAGAAGGGGTAAGTTGTCATCTCACAAATGCTCAATGGGAGACAAGTCGGGTAAATGTGATGGTCATAGAAGTTGTCTTACATCCTGAAGCGCATGTTGCGTTGCACATGCCATGTGTAGGTGGCACTGTTGTGTTGAAAAACACCATTATGGACAGAACTTACACGTGACTGATATACTGAGTGCTGTTTAATGTACTTGGTATAAACACTAGTTGTGTACAGAAGTGATTGCTTACAGGAGATCAGGTGTAAGCCCTGTGTATTGATAACAGATGCAAGAAGGGTGGAGATGCTCCCTGTGCATCTGTGAACATACATACAGCCATCTGAGGCTCACAAATAGAATTTGCTTTAATTGATAAAAACAATAAATTATCATTATGTTCTCCAGTGAAAACACTAGTGACATCTCTGCAGTCATTTCTAATCGTAAGCTGAAGACAAAGGTACACTACAAGAGAATAAGCATAAGCAGAGAGTTCGTAAGGAGGGAGGTTATAAGCTCAAAGGGGTTACAGAGCTACAACCTCTATATTCATATATTAAATACAAAATTTAATTGCAAGGTGGGGTTGTAATCCCCATCAAAAACTCCCTGCATACGCCAGTCCCAGAGGCATGCATGCAGTCTTGTTTCCAGTAGATGACTACAGATTATTCGCATGATTACCCTCGTGCATTGGCAATTCAAATTCCCAGACGCAGCAGATGTTCAGTTTGACAATGTCACTCTTCTTATCAGTGACGCTTCTGTGGTTTGAGACACTTTTGAACCCTCAATAATTTTGTTGTGGGTTCTCGAACCTGTAATATTTTTACTCAGGGCTAGAAATTAGGAATGGAAAGTTAGGCGTCAATGGCACCTAACAATTTTTTCTTAGTCGCCAAAATGATTTTCTTAGGTGCAATTTGAAAATTATTCATTTTGTTCGTGTAGCATTATGTTATGTACGTTCACACACATAACATAGTAACTTGTAACGACAACAATAAACAAAACAAGCATTTCAAGAATTGTGAGGAAAACATTTATCAAAAATTTGGTCTTTCCTTATACATCCACACTATACCTCGATCCCCCCCACCACCATCACCCCAAAAATAAAATTAATATTCTCAGAAAACATAGAGAGCATTTACAAGAAATTTTATGCCAAAACGAACAAATACAATTTCGTCAATCTGGCTCCTCGAATGGGAGGATGTAAAATCATGGAACATGTGGAGGGGGATTATATTTACCTTCTGTACATTATGATAAGATAAAATAGCATGTTTTTGAGAATTAATTTATTTTATAAGACAAGAAAATTTTTATTTTGTGGGAGGAGGGGGGGTTCTATTTCACAAAATTTTCAGAATTTCAAATTCAAGAGAAAAAAAAAAACGGGAGATAGCTTTCGAGAGGAGGACAAATCGGTGGAATTTTATGGACCAAGCTTGCGCTTTAAAAACGGTTAATCGGGATGGAATTCGACAATAGATCGTACTAGTAAAACCACCGTTTTGAACAATTCGCCTTTCGGGACACCGCCTATGAGTTGATGGCCTGAATTTTTTAAAAGTCATTATTCAATTTTTATTATTTTAAGTTTGTTCCAGATTCTTTTTTTTTTTTTTATCTTCTTGTCGGTAATAGCAATACTGGAAAGAAAAGTATTTTTAGGACCAGGGCCTTCAACGGGATGTTAAAAAAACATTTAACTTAGTTCACATTCCACCACATAGATGGCTGCACCAGCACCATAAATGAGTTATTTCTGTAATGTGAATTTGCAATGCTTTATTTTCCTGTAGTCTTTGTACTGAAGTCAGTTGAGAAAATTAAAGCACGATTATCGTTTCTTCTTAAATTCATGTATAGCCACCTTTTTCAGGTACAAGGAAAAGGTAGGAGCCTTTCATGCTATTTTCATTAACTAGCAACCAAAACAATTCATAATTTTAATTTACCCAATTCGACGGTCCACTTTGTTTATAAATTTTAACTGTTGTCAGTGGCTGATTATGAATTAGGGGGCCCGAGTTTGGGGTCGCACTTACTAGTAGGGGGTCCCTAACTTTTTTTTTTTGCATGAAAGAAAGGTTCAAAATTGTAAAATGTCTTCCCCTGAGGGAAGATGCGAGAGGGAGGAGAATCCCTTCTCTGCATTTGGCATAACATGGCGAATTTTGAGGGCCCCACATGTCATGGGGGGGCCTCAATCTTTCTATCCGATTTTCATATTTTTCTCAAAAATAAGCTTTTAAATATGCGATATTATAACTATTACTGAAACAATATTTTTTAAACCTTAGGTTGTGTTTATTCTTGTTCATTATGAATTACCATCATAAGTCTGGCACACACAAAAAGGAAGAGAACGAGATGTAAAAAAAGAAAGAATCTGTTAAAGGTCGAATAACTCTTCAAAGTTTAGGGGCCACCATCTCTCCTCGTTTACCTGAAAATCAAACTGGGAATATCTCAATTGAAGAAGACAGCAATAATAATGAAAGTGGTTCTTGGGCATCAAATACATTTGACTATGGAATTGAACACCCTGCTGAATTTAAAATCATCAAAACCAAGCTCATCTGAAGCTGCAAGAGGAAGTAAATCTGATGCAACTGAACTGTATTCTGCTTCTTGCTCAATGGGAATAACATCGTCAACATCCAAAAATGAACAAAATAACAAGAAATAAATTTTAGATATTGGTCTTCTAAAATAATACTTCACTACCGATGAAATAGAAGATGCTGTTCGACAAGGGCCAGAACCCTACCCAGTGATTTTTCCACCCGACCATGACGGAATGAAATTTCCGGTTTATATGCTGAATTGTCGTTTAAGGAATGGTAAAGTAGTTTCTCGGGACTGGTTAGTTTGGAGTGAAACCAAACAAGCTTTATTTTGCTTTCCATATCGTCCATTTTGCAAATTATCTGAACTGCAGCGATCTATTTTTGCTGTAGAAATTAGCTAAGGACCTTCCAAAAGCTATATGACAGAATACCTGAGCAAGAAAACATCAACAATCACAAAGCTTGTTATGTAAAATGGTGAAATTTACAGAGCAATTTAAACAAACCAACACAACAGTGAATTGCTCATTATTGCATAAAATAAAAAGTGAAATGAAAGTATGGAAAGACTTACTACGACAATTTCTGGACGTAATTCTATTTCTTTCCGAACGTGGATTAGCTTTCAAGGGGAACAACAACTTGATTGGTGATCGAAGAAATTGAAATTTCTTAGGAATGTTGGAAATCGTAAGTCATTACGATCCTCTCCTTGACGAGCACTTGAAAAAAGTGAAGGAATCACAAATTCAAGGCAAACGAATGCAGGTTCATTATTTGTCAGTCGAAATTCAAAATGAATTTATTTCATGCTGTGCTGAAAAAGTCCGTAACTGCATTTTAAAGGAAAGAGAAGTTGCAAAATACTTTTCTATAATTGTAGATGCAACGCCAGATTCCGCCCATATGGAGAAAACGACATTCATTTTGCGTTATGTTCTTTCAAACAGAGAAACGAATGAATATGAAATATTTGAAACTTAACTTCACTAACACACTTAACTTCCGTTTTCATTGATTCAAGAAAAGTAATAGGAGTTCTAAAAAATTAGGTTTTAGTTTTTTGAAGTAGCTGTGGTGACTTTTCAAAATTTTCCTTCTTGGCTGATGCAGAGGGGTAACCTCTAGCATCTCACAATGGAGGATTGTTTGTAGACTACTAATCATAAATTTTGACCATCAAGCAATCACCGATTCAAGTGAAGTACTACCTCACCCCACCCCCCTCCAAAAAAAAAAAGATGTCCTTGGATTTTTAAAATTTTGATTATTACACTTTCCAAATATTCCTCCATTAATGAAAAAACGAAATTTCCAAAATGGCTATGCATGGTATGCATGCGCATTTGCCATGAAGGAAATTTTTGACAAGTTGCCAGTTACCATAATCTGTAGTAACACCCTTATTTTTCTGCCAGCGAAACCAGATTAATACCATGCCATGTAAATGTTTTACCACTGTGTCACCAGGGGCCAAAAATACGTAGTTGATTAACACAAAGTACAACAGAAATAAAATACAGGGTACCAGGGAGGAAATTACATAAAAAGGTTAAACACTGGTAAAATAGCAATGAAAAAGATCACTCAAGCTTTCGGACGCATCAGCAGCAGTCCTTCATCAGGAGTAATAAATTATTAACATTATTACTCCTGATGAAGGACTGCTGCTGATGCGTCCGAAAGCTTGAGTGATCTTTTTCATTGCTATTTTACCAGTGTTTAACCTTTTGTATGTAAAACAAAGCACTATAGAAATTTAATGGAAAAATACTTTACAGTAAGGTGGAAATAGGGAGATGCACCCATGTCCCTTCCAAGAATAATGAATTTGTTTATTTTACGTCTCCACATTGATTTTCAAGTTTTACGCCCTTTTCAAGATTTGGTTAGTTTCTTTCGTGCAAAACAACTCGTAAACTTGCACAGTGTAACAATTAAAATAAAATTTTGAATAATTTGTAAGCACAGGAAACTATATCTCCCGTAACTCATTGACATGTCAGCAAAATTTTCGCAACTGCCGATTCTGGCATGCATGCAATAGGTTCACTGTCCATGGCTTAGGAGTAGGGCCATGCAGGGTTTAAGCTATGGTATTTTTTTTTTCAACAAAATGCGATGAATTAATGCGAGATACAGTGGTGCCAGATTGGGCTATAAGTAGCGGATTCGGCGATTGCCACCCTCGCTACAAAAATTACAAATTTGGCAACACGCTACTTTTAATTACCTTCAGGCTATAAATCTGAAAAATATGCTACTTTTTTATTTTCATATATAAAATCACAAAACATTATTAGTATTACATAATACAATAAAAATTTTGTTTGTTGAACATTTCTATTCGCAGTGAATGATAGTTTCACTAAAACATAACATGTTCGATACTCGTTCAATTCATATAAAATCTTTGTGGTTCAATTCTTGTTTTGGTACTTTTTAATCACAGAGATCTTATATGTACTAGAGGGAACGTCACGTGACCCTAATACTTGTTTAACATTGCAGTTCTGTGCAAACAAGCCCCAACCCCCAATCCGCTCTACTGAAGCCAGCATTGGTTCCACTCCCCATTATTACTAACAGCAGCATTTTACCACCCAGGCAACTTTAATAATATTATTAAAAAAAAAAACCTTCCACTTTCCTTTCCATCTTTCATTGCCATCTGTTACTCCCTTCTCATTTCACAACTTGCCTTCCCATCCTTTCCTTTTCTTTTCCCTCCCATTTACTTGGAGCACTGGTTAATGTGCAGATAACATCGAAACAACACAGTTCAAAACCACCGAACATTAATCACCTCGCCATCACCACCACTGTGAAAATTGACGAGCTATTGCTCCTCCCTCTCAACTCGAGGCTTGACGTCACAGCCCAGGCGGCTTCTCCGTTACCATTGGACCGCGCTCCCCGCCTTTCTCATTGGCTATTACTACCAATTTTGGCCTCTAAATCTCATAATTTTCACTTTTAAAATTCCTGTTATTCCAAATTCAACCATCCAAGCATATAAAACTTTTTTTAAATTTTATTCTTACCTACCCCTGCCATTCCATCTGAAACCCCATCTCATCTCTCTCCATTCCATGGGGGATAAAACAACTTTGTTTGTAGGCGCCCCATATGACAGGATGTGCTTGGCTTGGCTTGGCTTGTGCAAACAAGCATATATACGCTACATAGGCTTGAAGGTGTAAATCGTGGAGTCAAATCAGTGAGGTCAATTTTTTTATTTTCCTGTTTTACAGTACTTAATTATAATTAAGTGCGAATACAGGGGGGGGGTCGCAGGGCCAAGACCCCCCAAAAATATAATTTTTCACTGAAAACACTCCAATTTTCATGATAAATGAAGGGTATTATTCCAAGACCATGGCAAATTTCGCCCTTGACCCCGCATCCCTACAAACTTAAAGTCTGTATCCGCTCTTGATTATAATGGTGCAAGCTTGTTAAAGTTTAGATTGTACACTTCGGGATACTGTGGAAAATCGTTAACTTGGCAGTACTTTCCACAGTTAAACTAATGATTTTAGTTTAACTTGCATTCCATTCAATTTTCGTTCAGCAATGCAACTATACTAATGATTTTGTTGACCCGCTTATATAAGTATATCTGTAATGCCCAGACATCGAAAATGCTCAATGAGTGGATAAAAAGACCACTACACATTGTGGTCCTTTAAAAAATCCTAAGGTTAAAAATCTCCAGACATGTTAGGGGCTTATCGGGGGACATCCCAAAACAACATCCTTTTCCTAGGCTACTTTCCTATTGGAGATACGACTACGATATTCTGTGTTCAGAGAGTGTATGCAAAGGCACTTGAAATGTCGCATGTCAGGGCCGTATAAGAGGGTACTGGGAGGCCCCCATCCTTTTCCTAGGCTGCTATTGGAGCTATTACTACTACTAGTTGCAAAATAATTCATTTTTATGTTTGGGCTACAAATAGTTCAAATCCGCTACTTTTGGAGCACAGTTTGCTACTTTTTAATCTTCAGATCTGGCAACACTGACAAAATGCGAGAAAGAAATTTGTGTCCATCGCAAAATAGCGACAGTTGCTTAATATTGTATCAACAAACTTCACCCTTTTTTTTAATAACTTTATGTTTTATTGTTTTTTTAAACCTTGAAGTATGTTTCTTACAATAACCCCCATCCCTCCTTTTCCTATACAACTTAGGATATGCAATGATAAATATCCATCAAATATTCACGCATATACATCACATTCAATTTCCATTCCTTAGTCATCCCTTTGTCACAGTAATGAATGCTGATTGTCTGTGGTAGAGCACTCGAACTGGAATAACGTTGATGACGTCTGAACTCATACTGCACATTAGTACTTCTTTCGTAAATACGTTAGTATTTCTAAAATAACCAGTCCTTTACATTTCAAAGCATTGCTGATGTAGATAATTTTATTGATATGATTTTTCGATCGACAAAAGCAACAAAGCTATTTTAGCACTTTGCTATAACTTTTTTCCCCATTTCAGCACGTTTGAGCCAGTTTAAACCCTGAGCAGGGCTGCAGTCATGGGCATAATCTGGTGGGGGCAAGGGGTATACATGCCATCCAGTTGTTTTAGAAGTGAGGTAAAATTGCATTTTTTCCACCTAATTTTGGGTTTTTGGTTCCTCTCAAGTTTACGCTATATTTAACCCTCAAATTCTGACTACAGTCAAACTTAGAAGATGGCGCGAAAGGAGCATAAAATAGGCTGAAATAATTCACAAGGAAGGAAATGTTCACAGTTGGGAGAAGTGCGAAATCTAGTTACGGTGTAGCTTAGGAATGTGAAGTTAGACCGCAGATATATTCATCCCATACTTCTGCAAAATTTACTGATTCAGGAGGGTATGAGACCTGTTTAATGCCAGAATTCGGAAATGGTTGTAAAGGTTCCTCCCACTGACTGATTTAGGAAAATTTTTGGTCACACTGCATGGTTCATCACATGGCTTCGCTCTCCTAAAATTTTTTTGAAAACTGCAGCAAATCAGCTTGTGAAGTCATTCTTAGGTATCTCTTCTGTTCCATCATCATACTTATGCATCCCTTTTGAGTTTTTAACGCCATTTTCACGTTTCTCAAAACTTTCGTTTTTTCATTGCAGCGAAATTATGTCGAAAATAATTTTGTAATTCATTTCTAGTCTTATTTTTAATTAAGAAGTTGCAGGTCTTTAGTGACTCAATTACGTCATCATGATTTGTCGTTTTACGGGCTCACTTTATTTCTAGCCACTATGATTGGTTACAAAAGAATTACCTATTTGTATTATAACTTTTGGTTACTTAATTATACATAAGTTTTTTTTTTTTTTTTTCTAATTAAAAACAATAACCATAGAGCTGGCGAGCCTCCCCCCATTGATGCATCGTGTAGCAGTATCCCGTACCCTTTTCGTTCTCACTGCTATTCAGACGTTCATGAGGGTATTTTTGTTTTTGATTAAAAACAATAACCACAGATCTGTCAAGCTTTAGCGAGGCCTCCCCCCCATTTGTTTTCAAGTATAGATTTTGTAAAAAAGTAAATACTAACCCAAAAAATACCATCAACGTTTCCAACATAGCGGAAGCTTAGTCCATTGCCAATCGGTTTTGGCAACTTTTCAAAAAAATTAGGAGAGAAGCCGTATGACGAACCATGCAGTGTCAACAAATTTCTTTTCGCGATTTTTTCAAAATACGCGTAATAACATTCATGCCGATCCGTCAAGTTGGTAATCTCCGAAAGTCGCCAAGGTTACCGTATTTCAAAGTACGGAAGTCCGCTTAGGTGTACAAATCGTTTAACTGCACGGAATTTCATTGCGGCGTCGATGTCGACTGAATATGTTTTCTGTTAAAGATTGTAGTTTATTTTCCAGTTTAAAAATTCTTAATTTATTTTCTCGTTTATAGATAAGGATCTAATTTTACTCATAATATTATAAAACGTTTACACTTACCTTTTAAATACTTGGATAACAAGACTGCTGTTAGGAGTCCTTTCAGAGCAAGCGATTTCGCGCGGAAAATACGATGTTTACATTTGCACTGCGAAAGTGGCAACACGGGTAATTGGTACATAATTTTTATTTTCTATATAAACAAAAAATACAATCAAAGGGTGAATAATTTTTTTTATAAATATCATTTTATTATATATTTTAAGTCAATAATTAAAATTTTTAACATCGATGGGGAACTCAGTTTTGGAGTATATTTTAATTAAAAAAAACACTTTTAATGAATTAATTAGACCAGTATTTATTATGAAATACGAATTAATGGTAACAAAATTTACTAATTTTAAATAAATACAAAAAAACCCTCTACTAACCAATCCTTGTTGTTGTTGCACTGCCGTTTCTGTGGAGGGGAAGAGTCAGTATCTGGAAATACAGTGCCGCTAGTTCGGCCAACCTTTCCATACTTGCACAATCAAAAAAACTGACGTCTTGCACCAGAAAAAGTCGTCTGCTTGTTTTCATACGGGTAAATTATGTTATGGAACCAGGTTGCTTTAAATGGTCACTCAAAATTTGGACAGGAAGATAGTAAAGCTTCGTTTTTATGTATGAATTTATATAATTTTATTTACATCGGTGTTTACGTTATATATGTGTGTGTGTGTTCAAAAGGCCTTTTAGAGAAAATGCGAGGCTCTTCAAATACATATCTACCATATGAGGCCTTGAAAACAACAATGGTACAAGTCCATTTTTGCTTAAAATGAGATAAGAAAGGATTTGCGTCCATCCAGTTTCGTGTTGGCCAATAGTAACGTGGTGCTATCCTGCAACAACTTATTACACTATGGTCATATACTAGTGTTGCAAGCAACAAGGCAACCCCAGAGGGTACTTCCATGGACTTAACTCAAAAAATTAATTTTTGGGACTTATACAACTGTTGTTTTCAACGCCTCATATATTAAGTTGCCACTTTGAGAACCCTAATATTTTGACTCCGGTCAGCAGCCCCTTCTATCCATAGGAGTAGGCAGAAAGTTCATAATGGTGGGGGTTACAGAGCTATAACTCATATATGTTAAATCTACAAAATTTCATTTCGATCGGGGTGTTACAACCCCCAAAGCCTCCCCCTGGCTACTGTGCTTCTACTTCCTCTGATAGGCCCTGTATATATATATATATATAGGTATAACTTGGGGAGTAAATATCTCCGGCCCTGCAGTGTTGTAACGCGTTCTCCTAGTGCGCCGCTAATCCGGGTTCGACTCCCAGCAGTGCAAAGAACGCTTACTCAGAGATCTCATAAAGATCGCACTGCTCACTGTAGTCCGGGGTTTGGTTCCCTAGGCCTTAAGAGGTTCGGATTCCTCGGAAAACAGTAGGTCCCGGCGCAGCATGACCACTGTAGTTTTTGAGCCGTAAAACCAAAAAGAAAAAAAACAAAAAATCTCCGGCGGCCACCCTTTCCAATAAATTCCTTACACAATACCTACCCTTCGGGGGGGGGGGGGGATAAATATAGCATAAACTGGGGGGCAAAAAAAAAACAAGAAACCCAAAATTGTATGTGAAAAAGTACGATTTTGCCCCTTTTCCAAAAAAGCTGGTAGATCACACCTATGTATGTTTTATATATATATATATATAAAACACCTCCCCTAGAGAGGGAAGACCTCTGGATTTGGGTATCAGCCCAGTGCCATATTTCCCAATAGGCTATATTAGATTATTATAGTCTCATAAAGATCGCACTGCTCAATGTAGTCTGCGGTTTGGTTCACTAGGCCTTAAGAGGTTCCGATTCCTCGGAAAACAGTAGGTCCTAGCGCAGCATGACCATTGTAGTCTTTGAGGCGTAAAACTGCAAGTAAGCAAGCAAGATTATTATAGACTAGGGCGGCAAAATTTTGTGTATTGAGTGTGATATAATAAAACCAATCTCATAGGATAATATAATTAGATGTTTTGCTGAGAAAAAAGAACTAGACATCATACTTCCATTTCAATAAGTGTTGGATAGGCTTTTATTTTTTGGTTAAAATTAAAATTTATTATGTATCAAAAAGAAATAATACTTCAATATAAGTTAATATTATTTCCGGTTTATGTTTTAATTTATGAGTTTCTTTTTCCAACATATTTACTGTCAGAGTTTTTGGCATATATTTATGGCAAAAGTTTTTGGCATATATTGAATGTAACAATTTTTATGTTCCTACCACTGATGGGGGAGGGGAGATGGGTAGAAAGGGGTGGCAAAAAAAGTAGCTTAGAGATGGCAAAACGGTAAATTTGTCCACTATTAGAAGGTGTCCATTTTTGGGCTAGTTAAGGGAATACAAACATTGGGAATTAGAGAAGTGTTCGTTAATGAGGTTTTACTACCTATTGTTTTTCATTTGTTAACAATTGAAATTTGAAAGGTAGATTTTAATATCCATTGATTTTTATATTTCTTCATTTTATTATTTACCTATAGCAAGTTTCTATTAGCAAGTGAAATTACTTTTTAATTATAAATAGGCAATATAAAGGCAAACAGGGAAACATTACAAATTCACGACTTTGCGAAAAGTTAAAATTTTAAATTAATTTTAACTTTAGTTAATTTTATAAGATGCCACCATTTTTGAGTTATAAAACATAAGGAGATAATCTTCTTCATTTTGATTTAAAAATTCTTTGAATTTTTTTCCTTTCATTAAGAACAAAAGCTTGAAGTTGTTTATATAGAATTAAAGTTTTTTAATTATATAATTGTTTTGTATATTTATACATTTTAACTATAGTGAGACAAGTCACCATTTTAAATGTGCTAAACAGCTTAAGCACTAGTTATACTATTCGGATTCATGCACATGATTCCGAAAAGTGGAAGGGGGTGATGGAAACCAATTTTTCATTTATAAAAAATGGCTAATAATATTTATTAAAATGAAGGATTGAATCCTCAACAGTCATCCTCCGCTCTTGTCCATGACATTGATGTAGTATCTGTAATCAAACCCATGCCTGTATCCAGAAGTGGGGGAGAGCATCTTTTAGGGACCAGTTCCCACGACTTCTTTTTTTCTTGTGAATTCAGTACCTTTCCCCTTTTTTTCATAAGCCAAGGCAGTGTAAGTGCACCCCCTTGGGGCGTCCATGCTGCGTCCTATCAGTTCATGCTGATATCCAGTCTACACTGACAAACTGCTGTTGTTCGCAAACCGGTCCAAATACATGAATATGGGATGCAACATAGCCATGTAACGTTCTTTTGAAGCAACGGAGAAAAGCCGACAACAGGTGGGATGTAGAAATGTTACGGAGTGCAGTCCAGACTTGATACGCAATGGTATTACGATACAGTGTTCTGTTGCATGTGTGGATGTAGCCTTATGGTATATAGGAACACAATATGTAATTTCAAACAATTTTTCTCGTTATTTGGTAATGGCCTAAGAAAATAGGAAAGGGGGGACTGATGAGACTCAATTCTCTCATTGGAATTAAAAACGTGTTATTTTTTCTAATTCTACATCACGTGTTCTATCCCCTTTACAGCTACCTGAACCCTCCCCAACCCATCATTTTTGAATTGCTATGCCACTCCTATGTGGTAATTAAATTGAGAGAAATAAACACTGCTTAAAGGTTATAGTATAATAACACCATTAAAACTTTTTATTAATTAAAAACTTTTGATTAAGATTTACCTGGAATTATGGTAATATAGAAAAAAAAACATTGTGATAAAAAGAAGACAACACACACTGCACAATTTAAAATAAGTTAATTTATTTTATCAAATTTAAATAAATTTAAATATTATTGGTTTTTTATTAAAATATTTTTTGTAATCTGATTATC
>QLNU02003225.1:48725451-48736904 GCA_006491805.2 Dysdera silvatica | reverse complement strand
AGGATAACTTTCTCCACTAGATTTTAAGGTGTTTTCGACACAAAGTGGTTGAGTACCGTTTTGTCTAGCAAGTATGGTGTGCTGCAATTTATTGAGCTCTGTATTATATGTATATATATCATACCACCTGACATTCTGTATGAATATATATATAGTTATATCAGTGTTTTATGGTACAAGGACATCTAAGGTCCTTCTTCAGACTATGGTGGGTAAAAAAAGGGGGCGCACATTTTACAGTATCAAACATAGATGAACGTATAGATATACATATATAGATGTACGTACTCCAAAATACGACTATGGCTACACCAGAGTCAGATTTCTGGCATGAAATGCAGCCATGTAAATCGAAGCATAAATGTAGTTGAAATATGTAAATATATTATGTTCCATTCCGAGAATTTCAGTAATTAGCAAAAGGTGTTTGAAAAAATTTTATTTAATGCAATTTATAAATAGAAATTTTTTGGTACTTACATATTAGCCCGTCGCCCGTCTACCAAAAAATTGGCGAAGATTTTGAAGAATTTGCGCCAAAGTTCATTTACATAAATAACTAAATGTAACCATTCATTGGCGTTATTTCCCCACTATTCATAGTTATATATCCCACTATTTATATATATATATATATATATATATCACTATTGGTTCTGTTTTACAGTATTTGTCGATGGGCTAATACGTAAGTATCAATTTCTCTTGTATCATATTTCCGAGAAAATTTGGTATTTCAAAAACGATAAAATAGTCTACCTGGTGTTCTTTCATTTTCATCTCCCTGATAGGTTAGTATGTCTGAAGAGAACTATATAAATTCCTCTTGATGGTTATGTTCTACTTGCTGCTGGTATAACCAGACTCAAGTGATAGTATAATATATAGTCTGCCAACCCAAATCTTGATATGTAGGATTCATTTGTAATTCTCAATTTTTTAGAGAGGGCTAATGTTTGTGGGGGGGGCGGGAGACTAAGCTATCCCTAGTTATGCCAATAAATAGTTCCACAAATTGTGTTCTTTCCTCAGATATGACATTAATATTAAGAATAGCTCCATTTCCCCCCTTGTATTAATTTTATTAGTGTCCCAAGTGCCATTTCAAAGTAATTTCACTTTCAAGGGTGGACACAGACTTTCGTTTGTGGGGGGGTGGAGGTCAAGGACAGAATTTGCCATGGTCTTGGAATAACACCCTTCATTTATCATGAAAGTTGGAATTTTTTACAGTGAAAAAATATATTTTTGGGGAGGTCATGACCCCTGTGTCCGTCCACCCTTGCTCACTTTCCTGTGCCATTTTTGGGCAATTAAAATATCCACTTACAGATCAGCAACAGTTTTTGCAATCCATGACGTACTTAAGGTGACGTACTTAGAGCAGTGGTCCCCCACTCTTTTTATCCTTGTGCCCACCAACATAGAATTCTCAAAATTATTGGAGGAGCCTATCACATTTTATGTATGTTTATACATTAATGTATGAAATCAATGTGTGAAATCAATGTGTAAAATTAATGTGTAAAAGTATATGTAAAATCTCAATTTATTTCAGATTATTGGGAGGGGGGCTTGGTCTCTGTGGGCCCATATAACTCTTGCCTATACCCTCTCCTTTTACACCTACCATGGTGTCTAGCCTCTTCCCATACTACGACATAACAATAGCGAATAAAAATACTTCGTTGTTTCCTTAGTGTATGTATTTTTCTTACATGCTGTAACAAAAATAATTATGATAATTAAAATATATATCTAAAAAATGTCATAGTTAATATAAATAGATTATCTCTACAGTCAGCATAAATGCTTTTTTCTGGAACTAATTTAGTTTAAGTTGAAAATAAATTCATGCATGGAAAATGCTTCGTAACTGCTCTACCCATTTGGGAAAGTATTGCACAGTTTGAGAACCTCTGCATTAGAAAAGGGCCTGCGGTGGCGCAGTGTGGTAACGCGTTCTCCTATTGCGCGGCTAATCCGGGTTCGACTCCCAGCAGTGCAAAAAGAACGCTTACTCAGAGATCTCATAAAAGATCGCACTGCTCACTGTAGTCCGGGGTTTGGTTCCCCAGGCCTTAAGAGGTTCGGATTCCTCGGAAAACAGTAGGTCCCGGCGCAGCATGACCACTGTAGTCTTTGAGCCGTAAAACCAAAAAGAAAGAAAGCATTAGAAAAATATATAAATTTTCACAGCCATTCCTCTGGTCCCAACCACACTTATTTCCAATTTCAACTACAGCCAAAACCATAGCCATGAATTAATTTGGACGTGGGGGGGGGGGTTCAAAAATTTTTACCGCATGTATCGATACAATCACAGCATGCAAGGCCGTAGCCAAGTCCCATTAAAAATTTAGTTTTGGGGGGAACCGGTCCCTAAGATCCCCCCCCCCCTCTAGATACGGGCTTGACTACAACCCTATAGCAATTATTCTGGATATACGTTTTTTTTTTTAGTTATCCATAGTGCTTTGTTAGATTAATTAAAACATCTTAATACATTACAAAATATTTGCAAAACCTATTTTTTCAGGAGATGAAAGCAATGGATATTAACCATAAAGAGGATATACCAAAGCCACTCGAAGAATTCTTAGCTACCAATACAGAAATTCAAGTCTGGCAAAATAGAATTAAAAAACTGGAATGCTCAATAAGGACCAAAGAAAATGAATACACTATTGAAAAGTTGAAAGAACTGGACATCAAAAAGAGTTTACAAGAGATACGTACACAATATGAAGAAGAGTGTAAGAAAGAGCAGGTCTTGACATGCTCGATTGAAAATATGACAGATGTCATTGAGAATGAAGAAAAGCCAGCCAAACGACTGAAAGTAGAACCACAAATGACAGGAGGAGCCCTTCGATGTGAAACTACTTCCAACTACCCACATGCAGTTCAGCCTGATTCAATGATCAAGGACTACAGTCATGTAAGGAGGGCATTGAAAGAACTACAGTAAGATATTGTAGGTCTGAAAGCAGAACTGCGTAAACGCTAATGACAAGAATAGTGCCAAGAAATTGAAGAGTTATAGTCAAGTCTAGAAATTTTTATATTAGAGTCATTGCAGCCATATTTACACCCATGTTTCTAAGTTCTTTGATTTTATTTGTATTATGTTATGTTAGCGTGTTGTAACATAATGTATCAGATTATTTAAATTTGTTGAGCTGATGTTATTTTAAAATTTTTTTTCATTGTTTTAAAATTTTAACATTAAATGTTTTTGAACATGGCTGAAAGTCATGCAATTTTATATTAAAGATGTTGACAATTAAAAGTATTTAAAATTCACTTTGTATGATCTTATTTTTCTATAATATTTTGAGGTTCAAATTTTTAACTGTGATGTCTGAAAAATGGCTGATATATAGCGGAAAATCACCATTTTCATGCAAAATACACTAAATTTACACATAATTTTAGATTTAAGAATCGGTGTAATGGTGACAAACCATACTAATCAAATAGAAGCAAAAAGTACATATCTTTAAAAATTCTTTTCTTGAAGATTATGTAATTTTTGCTTCTATGTAGATTTAGTCATTCAGAATATGAAGCCTAAATTTTCATTAGTGGCGGCACTTACTTTTGCCAAGATGCCACTTAAAAGTGAACTTACAGATTTTCAATATAGGTTAATCGTAGAATATCATCTCGGTAACACTTCAATATGCAACACAAAAACCATATTTGTCTGCGAGTTTTGAAACGTAAGGGTCCATGGGTTCCTATATAAGTGGGCAGAGCTTGAGCCCCAGCTGTTAAAAAATTTGATTTGCCCGATTCTGCTATGCATTTACTTTAAAAAATTTACAGTTACATTTTATAATAATGTACTTTTCAGTACATTACTAATTGTTAAGCAGTAACAATTGTCTTTGTTGTACTTTTTCTTGTACAATCACTAAAATGTTCGACAGCCTTGAGAAGGCAGTGGTAATTTTTCGCAGCCCACTCCTTCTAAAAGTACTCATATGGGTGCCCATGAAAGGGTCATGTTATATTCCAGGACCTACAGTTTTCCGAGGAAGCTGAACCTCTAAGGCCTAGACAATTAATACTGGGTAATTAGTAAGTATTGTTTTTTATTGCCATTAAAAGTTGAACACAAGATAATGGCACACTCTGTAAACATGTTATTACTGACCCAAAATAATGTGACTTGGCAAAATGAATTTCTCCTCTTCCCATCATGTACGTATTGCTCATTTAAAAAAGTGTTGCCATTTTGTGCTTTCATATCTCTGGTTCTTTTCCCACTAAAATGCTAAAATTTGGTATGTTGACTTATTGAAGTATGGGAAACGTTTTATTCATTGTACATTTTTGTGTACAGGGACTGTATAAAAATTTAAATTTTGTATTTCTTCAAAAAATAATCCTCTGCAACTTTAATAAATTTCATAAAATTCTGCACCTTTTTTTTACGCCGCTTTCCAATTTAATACATATGTCTAGGCAGTAGTATAGTTAGGGGGGGTGGCAAATAGCCTTTAAAAAACAAAATTTATTTTTTTTACTTTGCTTTGTTATCTCATTTAGGAGGTTTCTATGATTTTTCCCCCATTTACACGGGGGTGGGGCAGCAAATAGTTTTCCTGTTTAATTTTTTCATTAATCAGGAAAAGCTGTATGTATTTCTGCAGTCGTAGAGATTCTCATTATACTATTTTTGTAGTGGATAATTCCAGAAAAAAACTAAAATGTGTTTAATAAACCTCATTCCCTAACATGCATTTGAAAATGGCACTTGGTGGGGGGAGGGGGTGGCAATAACAGTTACTCACCCCAGATGGCAAAATAGCTATGCCACTTTGTCTAGGATCAATATTTAAGGAATTGGAGGGATGGTTAAGGTTTTTGAGACACCATGTATGTGTATGTATATATATGAAACATGTAAAAAAAGTAACATTTTTTTTTTAAAGGAAATATTTAAGGGGAAAAAATAAAGAGGACATACTTCAGAGGATGCGGAGAATTTACTATAGATTGGTGGAAAACAAAGCTCTCATTTAGATCGTTAACGGTTAAGTTATAGTTCTGGAAAATGTAAAAAGCTTCCAGAAAATGATCTGAAGGTAAAGAACATTTAGCAATGAGATGGGTGACTGAAAAATGAAATTTGTGATCAAATTTCCAGCAGTACTTGGCAATTGCTGATCGTGAAAATCTTGCTTATGAAGGATTGGTGTTTTTTAAGCCGGAAATTAGCTGTTCCTTTCTTAGTACTTGTGTTGTGAATTTTTCTTGTGTGTGTATATATATATAAATAACATTAATAAATTACATTTTAGCCCCCTCTTTATAAGCCTTTTTCAGAGCATTAACTTCTGTGGCTTTGACAAAAACTGATAATATTGCTTTTCTGATGTTTTTCATTACCAAAAACAATTTGTTTTACTCCAGTCAACAATGAAACTGAATTGTCAGAAAAGCACACACACAAAAAATGAAACAGTTATTTGAATGTATATACATGACAAAAATACTCTAAAACAACTATTGAAATAATTTCACAATGTGAAAGCTTATGTCTGGTCTTTTAAAACCAAGCCTTTTCGAACCTGGTGTCCTGGTGGTTATGTCCGCTGAAGGTGAGTTTGGGCTCATTTTTCTGGGCCTCGAGCCCAAGATACTTTGTGAGAATCTGAGCCTTGAAATGTAACTTTGATCCCTTGATGTACGATTTAAAGTAATTTATTAAATTATGCTATTTAATTTCCTTAGAATTTTCACACACACAGATTTCTATAATCCTCTAAAACGAATCACATAGTTGTATTCCTTGAAGAATTTTGATATACAAAAATTTCAGCTTTAGTTCCATCCATCTAATAATAAACCCATGCCCCGTCTCATCCCTTGCGTCCGACCCTCGGTTGTTTCAAGTTTTATGGTGCAAGGACAGAAAGAGTCATACTGCACTGGGACTTAGTTTTCTGAAAATCCTGAACCTCTTCGAATCCCAGTAAACTAGGCTGTAAGTAAATGTATTTTGTTTAAGGAACACATTAAGTCAACTGTCTTATCCAAGATGACCCAGTGCCAGGGTATGAAAAAATCATGATTTTTTTTGGGGGGCAGGTTGGTTGTATTTTTAATTGTACAAGGACAGCAAGGGTCTTTCTGCACCAACATTTTATTTAAAACTTATTTAAATTGGACTATTGGTTTAAATTGGATTTTATAAGAGGTAGATCAGAGGGATTTTTGGGAGGGGGGGAATTCAAGCTTTTTGTAAAAATTCAGTTTTTCATGCGGTGAGTGGCACTCGCAATAACTGATTTCCACAGCATTTTTATGATTTTGTCCACCTTGATTCTATTGATTTAAATCATACTTTTATTTAAATTACCTAGTTGCTTTGTACATTTGAACTTGTTAGAGCATGTCTTTTGCAGTGCTTTTAAAATTACATGTTAGTATGCATAAAGTCTAAGGAAATAGAGCAAGTTAAATTAGATAAAAAATCACATTAAAATATTTAGAAAAATTAAAGCCAGAAATATTGTAAATTTCTGTACATATAAATGTAAGAAAACGACATTTCTAGAATATTTTTTAAAAAGATAAAAACCTTGTAGTATTAATATTCAATGATGTGATGACAGTCCTTTTTTAAATTGAATTTGAAGGGACTTTAGTTATGCTATTAAGTCCTTTTAAATTTGGTATACAGTTCCCAATTTAAGAACTCCCGCTTTACAAATTTTTTTAAATATTGTGTTAAAAGATCTATCTGGATTATGGTAGTTATTTCAAACCTGGGCATTCTCCCTCTCTTCAACATCATCCCATTATACTGATGTAGCTTTTTGGGGGGGAGGCTGGGCTGCTACTAGGGCAAAAATCCCGGATGCAAAATCTCAATATTGAACTGGTGAAAGAGGGGTGCCAACGAATTTTAGCGGACGCAATACTTAACTTGGCCCGGGTACTGGCAACCCAAGCTATGCCTCTGCCCCTTTCCAATACTAAAGTAAATTCTTTACCGTTAAATACAACTATTTTGACCAGAGTGTTATAGTGATATTGAAAGTGCTTTAACTTTACCAGATATTTTAAATGTTAATTACAGCAATTGATAACGAGTTAGGTCCAATGCTTAAAGATTTTTTTTTTTAAATAGCATTTAATATTTAAGATGCAATAAGAATTACACCTTCCACCTGCAACAAAATTACAGAGACCAATATGAAAGATGTATAGAAGAAAGTGCTTTTCTTTTTAAATTTTGAAAGGTTCTCGAAGGATCATCCATGTTTATATACCACAGCATGAAGGCAATTTTTTGTCAATGAACTGGAACTGAAGGTTCCACAACTGATGAAAATAACCTTCGTGAAGCACAAATGAACTCTTGACTTTTTAGAAATCGGAATGGGAAAAAAACCTACATTAGTAAGATTTTGTGCTGCAACTTTTGAGTTGCAATAACATCAGACCTTTGCCTGGCATAGTTGCAACTTCAGTATAGGCATAAAGTTATATATATGGTCCAGAGCCCCCGCTTCCAAACCGAACAATTTTAAATAAATTGGAATTTTACATACATTGTAATGTGTGTATATATATGTGCTTAGGCTCTAATAATTTTGAAAACTCTACATAGCTGTAGGGTTAGAACCTTTAGAAAAGCATTTAGCATCCACCCCATAAGCAAACTGAAAAATACAAGCTAATGCTATATTCAAAACATTGAGGTGGCAAGGGCTACAGTCCCACCCCCCAGTACTTTGAGACTTGCCAATGGGAGTATTTTAGAAGAAGAAAGATTAAGAAAGCTTTGGAACACGCAACTGGTAAGAGCACAGTAAATGAGATAAAGGGACGAGAAAGGGATAATTTTCGTTATTATACAATCCTTTCCTTCCCTTTCAATTTTGCCACTTTAGCCAGATTTTTTCACCAAGGTCTTAGCCTAAGAAGTGACTACTGTCCACCTTGATGGATGGACTTATAAAGCACAGTGGGAAGTTAAATTTCTCATGAAGAAAAATTAACATTGACAATTTATTTTGTTCTTAATCGATGTTGATGCCATACACAAATCACAGAACTGAAACAAATTACATGGATTCACCTGCACAATAAAAGTGACACAGAAGCAAGAAGTCATAGATCAGAAATTAGGAAAACACAGTTTCTTTTATTTCATATTTACAAAAGTTTTGAGAACGAGCCCCACACACATTTGTACTTTTTTTTACAATGAATCTCACAACATGGCAGATGAACAAGAAAATACACAAAGTTTGTTAGCATCGCTAAATGTTAAAATAAATCGAACAAATATGGTTAATCGTTATCACATCAAAAAATTTCACTTTGCTAGAATTAAGTTTTCTAAAACTGTTTGAAACTTAACCAATTTAAAACGATTTCATAAAATATTAATTACGATCATCTTTCGTTAATATCTTGGCCTCAACATCTGACTAGGTGTAGTTTTCAAGGTGTGACATGCACCAATAAAAGAAATAATTTAAAAACGTTTGAAATCAAACCATTAAAACATCCATCAATTTTCGCGTGGCACACAGTCAATTCGCTTTCTTGTTACATTTTTATATCGATTGTTTAATTGCATTTACAATATACGTAACTGATTATGTAAACTAGATTTTACATTTTTAAGGAAAATTTACACAATTATAGATGTTAGGTAACTTTTTTTTTTTATGAAAATGAGAATGAACTGTCAATTCAGATAGTTTACAGGTACAGATTGCCAATTTAGATAGCTTTGGAATGAACTTACGAGGAAGAGCATGGTGCAATGCCAAATATACCTTACTAAACATTGCCATGGCGTTTTCAGGAGTGTGATTTCCGTTTTCCCATTCAACACGCGATATGGGATTATTTCTTGGAATGATGTCATAAGCTTCGACCAAGCTTTTGCCATAAAATTCAAAAATAATGTCCATATTTTCATCTTGCATTATTTTATTTTTAAACTATTAATCATAGAGGACTTGAAACAAATATTGTAATAGCTATTTAGATATAACTAATAATTATTCTGAATCAAAATATTTCTTCACTTCGCCCTGTGCCCCTCAAAAAACATTTTACACAGGAAGATAACTGCAATCCCAATTTCTTTACAGGAAGGATGTTTATGCAAAATGTCTGAATGTCAAAATCTTGACTGGTATATGAAATGGTTCTTTGGGAATCCTCGCTAAAACACCATGGACAATCAAGGTTTTACGTTGTTGCAGTTGGATTCCACTATCCACATGCATTAACTAAAAGCACAAGGGAAAACTCGCACATACGATCTTTGTGATTAACAACATCCATAAATCTGATTTTCATTAAGAAATTCGTCCCTTAGAAACAGCAACAAAACAGAAAATACGTAATTTTTGTTTAGAGAATTTCAAAACACAATACAGTGGGACAACTGACGTTAGCAACCTTGTTATCAACGTCTTGTTTAGAAACGATGGTGAGTTCACTTGGAACAGAAACAGCTTCTGGTACGAAAGTCATTGCGCGACACCAATATATAACCACGTATATACATCAGAACATCGAAAGCGTAGCCAGTAAAAAAATGCGGATTTTATAAAAAGCCATACGTTTCTATCAAATTTAAGAAAAGATTGCTGCAGCTAAAAAAAGTACGCGCATTAGACCAAGGATGAGGAAAGAGAAATCTCGCCCTTAAGACCAGACTTTGGTTATATTCCTTAAGTGAAGAATGAGTACTTCAGAAGCAGGATGCATTCAATTTTATCACAGTATACTGTTTCAAGATACAACACTGAGTTCTTTGGCATACATTGGCCTCCCCCTCTAAACAGTAAAATATAGCTGCTTGCAGAAGAGAAGTGTCTTTCCACCATGTTTGGCGGTACATCGCCCACTTGGCAGGGACGTTCTAACAGACTGATGGTGAGAGAGAAACTAGAGGAATACATTCATACAAGTTTCATTGAAAACAAAAGTTTTTAAATGACGTCGGAGAAAAGAGGTTAACGTATTATTTGAGATCAAGATTCAATTTTGAAACAAAAATAATGCCTTGTGTTCACAGAATCAGTTACTTATGTTTCAGGAACTGAGACTGTAGTAAGAATCCGTAAAGGTGGCAAACACAGGATGGGCCAATGTCGTTTTCAATGTCTCGTTATGTTCTTCAAGTGTGTTTTGGGCATAATGTAGCACGAACCCTTTCAAGGTCGTATGAATGTTATATGGCTCAGCAAATCCAAATCCACTCTCTGTTTGGTTGATCAAACAATGGCCAATCATACCGCCAACTCTAAAAGAAAAAAAAAAAAATGTTGATAAAAGAAATCTGAACAAATTATGAAAACTATGTATGCTTCAAAATATAATGGAAGGATACGTGGACATTTCACACTTAGCAATCTATGATAAGGAGACTATATTGATTGGGAACCTATCTGACTGTGTAACGTTTCATGGTACACACAAGAGATAGCTAATATCATATCACACCAGGATCTAGTTTTCCAATGGATGTGGACTTCTAGCACCTATGGAATCAAATACAGGTGTGCAAAATATTTTCACTGATGTAATCAATAAATGATTAGGCCCACCGAAACCAGATGAACAGAAACATTCATTGTGTAATCATTGAGAATCCGACCTTAGAATATGGCAATTGAACAAAATATAATTAAAGCTAAATAAAAGTGCTCGTTAGCATAAGAAGGGGGGGGGATCAAACCCCTCCCCCAATTAAAGGGCTTCACCCAAAAAATCTACGTTTCTCTATCTTTCGAAAAATTGTGTGTATCCAGGGGCAGCTTAAAGGCCAGGTGACCAGGGTGGCAGACTGGGGGCCCCGTTTGGATGAGGGGGCCAAACTGAAGTCAAGTTTAAATTTTTTTAACTAATCCAATAGTAGAAAATCTGTTTAAAAAGAGACAAGTTTAGAGAAATTTTTAGAGACATCTTTAGAGAAATTTTTAGAGACATCTTTAGAGAAATTCTTTCAGAGACTTTTGGCCACTTTTATAAAGTAAGTGGCTCACTGTGTATCTGTGAAAATCTCCTGTTTTCGCTGGAGGGAGGGAGGGAGGGGGGACGCCAAAAAGCAATCTGTGTCAGGCCGCCCGGATTCAAAATCAACCTCGAACAGTGCCTGTGTGTACCAATAAAAGAAATTTTAAGTTCTTGGACTCTTTCAACAGTTTAAATGAATTAAAGAAATTATCAGCATATTTTTAGAAAATGGGGGAAGATAAAGCATGGATCTGATGTGAAAAATGTCACTCACATGATCGATAATGCATATTGTCCCTTTCGGCTGTTCCTAACCAAGAAGGTTCCGTCTCGCTTGCCCGCAAGCAACTTTTCTGCATCTTGTCGAGAACAATCCTGAAGTAGCCATGTGCACTCGTCGTTGTGTGGCAAGTCTTTGACAGAAAACTTGGCAACTTCCCTGCAAC
>QLNU02003225.1:48679727-48695596 GCA_006491805.2 Dysdera silvatica | reverse complement strand
ACCAGGACGTAAAGAGTCCAATCAAATTGTAAGTACTGTTTATTCTATTTCTGTACAAATTACGAAAAATAATTATATAGATGAATGATGGTAAAAAATTTATGTTTGGAAGCCCGATATAATATCTCAAGTGATATTAAAAAGTTATAAATGATAAAAGAAGTTCGCAAGAACATTTATAAAGAATATTAATATATGTTATTAAAACATGAGAAATAATAAGAACGTGAGAAACTGATAAATAATCAGAAGTGTTGATAAATAAATAGCCAGAAGTGCTATTGAATAATAGTTCGAAGTGTACAAAGAGAGTGGAACTTTTCCTAATGTAGATATTATTTCGAAAATATTTTTAACAATGCCAATATCAAATGCAACAGGTGAAAGATCATTTTCAGTTTTAAAGCGCGTTAAAAACTATAAGGAATACGGTAGAAGACAGATTGAACAACATGGCCATATTATACCTAGAACAAAAAATTTTGGATGAAATAGATACTACAAAAACAATTGATGAATCTGCCAAAGAGAAACCAAGACACAAATTTATATACAAAACATTTTTTAAGCACTAAGGTAATTTATTACTATTAAATTTTTTGAATAAATATCTGATTTTTCTTGAAACGTTGAGTTTATTATTAGTTACATATTGCCGGTTTAAGGAACTCACTAAAAATTTACTACTGAAATCTTCCCGAAAAAAATCCTCAGTTCCTTACACAATTTTTTTTGTTTTGTTTTAGGGCTTGGGTCTCAAAGCCTCGAAATTTTTACGGCCAGGGGCCCCCCAATAGGTTTAATCCGCCAATGCTATAATGTATGTTTGTTCCAGAGCCGTAGCTAAACCCTTTTTAGAGGGGCCTTGCAACACATTAAAACAAATTTTATTAACATATATAATGATTTTAAATCTTAAGCAGACTAACATATTTAATATTAATGAATAAAATATAAATTTTGCATTGAAAACTTGAGCAGCATACAAAGTTCATAATTTCCCTTCTCTTGCTATAGATGAAGCATTACTTACCTGTATCAGAGGCAGTGTGGGGCAGGGGAGCTAAGCACTCCCTGACACCAACCTAGCTGAAGCGCTGTATTTATGTTTATCTCTATAGATTACATAGTGCATCAAGATTCAAGCTTGTTTATATAACTATAAACTCAGTAGCGTCGTAACGGATGGGCCAACAGAGCTGGAGCCCGTGGCAAATTTTTTGCGCCTGTTTATTATAGGCTATATTTTTCTTATTGCAAAAGTTTGAAAATTTAAAAGGGCCCCTAAAACTGATCCGAGATCTGGGCCCCCAATGTGTTCAGACGTCTCTAGGATCAATATTTTCCCTCCCGGTTCCTAGAACACCTTCATGAACACACATTACTGCATATACAGTATATGGTTCTCAACATCTCTCCCCACTTTCCGGTACACCTCTTTCTCCACTCTCATGGACGCGACCCCCCTCCCAACTTTCTAAGATTTGCTGGCTAGCAACATCAGCTTGGTTACTGTATGTCTCACCGATTTGAGTTGGCACTCCCCCATCTCGGTTGAGAACTCCTTGAGTTATTTTCCGAACTTTTTTTCCTCCTTTTTGTTCTTCGAATACAATTAGCTAACATCATGAGACAATACTCGCGGCATCATTAACCTTGTATACTTGCAAGACGCAGAGCAGTATGATTCCGCCAGTGCGATATAATTCGCCTTCTATTAAGTTAAAAGAGTTAATAGAAGGTGCATTTCATACATAAAACATTAAAACAATGGCATGTGTGTGCAATTAAAATCTGGTATTTATTAAATTTAGGAAAAAGACACATTGTAGCCAGCGATGACGTCATTCAAGTAACTGACCACTCAGAGGACTTCGTTTGCTTGGCGAGAAATTTGGCGCCTGGAATTTTGGCGACCGCGTTTTTCTGCATTCCAAATTAGGCGATAAATAGCCTAATAATGTTGAGGGTTACCTCATTTTTCGCCAATTTGCGAACGAATACTTGTTCTACGGGCGTGAATAGGTAGCCGTAGCCTTAACAGTGTACCAGGTTAGCTTTGCCGCGAGTATAGGAAGAAAAACAGCATTGCTATCAACAGTTTAAAAATGAGTTTTACTGTGCAAGCGCCGAAACCGAACCTCTTGCGGCTTAGGTAGCCAATTCCCAAACATTTTATAGGTAGATGTCTTCTCATCGTTGTTGTCACTATCTTGTGTCTTAACTTATTGAGTATTAGTTAAATTCTTGTGGCGCAAGGACAGCAAGGGCTATTCTGCGCTGAACAAGGTGTTTTAATTAACGTTTTCATTGTTGTCCTCGATAAGACTTGTACCATGGTTGTATTGCTTGCTACAGAGATGTACGCAAATCTGAAAACACAGCGCTTCCATGTGCAACTAAACGTCGAATAATTAGAGCCATGTGAACCGGACGTATCTGTCCGCCGATAAGGTGGTGGTCGGTTGGTCTGTTTTCTATGGCGCAAGGACAACAAAAATTATGCTGCGCCAGAAGCGTAGCGTAGTAATATCCATGCATTAGGCTTAAGACGATGCACGATTTTTATTTTTTTTTTTTTTTATCAATGCTCGTTTGTGTTTCACGGCTAAAGGACACCTGAGCCATACTGCGCCGGGATTTGAAGTTTTCCGAAAAATTCGAATCTGTTACATAGAGTAATCGACGTAAGATATCCGCAGTCAAAATGCAACAGAAATTTTGACCACATATTGAGAATCGCTCCTTATATACACCTGCTGAATGCGCAGTTCCGATGCGCTGGAGTTCCCGCTATTCATTCATTGGACACCAAATTTTAATCATTTGCATGTTCGGTCAAAATGTCTTTGCATACGAAATTTCATTACAATCGGACAACTTCTTGGTGCGTCGATTTTTTTGTTATAGAGTGTATTAAAAATTAGATAAAAAATCTACTCAGCTTTTTTTACGGTATATTTAAGCCTTTGCTGTATAATACAACAGGAAAAATAAAGGTATTACGTATGTACCATTTGTATAAGAAGAAATCAACAGTGTAACAATGTGTACATACAGTTTAAAATGAACATAAATAAAAACCATACTGGAAAATGGCATAAAGGTACAACCAAACGAAACGCTAGAGTAAAATCAGATGAGAGAAGCCAATAAGAGATAAAAAGTTAAAAATAAATTGAATTTTTATAGAGCAGGTGGGGGCAAAGGTCATGTTACCTCAAGCGAATAGGGTATGACCTGAAAATAATCAGTCTATTTCAGTAATACTAAATTTTCCATTTCTGTGATGAAAACAAATAGAGTTCCTTCTATTTAACTTACAAGATCTCAAGATGGTCCGTCGGTTGTATTTTTATGGAATAAGGACAGCAAGGGTCATTCTGCGTCAAAGTAAAGGACCATTGGGGATGGGAATAACGTTTAGCTTCACTTCCGAATCATGATACACAGCTAAGTTTCCCGGGATTCGAACCTGGGCCCTTGAGGTGTGTGTGTGTGTGGGGTAGAGATTGGTTCAACCTCGTTTTTGAGCTCTAGCACGAAGATTTTACCCAAACAAATCGAAATTCTCCCTCTCTAATAATTACAATGTATTTTAAAGATTTAATAAATACGAGAACTTAAAACAATCACAGAAAAATACGTACAGCAATAAATATGTTAAATTCTTTCATTAATAAATATAACGTTACTTACAGATAGGATGTTGGCAAATGGCAACCAATACATTGTTTTCTTTGTTCATTCATGCTTTTAATTATTTATATGAAAAAAAAATCGTAAATAAGGTAATTCATATTTATTTATATGGAATAGCGCATGATTAGGAAATTATTACAAAATACAGAAGTACGCACGTCTAAAAAAAAATTTTTTTTTCTAAATATACGGACCGTCAACTTCGTTTGATACATTGAAGGGTTCCACATATTCGATTAACAGCTTAAGCTTTTGAAGATGTGCGCATGCGCCAAAAGTGACGTCATAGAAAGTGATAACCATTATCAAGCCAGTGACGTAAGGGAGCCGATTGAAACAAACGTCCCTCGTACAGTAAAAAAAAAAAAGCGCAGATTTAAACAAAAATCACCAAAATTATAAGGAACTGATAAAATTGCAGTTCCGTGAAATGGCTAACGTCATTTGGTGCTGAAAAAATTAGGACTCAATCGTGAAAAGGCAAAGCAAGGTTATGTTGGATGACGAGAGCAGAGACGAACTTTTTTTGGCGATTTTTTTCTCGTTTAAACCGGTATTTTCCGGTGGAAATGAATGCCGGACCGGTTGAGCAAGAAAAGGGCTAAGTTTAGTCACGAACCGTACACTTTTTTTACAATTTTTATTTGTTTGAAAAGGGCGCACTCTTTTCCGGGCGGAGGCGCATAGTGCACCGAGGTCAATCATGGGAGACCCATCCAACGCCCCGCAGATTAAAGAATCCTCGAACTTTTGCCAAATCCCTCCGCACTAATTTCCAAAATATAATTTGCTCTCACCGATTGCCAAATTAGTGCTTTTCGAGTTAAAATAGCCAACTTCACAATGTTAAACGACGACCTTTTTTTGTACGTGTTTTTATGGCGCAAGGAAAGCAAAAGTCATGCTGAGCTGGCTGGAGTTTTTCGAGAAAACCGTCCGCGTTCCACGATACCTTTAGGAGTCAAACTCAGATTAACGGCACGATGCACGAATGCGTCATCACCCTATGCCACCGAAGGTCAGTGGACCCACGTTTTTCTAAAGAATCCTGACCTCTTAAACAATGCCGGATTTAGGGTACGAGCAAGCCTAATCCCGCTGGGCGTAAGGATCCCTCTAGAAAATTTCTGTTACATTGACGCACGCAGGGGTGATGAAATTTTGTATTTGCCATAGAATATGTTACAGCTCCGTAAATTCCCCACCCCCCCACTGAGCCTATAACCCCCCCCCCTTACGCACCTTTTGTGTACGCCTATGGTATAGAATTTAGTCCCAAGAAACAAATTAGTCCTAAAGACTTCGAAGGTAGTTACATCCACATCCCCTCCCACCATACAAGCAGAAATAAAATTGTCGTCCCGCCCCCTGAAATGCGACGAAAAATCGCGGAGGATAGAGAATTGGCGATATTTATGATTAGCCTACATTATGTGCATTATTATAAGATAAAATAACGATATTTTTTTAAATAAATTTAGTTTATTTGACTACGAGTTTTCGGTAATGGGGCGGTAAGGCGGATGCAGAACGTACCTAGAGAGGGCTCAAAGCTTGAAAATTTCACTCGCAAGTTTAATTTTACTTTTTACTTGGAAATAATTTTTAATGCAAATTTATAATTCTCGGGGCGCACGCCCCGTTTGGACCCCCCCCACTTGGAGGGCAAGTGTTGTTTCACGCGATTTTTATTGAAAAAAGAAAAAAACGAAGGACTGGAGGGCGCCTTCTCGGGGAGAGCTGATCGACAGAATTCTACGGTAAATAAATTGCAATTTTAAAAAAAACCCGCCGCCTTTTGCGCCCCTAGAAATTTGGCGCCCTGCGAAAATGTCCAATGTACCCATTTATAAATACGACACAGCTCCTGGGGGCTAAGGAACCATTGTGGGGGATCGGGGAATGTACGAGTGTTTCCGTGGCAACTTGAACGTTTCGTCATTCAGTCATTGACGTTTGTCATGTTTTTATAATTTCTGCAATTCATGATGAATCAAAGCTATATATTTTCGTGCCTGTGCTAATAAATAATACGCATACAAATCGAACGTTTTCTAATACACTTCAATTGATGCAATAAATGCAATCGCACGTGTGCAAATCAATACAACTGCAACACGCGTAGTTGCATCGTGTATTTATGACAATAGGGACACGCGATTCATTTAGCAGCACTTTCAAACCAAGACGATCAGATATCCCTTCTCCTCGGAAAAATTCATTTCAAATATTGGAAAAGCTACGTGGCACGCTAACTTTTTTTTTTTAATACCGAAATCATTTTTTTACCGTTTGAGGAACACATTATGGCGCCTTACAACCAAGGATACTTTTTTCTCCTCCAGATGATACGTATTGCGTGTTTGATGGCACATGGACATCAGTAACATGTGACGTTATGATGCAGACTCCTATTTGTCAATATGCTTAAAAATAATTTAAAAAAAAATCTCCATTTCTGACATTACATTAAACGATGGCATCTAAGGGATCATTAAAATTGAACATATTCCAAGGCTATTCTGTGGGCCATTTGCAGGCCTGGGACAGGGGCGCAAAACTTAACATAATAAGCACATTAATTTCTACCTATTTAAATTTACTTCGCCACCGTCAGACTAGATTTATACATAAACACGTTTATACCAATAGAGTACTAAATTCCAGAAACCATTATTTTATAATACAGCGAAACTCATCTATAACGATACTATAGGGAGCGGCAAAAGGGCAAGATAAAAAGGAACAGAAGGAAGAGGACAGAGGAAAATGACAAAGTGAAAAGGACAAAGGATAAAGGACAAGATGAAAAGAAACAGGAGGAAAAGGACAGGAGGAAAAGGACAAGATGAAAAGAAACAGGAGGAAAAGGACAGGAGGAAAAGGACAGGATGAAAAGGACAAGATGAAAAGAAACAGGAGGAAAAGCACAGGAGGAAAAGGACAGGATGAAAAGAAACATGAGGAAAAGGACAAGAGGAAAGTAACAGGAGGAAAAGGACAAGATGAAAAGGAATTGGGGAAAAAGGACAAGAAGCTTATAGACAAGACTGAATCTGATAATTCTGTATCTGACGGGATAGGGAGGATAGTCATGGGATAGATTCCATATTTTAAAAATCTACTTAAAACCTTGGTGCGTGTGTACATAAAAGGAAAAGTATATAAAAAAAAAATTTACACGCTTGGCAATCGGTTAACTTGAAGCTCTTGAAAAATGGGTGCGGAGAGGGAGTGAGAATTTGTCATGCAGGGGTGAGGTATCTGCAAAACTGCCTAAAAGCTTCTAAATCTTGTCTGATCGTTAAAATTTCGACGAATTTTTGATACAGTAAAATCTACAATAATCCATTTATAACGACATTTTCCCTTGGTCCTGATATATATATAAGATTCAAAATATTTAGCCTTGTCGGTATAGGTGTACGCAAGAAGTTCGTAAGGGGATGTTATAGGCTCAATTGGGGGGGGAGGGGTTACAGAGCTACAACTCACATATTCCTATGTTAAATATACAAAATTTCATTGCAATGGTGGGGGAGGTTTCAACACCCCCCCTGCGTACGCCAATACTTGTCAGTACCGATCTCTAGAGTATCATTATAAACAGATTCCACTGTACGTTCCAAGAATATACAGGGTGGTCCTGAACTCAACCAATAAAATAAGAGGGTGATGTCCACATCCCCGTGTCCGCAAAGGGGACGGTTTGGCTGTAGAGCGTAACTACAGTTTATGCCCATCACGTTGCTACGTAGCCAATTACATGAATTAAATGCAATTTTTGATACATAATTTAAGTGATTGAGCTAATAATACAGTAGAGACAAAGAAATCCGGAATTCCGTTTTCTGATTTTGATCTGTGTTACTATGTAGTGAAAATAAGCCTAAAAATGCCTTTTTTAACACACAGGAAAATAATTGGGAACTGCCAAGTATGTGCAACAGGTGAAGAACATCAAAATAAACATTTTTGTTCAGTATTTTTTTTTTTCCCAGAAACTGGCCGTTTGGGCACTACAGTGAATTTTAGTGTTTGCATCCACCGCGTTCAAGGTTTCCACAAATGGCTACAATGTGCCATTTCAAGAATTTTATAAATTTAATATCAACAGACGTGAGGCTCTCTCCGGCGATTTTTTTAAATCAGTTAAATTCACCGGAATTGTATGTGTAGAATTCGCCGCTTCAGTTGCGATTGAATGAATTCTACACATACAATTCCGGTGAATTTAACTGATTTTAAAAAATCGCTGGAGAGAGCCCGATGTCTGTTGACATTAAATAATTTGAAAAATTCTTGAAATGGCGCATTGTAGCCATTTATGGAAACCTTAAATGGGGTGGATGCAAATACTAAATTCACTGTAGTGCCCGAACGGCTAATTTTTGGAAAAAAATTCACTGAACAAAAAATGTTTATTTTGATGTTCTTCACCTGTTACACATACTTGGCAATTGCCAACTCTTTTCCAGTGTGTTAAAAAAGGCATTTTTAGGCTTATTTTCACTACACAGTAACACAGATCAGGAAAGGAATTCTGGATTTCTTTGCCTCTATTGAATTATTATCTCAATCACCTAAGATAAATCGCCGTTAATGACAAGATGCCCTCTAATTTCCTTTATCCTGCATAGAACTTTTTACTACAGTTCTTCGTACAATTATTCTACACTTTTTACTACAGTTCTTCAAACAATTATTCTATTCTACACTTTTTACTCGAACAGTACTACAGTTCATCAACATTATTCTATTATTCTACATTATTCTACATTTTACCGGTTCATGGACAATTATTCTACACTTTTTACTACAGTTCGTCGAACAATTATTCTACACTTTTTACTACAGTTTATCGAACAATTATTCTACACTTTTTACTACAGTTCTTCGAACAATTATTCTACACTTTTTACTACAGTTCTTCGAACAATTATTCTACACTTTTTACTACAGTTTATCGAACAATTATTCTACACTTTACTACAGTTCATCGAACAATTATTCTACACACTTTTTACTACAGTTCTTCGAACGATGATTCTAGGGTTTTGCACGTATTATTTCATCCCATTCGGAATAATCATTCTACCATCAGAGACGTTTCTTCCAACACACGGTCTAGTTTTTTTTGCATATACCACACATCTGCACCATGGGTGCTCATATAGGGGGCAGAGGGGGCCCAAGTCCCCACTGTCGTTCAAAAATTCGGTTTGCCCAATTCTACTATGCATTTACTTGCAAAATTTTTAGTCACATTTTAAAAAATAAGGTAATTTTTAGCTCTTTACTAATTGTCAAGCAGTATCAATTATTTTTGTAGCATTTTAGTATCTTGTACATTCACTAAAATGTTTGACAGCCTTGAGAAGGAGGTAATTTTTCTCAGGCCATGATCATTAGTATCCAAATTATCGAATGCATTGGATTGATATACTAGAAATTAGTGAAAGGGGACCGCGAGACGAGGGTAAATAAGGATTTTACGTTCCCCACCTGAAGTTTGACTTAAAAGCATACATATGCAAGGGAGAATTTATTCCCTGGATTCTCTTACTTCGTAACCCTTCATCTGCCACTCTTAGTCCAATTAGCTGGAGGCCTAGTGCACTCCCTGAAGAGAAGTGCACCTGACAGTGCACGATAATGTCCCCATGAACTGAATACTACCCCATGAAACACGCAAGGAAAAAAAAAATGGCTCCACAAATTGTCTCCCAAGCGACGCTAATCATCGTGTAACGGGCGACTGCTCACTCAATGGAGCAGTGGCAGTGTGCACCGATTGAATCCTGAGAAACGGTTTGGAACCAATAGGTGATTGGTAATTACGGCTTCAATCTCCCGAATTTGAAACTTTGAATCACCGTTTCTTATATTAAAATACGACCTTCGCGAATGAGAATGCGACATAACTTACGAAATTGCGGGAAATTTTATGCTTCGCCGCGGCACAAAATTTCTTCCATTCGAATTGGCCGGCTTGGAACATTGCTTGCTGGGAGCGTCAGGTCGTGAAGTAGCAACAGCTCGTATGCCGGACAATGCAGTGTTGCCAGACGAGAAAGACGGAGAGTGAGAATTAAAAGTAGTTTTAAGGGGCGGGAAATATCCCTACAATCGACGTGGGGAGGGATATCGTCTGTCCTTTGAATACGTTAACGCCAATAATTGGATGGCGCAACTACATGCATGAAAGTACTTATTTGAATGATTGGTCGTATTTTTATGACGCAAGGACAGTACGGACCATTCCGTGTCAAGAAGTACTTATTTATGCAGAAATGACGACTTCTTACATAAATGCAGTGGAACTCCTTTTTATAGGGCCGGATAAAAATTCCCCGGCAAGAAATCCCTTCGCAATAATATCCTCTTTTACCATCACCCCTCGCTTACGGTACTTCGTTAGATGCAGAATGACCCTTGCTGTCCCTCTGTCATAAAAATTCAACCAGCGAACTTGTTTACGGACAAATTTATCTGACCCGTGAATGGCTGTTAATGAAAGGTTTTACTGTAGAATGAAGATATATTAGGCTTCATATTTTTGTTTGTTTGTTTGGATTTTTTATGGCGCAAGAGCATCTGGGCTATACTGCGCCATATATAAGTACACTGGACTCGTATCTTGTTTGATAGCAGTGCTGTATGAACGATACATACATAACAATAAACCTCGTGACTGAAAATAACTTTTATTTAAACCTGATATAGGCCAAATGGCGTAGGCGAAGGAATGGCTAAAGAGGCACGCGAACGACTGTAGAAATGCCTAAAGGTAGCACTGAAAAAAAAAAGGGGGGGGGGCGCCCCCACAACTGCTGTAGATACAATTTTTGTGTAGGGGGGGTTCCCGAACCCTGAAAATTATTTCAAGGGATTCTTCAAGGTAAAAGGCTCGAGAAAGACTGGCGTAGCGCAATGTTGAGTAGATGCCCAAAAATATCCCCAAGTGGATGCCAGTTCCCAAGGCTGAATCTACTCATTTATATGAGCAGTCCCATTTGTGTGGACTGGCGCACACAGCCGTAAAACGAACTCTGCAAAGTTTACGATCGGGAAAGCTCGTAAAATATTCTATGCTATTCTGACGACGAGGTCAGAATGATGTGCGGCATTACGTAAGTTTGCTAACACTTCAAGGATATTTCGGTGCATGGGTTTCTTTCCCATCGAAGACTGGCGGATTGTCATGACCAGAATTCCAATGATATCTTTGTGTCAGATTCTGAAGACAAGAAGCCCCGCTCTGTCGACTTGACGGGTTCCTGGACGACGGCTGTCGATGGAACCCTCGTTACCTGCCATGGATTGGGTATGCGCTCCTGGTACTCATTTTCGCTGAAGTACCGAAATCTCGGTTGAATGGGTGAGACTATTAGTCTCTCAACCTTTTTAACTTGCAGGAAACCTTTTTAATAACATCCACGGCTCACGGAACCCGTGTATTTAAAAGTTACCTTATTTACACCTCGGAGTGTGATCTGTAATTTGATTTTTTTTTAATCACTCCCGAAAACCCGGATGAGAAACCTTGGTCTTTGTTCATATAAATTTTCACAATTATTGCCGATACTTTTTCTCCCCCATACCCGCCATTTTTTTTCGACCACACGGTGATAAGCAGACAAGTCGCTAGAAATGGCGAAGCGAGTCCAGACGTTTAGCAGACGCCACGGTGAATTACTGACAGTTTCTCAGTTACGTCACATGGGGCTCCGAGGAAACCACCGTTCACGGAACCAAAAACCTTTAACCGTGTAGTCATGCGCGAACGCAATAGTCTACCGTGCGAAAAATGCAGGGCTGACTCCCGGAAGTACCCAATGCTTTTTTCTTCTACCGATGCGCAGCCCGGGGTTTAATTTCCTAAACGACAAGGGTCTGCTTTATCAGGAAAACTGTAGGTCCAGACGCAGAAAGACTTTACTTGCAAAGGAAGATTCTGATAACCCATGTTCTATTATACAGTCGAACCTCGTTAAGGCAAACACCATGGGAACGGAAAATCTTTGTATTAACAGTAATTCGTTTTATCCGGAAAGGATAGCATGCCATAAAATCTGACGGGACTTCAGAAAACGGTTCGTATTAACAGTAATTCGTTTTCTCCGGAAAGGATAGTATTCTACATAATCTGATGGGACTTCAGAAAACGGTTGGTATTAAAAGTAATTCGTCTTAAGCGTGCTCGTCTTAACGAGGTTCGACTGTATTATTTTATCAATTGCGCTTTTGTTTTGTGGGGCAAGGAGAAGCCAAGGTCTTGGTGTGTTGCGACCTACAGTTTTCCGAAGAATACAAACTCGTGTTGTCTTGGGAACCAAACAATAGACTACGACGGACCAGACTCCGAGTAATCATAATCGAGTGATTATAATCGATTACATTTTCGCGTAATCACATCTGTAATTGTAATTGAATGTTTTGAAGTAGCTGTAATCTGCAATATAATCATAATCACACTTTTAAATTTCATTTAATCATAATCGTTTTTTGAAATTCTTAGGTAATCGTAATTGCCATGATTATAATCGAACTGATTATTTCTGCATGCAAGTAATCGTGATTGTAATCTGTAGTTGTAATTGTAATCATGCTTTTATGTATATTCATAATCGTAGTCGTAATCGAAAAATGAAAATTGACTGTAATCGTAGTCAAAATAATGATCCAAATTTTGATACTTAATTGTAATCATATAAACTGTAATCGTTTCCATTTCTGCTCAGTACTACTAGAACTGAACCGGGGCTAACGGCACGAAAAATATACATGTTACTTCTGCATCATCGTAGGGCTTGCCTCATAAGAACGTTCGTTTGCGTTTTACGGCGCAAGGATAATAAAGGTCGTGCTACGCCAGTGAAAAGTTTCTGAGATTTACACAAGAGCCCGCACCAGACTTGGGAACGATTATAATCAGTTTATATGATTACGATTACTATAGTAGGATTATGATAACGATTACAATTATGATTACGATTTCTGTCAATTTTCATTTTCGATTACGACTACACATAAAAAAACATGATTACAATTAGGATTACAGATTATAATCACGATTATTTGCAGGCAATCAAAAATAATCGGTTCGATTATAATTCTAGCGATTACGACTACCTAAGAATTTCAAAAAATGATTACTATCACTATCATATGAAATTTAAAAATGTGATTATGATTATATTGCAGATAATAGCTATTTCAACACATTCGATTAGATTACAGATGTAATTACGCGAAAATATAATCGATTATAATCACTTGATTACGATTACTCATAGTCTGTCGCATAGTGGTAACGGGTTCGCGTAGCGTGACGTTAACTCGGGTTCGACTCGTAACGGTGCGAAAATGGAAGGTTGGCCGACAAACTGCGCACTGTAATCCGGTGGCTGCTTCCCTAGGCTTTAAGAGGTTCGGATTCCACGGAAAACCATAGGTCTCCTTGAAACATGGCCTTTGCTACCATTGCACCGTAACCCCTCCCGCCACAAGACCGAATAGCAATCTACCAATAAAGGCAGCCACTGTGTGATATACATATCACTAAGAGGTCCAGGGATTCTCAACATTCACTAGTGGTTCTTATAAAATCACTAGTTACACTACTTTAATAACATATACACCTACCTATAGTTATTAAAGTACAGGTGTATGCTAACGTCGTAAGCACACACCAGTACCGAAGAACGTTGATGATTGGACTCATTCTCGACAGCAGAAAGTGTTTGCATTTTTACGTCGCAAAGACAGCAGAGGTTAAGCTGTGCCGGGACCTACATTTTCCTAGGAACCCGAAACTCTTAAGACCTAGGAAAGTAAAGCCTTTCCGGCCAGTAAGCAGTCAGTCGGTAAATTTTCCCCCATAATCCCACTGAAACGATTAAACGATAGCGATGTATCGGTATCGGGCGCCTGGCGCATGCGTATATCGGCAAATTCACGAGAAGCTTCACCCAAATATCAAACCGTTGGATAATTTGGGCGCAAACCTCACCGCGCTTTCTCACTGTTTTAAAGTTATTTATCAGTCGAGATGCAGCAGCTATAGTCCGTTCGCGGAAAATTGACCGATGGTACCGTTAGAATTCACGGGAGCTGACGTCACAAACGGGGTTTTCGCGCATGTTTGTCTGCACGAAAAACCAGTTATAAAATGACGCCCTTCTCTCAACTGTAATGAACCAACCCATTCGAGACGTCAGCTCCCGTGAATTTTGCGGTACCATTGGTCAATTTTCTGCGAACGGACTATACACGGAAAATGCTTCTCTGGAAAAAGTGCCCCTTGGACAGAGCATATTAATGTATTTCAGACGGATGTCGCTATCTGTTCTCAGAATTTGTTCTAGTCAGGGCCGTAGCTAGGAGGTGGCGTGGAAGGCCAGCGGCGCAGGCGAGGTAAAACCGGCTGAAATAATTCACAGGGTAGAATATGTCCGTGGCTGGGGGGCGCAATCCGGACGGTCCTACTTAGGGCGCAAGATCATCTAGTTACGGTTACGGCGCTGGTTCTAGTCTCCTCCTATCGACAGAGAGCCCAGACATTGGACACAATGCTGTATTTTCTTAACAGCGGCGATGAGAATGGTGCTCGTTAATGTAAATTATCCTTAAGGTTTAAGCACTAAAGTCGAATAAAAAAAAATAACAGGGTTGTCACTCACATTAGAGAACAACATTCCCGACTTTTCCCACAAGTTTTTCCTGATCTTTTCAGCAAAATTCTCTGACTTTTCCAGATTTTTTCCTAACCTTTTCAGCAAAATTCCCGACTTTTCAAAGTTTTTTTCCTGATCTTTTCAACAAAATTCTTTGACTTTTCCAGTAAAATTCATCGACCAATCAAAAAATTTTCACCTAAATTTCGGCTGTGGAGAAAATGGCTTAGGTTCGTGAACTGCGCATTATCACCACCATATTCAAGCATTATCATCGTTATGCTCAAACATTATCATCATTACATTCAAACATCATCATCATACTCAAAAACATTACCATCATTACATTCAAACATTATCAACATTATACTCAAACATTACCATCATTGCATTCAAACATTATCAGCATCATATTCAAACATTACCATCATTGCATTCAAACATTATCAACATTATACTCAAACATTACCATCATTGCATTCAAACATTATCAGAATCATATTCAAACATTACCATCATTACATTCAAACATTATCAGCATCATATTCAAACATTACCATCATTACATTCAAACATTATCAGCGTCATATTCAAACGTTATCTATCCATTACTGAATGAGGAAAGGTTTAAGTGCCATACGTGTCCATTCTCATCAGTTCAGTTCCATGGTGTTACCCGAATCTGTTTTATTACTTCAATGAGTAGGCTATGTTATAAATAAAAATTGCGTACATTTTCATAAAATATTTTTCCATAAAATTATGTAAAATTATTAAGTAAAATTTTTCATAAAACAATTTATGGCCGCTAGAGTGACGGGTACTGACTTTCGAAGAAACGGTTACAGAGATTTATTAGAATAAAAAAATAATATATATATATATATATATATATATATATATATATATTTTTTTTTTTTTTAAATAAGCATTAAATATTTTTCAGAATATCATTATATTAGTCCATTTTAAGTTCAATTTTTATCGTGAAATGCCGTTAAAGGACACAAGACCGTAGCCAGGATTTAATTTCGGGGGTTCAAAAATTTTTACAGCATGTATCGATACAATTACAGCATGCAAGGCCGTAGCCAAGTCCCATTAAAAAATTAATTTCGGGGGGAACCGGTCCCTAAGATCCCCCTTTGGATACTGGCATCAAACGACATACTGCATCGTTAAAATTGCAAATTTTCCATGTAAAAGATTCTAGGCAACACACAAGTTTTTTTATATAGTTTGTTTAAAAGGGTGAAATGTCAACTACGAGCATACAGGTTAGGTGCAAAATAGGTGCAAAATAAATTTTTAGGACCTAGCAATTTTAATTTAATTGCATTAATACAGAGCCGGGGCCAGGGTTTATGGCCACCCCCCTAGACAGTTTAGCAATTCGGGCCCCCTCAACCAATTATGTTTAATGACAAATTATGTTATTAGTTATATTATTAAAGTTTCGCGTTGTGCTCTTGGACATTTGCCCCCTGG
>QLNU02003225.1:48643480-48659010 GCA_006491805.2 Dysdera silvatica | reverse complement strand
ACAGTATATTTTATAAAATTATTTTTTTTAAAAAAACGTATTTTTGTTCCTTTCTAAAAGTAATTCTCTGATGTATTCTGGAATTTAATATTATTCGAAAAAAAAATAAAAAAAAAAATAAAAAATAAGACTTAGCAGAGCGTGGTTTCGATCCACGGACCTCTGGGTTATGGGCCCAGCACGCTTCCACTGCGCCACTCTGCTCTTGACTTAGGTATCACAAAATATCAATATAAGACTAATTAAATCAATGAAAATATATTCCTTGTTAAATATATTTTTTAAGCGATTTTTTTTTTTCATAAAAAAAATAAATAAATAAATAAAAATGTTCTTAAAATATAATAATATTAAAATTAATTAACTTGAAGATAAAAAAAACTCTTGGGGTTATATTTGCGCAATTAACCCCAAATTCCAGACAATGGCAGACGCAGACTTTCATTTTGGGGGGAGTCACGGACAGAATTTGCCATGGTCTTGGAATAACACCCTTCATTTATCATGAAAGTTGGAATTTTTTACAGTGAAAAAATATATTTTGGGGTCATGACCCCTGGTGTCCGCCCTTAGTTCCAGATGGGGCTGTCGTTCAAAAGTGGATCCAGAGAGGGGCTGAGCCCCCCACACACACACACGCCGTCGTTTAGGAGGATGTTTTGTGTGTGTTGTTTGTAACGATTGTAGTAAACAAAAGTTTAATACTGGCATCCAGAACTAACATGGAAATTTAAAAATAAAAACCAATATAAACCGTATTGCTTTTACCGCTCACTTCTTCTTGCTTGGTGACCTTTCACTATAAACTTCTTTATTGCTAAACACAGTTTTTTAAATAGGTGCTTGTTATAAAAATAAAATAATTACAAAGTTTTTACAATATAGATTTAAACTGGTTCTATTAATTATATTGTAAAATATTGTTGGTTGTTGTATATGTTTCCTTCACTGGAGTACGCAAGGGGGGGTGTTGGTGGAGGGCCCCATTGTTGTAAAAAATTCTATACTTAATATAGGAATATGTGAGTTGTAGCCAGGGGCGCCGAGAGCCAACGCAGGTGTCTAAATTCATTTCGACGGGCCCCTCATCACCCCTTCCCTGGGCAGTGGCAGGGCCGGTTTTACCGGGTGTGCAGTGCGTGCATGCACACAGGCGGACAATTTCTAGGGCAGCTGCATTTGATTATGTACTTTTATAGTAAAACACTTACTTCTTACGATTTTAAAAATACTTTAAAAAACATGCATACAAACAGCCATTTTTTATTATGATACTGTAAACAGCGAATCGCACTTCAGTACAGCCCCAGTAATATCAGTGACGTATTTTCCAATAGGATATATTAGATTGTAGATTAGGGCGGCAAAATTTTGTGTATTGAGTCTAATATAACAAAATCAACACCATACGACGAGGGTGTTCAACCTTTCTTAGTCCAAGGGCCAATTCTTCTTATTCTTGTTGGCGTGAGTGCCGCACTACTACACCAGCAATGCACGTATAAGGCACGTAATGGCGCAGTATAGCCCAGATGCTCTTGCGCCATAAAAAAGCCAAACAATCAATCAATCAAAACGTATAAGGATTGGACAAAGGAGTATCTAGTATAAAGTGAAATCAAATCTTTTAGCGAGATTTTTGGCACTGCTTATTTTTAACAACCACGTCTTATTTTTGATTTTACTAATTTTCTCGAAAAGGGTTGTATGCAGATGTAAATTCTTCCGAACAGTGACATCGTTTTTAGAGCATGCAGTTAGATGGTTAGGAAGATATTCTTGATCATATGAGTACTTCGAAGTGTGTGTGGGGGAGGGGGGGGGGCTGAGAAAAATTATTAGTTCCTTCGAAAGGCTGTCACACATTTTAGTGATTGTGCAAGATACAAAAATTCTACAAAAATAATTGATACTGCTTGACAATTAGTAATGAGCTAAAAAGTACCTTATTTTAAAATGTGACTGTAAATTTTTTTTAAAGTAAATGCATAGCAAAATCAAGCAAATCAAATTTTTGAACGGTTGAGGGGGCGCTCGACCTCCCCCCCCAACACACATATGGGTGCCCGTGTTAGGAAGTATTGCTATATTTGCCTCGGTTTCATTTAGGAAGCTTTCAAATATTAGGTAAGTCGTATTTCAGCCATTTCAACCCTCTCCCCACTTAGTAAGCAAAGGTTAATATTGGCTAACATAGGAAAACAAGACCAACAGCAACACTCCTCCCCCACCCCCCTCATCACCCAGATGCTTACGTAATACTTGAACTCTTCCTTAACAGAAAAGGGCGTGCATTCCCTGAGAATAATAAGTTTACATTAAAAATAATTATTTTCAAGTAAAAAATACTTTAAACTGAACTTACAAGTACAATGTTCAAGTTTTGCGCCCACCGTGAAATTTTGTTCTGCATCCGCCCCCACCCCCTCCCCCAATATAAAAAAAAAATCCACAAAATCGTCGTCAAATAAACTAAATTCGTTTATAAAATTGTAGGCTATCATATCTTATAATAATGCATATAAGGTAGGCTAATCATAAATGTCGCCCCTTCCCTATCCTCCGCGATTTTTCGCTGCATTTGAGGGGGCGGAACGACAAAATTTTATTTATTTCTATCAGTATGTCGAAGGAGAGACAGGGGCGTAATTAGCTTTTAAGTATAGGGGACGCCCATGTCCCTCCTTCCACATACTGGTAGAAAGAGGGAGGCACATGGGCGTAACTAGCTTTTAAGTATAGGGGACTGACTTTTTTTCTAGGGAGCTAAACCGTATATCTCAATGCTCAGAAGAAATTCTGTAGGGGGTGGGGGTTAGCCCCCTAGTCACGGCAATGGAGGGCGCTTCGTGTCCCAAATCCGGCCCTGAGTTTTGGCGTATATTGAATGTAACGATTTTTATGTTCCTACTTCTGATTGGGGACGGGTAGGAAAGGGCCGCAAAAAATAGCCTCGGGGCGGCAAAAACAACTTCGGGCGGCAAAATAGTAAATCCGCCCATGGTGGGTACTGCAGCACCCTAAGCAACCTCCCTTGGATACGTGGGCACCCATATATGTGGGAAGAGGGGGAGGGGGCTCGAGACCCCCTTAGCCATTCAAAAATTTGATTTGCCTGATTCTGCTATGCATTTATTTTAAAAAATTTTACAGTCACATTTTAAAATAAGGTACTTTTTAGCTCATTACTAATTATCAAGCAGTATCAATTACTTTTGTAGCATTTTAACATCTTGTACAACACATTCTATTCTGTGCTGCCATCTATCAGTACAAATATAAATAAAAAATTACCCGTATATATATATATTTATTTTTAAATATCGACGATTAAAACTTGAAATATAGACTCAGTATGTGGGTGTGGTCTGAGCATTAAAAGAAGCCCAAAATTGCGGTCAAAATAAAAATTTTGCTTATACTCGAAAAAAAACTGGAGGGGGTACATCCACCCTTGCCTCCCCCTCCCAAATACGCCTATGATTTGAAACGACCGTGTTTGTGTAGTTTTGTTCTTTTTTTTTTTTATTATTATTTGCCTTTCTTTCCCTCCAACCCGGTATAATAGAATTATATTTGAATAGATTCCAACTTTACAATTCATTATGTAAATAATATTGAGTTTTTTTACTTTTTTTTCATTAAATTATTAAAATTCTCTGATAAAGAGCATATTCAGTTTTCATTTGTATAAAACAATTTATTATATATATTCCACAGTCTAAGATAATATAAAATTTGATTAAACAAACACAAATTGCATGATTACGAAACATTAATGCATCATACAAAATGCTGTGAATGAAATTGGGTATTCAGTTGGTATATTTTTCATATGAAACATTGAAATGAAAAGGCGTAAATATTAATTGCTAAAATTAAAAGAAAGAAGAAAAAAAAAATGTTCTGCCCCGGGTGAGGATCGAACTCACGACCTTCAGATTTCTCCTTTCATGCGGATTATGAGACTGACGCGCTGCCTACTGCGCTACCGAGGCTTGTGGTTCGATTCCTTATATATTTTTATATAGGATAAATAATAAACACAATTTCTTTAAGTAAAATTCAGTTAAAACAAATTCATAAACTATAAATTTGTCATAAGTTCGAAAATTACGTTGAATTTTCAAAATTATTGAGAGTATGCAAGGGCAGACCCAGAGAAGGGCGAATCCAGGATGCTATTGCGGGGAGCAGTGGCGTAACGATGGCAATGCAACCAATGCAGTTGGATTAGGGCCCTGGCCCTTGGGGGGGGGCTTTGGAAGTCGAGGCTCCTTAGATAGCATTGAGGGTATGTGGGGTGCCCTCTCTAGCAGCAATTTCATTGGAGCCCAAATTCTATAGCTACGCCACTGACGGAGGGAGGGGGGCAGTTTCGGGGCTTACCGTGTAAATTTTTAGTTTTGGACTATTAAATAGTTTAGGTAAATGTTATATTACTACTTTCCTTTATACGCACCTAAATATTATTTAATTTACAACAAAGAATTAAAGCTGGGCTTTTCTTTAATTAAACTATATGGTTTAGGGTAGATTATAGTTACGTATTACAGAAAGATACGCTAGTAAAAGAGATATACAGTAAAACCTCTCTACAACAATATTATACGGACCGAGAAAAATTATCGTTGTAGAGGGAGTTATTGTTATAGGGAGGGTTCATTATACAGTAAAACCTCTCTGCAACGGATTAAGAACAGTTATTGTTGTAGAAGAATTTATCGTTATATCGGATAGCGTTGTAGAGAGGTTTTACAGTATACAATAACCAAAAACGATAATTTACAATGTAATTAATAGAACAAGTTTAAATTTAAACTACAAAAACATCGTAATTATTTTACTATTTTTATAATAAGCGACTTTTTAAAAAATTTGAAGTTTATAGTGCAAAGTCGAGCCATCTTGGTTTCTTTGAAAATTTGTCAATCACTTTATTTACATCCAAATAATATTTCTGTGGGTGTGTGTATTAAAAGTTTCTCTTCTGACATCACCGTTCGAAGCCAAATTTCAAGGTGCTTCAACGATATGTAAAAAAAACAAAAAAAAAACTACCTTCTACTGAAGCAACATTTACTGAAAACGTAGTTTGTTTGTTTGTTTTGTGGTTTTACGGCTCAAAGACTACAGTGGTCATGCTGCGCCGGGACCTACTGTTTTCCGAGGAATCCGAACCTCTTAAGGCCTAGGGAACCAAACCCCGGACTACAGTGAGCAGTGCGATCTTTATGAGATCTCTGAGTAAGCATTCTCGAAAACGTAGTTCCAAGGGCGCGAAATTGTAGATTCGTGTAAAAACGTCTGAATCGCATTTCTCCAAAACTTGGAGACCTCGAACGCCAATGTAAAACTTTTGTTTATTGCAGACATAACAAACAACGCATAAAATAGTTTTCATAGTCTTTATTTATTCATTTTTATTTTTTATTTTTTAATTTTTTAACCCTGACTGAGGGGTGCGATTGCCCCCTCCGCCCCTCGCTGGATCCGCCCTTGGATCCAGAAAGCTTTCAAGGATGGGGGGGGCTCCTGCCCCAGGGGCCCTATATAGTTCTACGCCTATAAACAAGGTCCCCGTTTAGCGGGGAAATAGGGAACAGCAGTACCGGAGCCCGGATCTTTCTGAGGCCCCGCGACGCTGTTTTTTTTTTACTCGGGCTCGGAGGTGGTAGGGACCCACAATGCTGAATATGTTTTTATCAGAGGGCCCGTTGAGAAAATCGGTACCGAGGCCTGTTATTTTTAGCGGGGGCCCTGCCTTATGCCTGTAGCCAGGATAAAGGGGCAACTGGGGCAAGATAAAGGTCATATGAGACTTCTAGAGCACCCGGAATTATTCTCTCTCCCTATGTATATAATAAAAAAAAAAATATTAAAATATACTCGTAAATTATATTAAATATTAAAATATATAAAAGGGTCAGTGGGACCACGCCCCTGCTGGCCTCGGCTTGGCTGGGTCTGCCTGCCTGTGTGGGCCAATAACTAAGCCTTGTATAAAAATCCAAACAACCAACCAAAGAACGATTTCCATTGTCATGTACAATTTCCTATAAAGAAAAAACAAAAAATTCTACAATATTTTATTTTGAGAAAAAATATTTTCTCCAGGGGATGGGGGATGGGGGGGTGACTAAATTTCCAAGGGGCTTAGCCCCTTATCGCCCCAGTCTGACTACGGCTCTGCTATTAATCGAGGATAAAGTGTAAGAGAGGGAATCACCCAGATATGGTAAACATGGGAGGGAAGGTGTTAAACACATACTCTTCTCAAATAATCCTCTGGTTCAAATTCAAGACTCAAAGTAACAGGCTTAGTAACTCGGCACAAAGTTTAAAAAAAAAGCGAGGTGGGATTTAAACGAAATTTACTTCCATAAAGTTTTTTTTTTTTACTAATAATATTTTTCAAATTGGGATATATTTACCACACTATTATTTTCCATATGCACATCGTTCATATCAAACCTATGCCTGTGCACAGCCAGAATGTCTGCTATAGTGGGTGTCAAATTTCGTTCGAGGGAATGTGAAATTTACTTTCAAGTTTTTAATTTTTCTCATAAATGTACTTACCGGAAAAGAAACAAAATAAAATATTCAGTAGCAATGAAATAATTCGTCCATATTTACACAAAAAGGTTCTTTTTTTTTTTTAATTAAAGGAAAACAAAATTCAAACACTTTTTCTTGGACATTTAACTCACTCACAGTTGATGATTTTTGAGATGGCAGGATTTTCATTTGGTACCTCAGGGTCATGCTGTCCCGGGGTACAGGAAGACGTGTGCTCCTACGTCTCGGCCTTGGTGTCCTTGGCGGCCTGAGGCGTCCTTGGCACCTTAAGCCAACGAAAAAAATTATGACAGTATTTACTTAGCATTGTTATCTATCTACATTATTCATCTACATTTTGAGTATTGGTTTCTCTTTCTTCAAGTTGAAGTACACTGTCAAACAAATACAGTAAACTCTTTCTCTCATTTACGCCTTTTAAGGGACGTCGAAAAAGCGTCGTTAAATAGAAGACGACATTAACGGGAATGTTGCAGTTCTACAACGCATTTATCGGACAGAAAAGTAAAGTCGTTTAACGGAACTAGTCGGTAATCGGAACAATGTTATTGACTGTACATCATTTTCCATTGGCGTTATGGAGAAGTTTACTGCAGTGCCTTAACTTCCGGGAACAGCATGTTGCTGTGATATAACAGACGATAAGTATTTCAACAGTCGAGTGAAGTAAGGTCGAAGTCTGCTACATGCGTTTCTTACTCTTATAGAAATGGAGGAAGAGGCCATCGTAGGTTATCATCAGAAAGACCGGATTAATCATCGGATTAAAGTGGGGCATGAATTCTTTCTTCGTTAAGATTGTCGATTCCCGATACAATGGCGTTATTATTTCAACCCAACGAGCTAGGATACCTATAGAGTGAACCTGCCTGCTTTATACAATGTTAAGATTTTGAAGCAAAGACCAAAGTGCCAACACTATTTCCGGTTAGCTATTTACCAGCCTATCTGGCTACTTTCATCTATAGTGTCGAATGTTTCTTCTAATATGGTACCTTTTTTTTTCCTTTTCGGAATAAAGGGTATTTTCCATCTACTGATAACGTTATGTAACTTTACAGGTGTTAGTTTTTATAATGACAATAAATACCATGAAAAAAGGGTCTCTTACAAACAGTTTGGCTAGTTTTACCACACTTTTACACTATATCTTCAGCCATTAAAACTTGCGGATGAGAGATCCGCTGAGTGGAAAAAAGCTGATTTTCAGTCGTTCTTTATGTTTTCCCTCGGCCATCAGAGTGTAATTCATGTTTTATAATAATAAAATCCCGTTAGGTGGTAAATTGTTGTGCTGCGTGAACTGTACGGAACAATAAATAAGATAATTTCTTTTCATAGGTAATTTTATTTTTTATATTGACAGGATGATGCATCAAATTGCAAATGTATCAAAAATGAGACGATGTCAATTTAATAGTGAAAGGTAAATAATTACATTTAAGACGGGTTAAAAAACATTACGCACTGTCGGTGGTTAATGTCTGAAGATGTTTAATTTAAAAACATTAAAGTTTTATCAGAAAAAAAATTAAAATCATTAGAGTTGGAATTAAAATTGTTGGAAAAAGTAATACTCATTTGGAAGGATCTTGTTAAATGATGATTAATCTCATACATATTAGTAATGGTTTAAAATAAATATTCACAGGAAAAAAAGATAATTGTGATAAGACACTTGCATAACTATTAGAAAAGATCCATGGTCTCTAACCACAAAAGGAAACGTCCAAAGAAATTGAAATATAAAAATTATGCATAAAAACGGTATCCAAACTTATGGGTGGCTAACTATATTTTGCGTAAAAATCACAGCACGTAAAAATCATTTAATATACACTACTATTGTATGTTAAAAACTTTGTGGTAAAAACCTTAGTTTTGCCCTTTTTTTGCCATCCACCTATGATCTACGCTTACCTCAACGTTAGCTTCGTCACAGTGTTGCCACGCGCTCTCCAGTCACCCTAGCTCGTTGTTCCAACCGCCTATTTTGTGTACAGATGAATTCACCGCGTGTGTGTGTGTGTACATGTGAAAGTTTTTGGAAAAGTTGGCCGAGCAAACAGCACTGTATTTCCAGGGGTGAACTCAACGCACATAAAAAGCAGCCGTAGACTAGCGTTCATGACATCGTCTTGACGGTGGGAAAGTTGGCTGCTAGAGAACAGTTCTGTGTTTACAAGAAGAACAAGTAGCTACTCATAGGTGGTACATTAAGCTAAAGTCCAGTACTAAGAGTGTTGTCACAGTGGCAGATCCACAGAGTGGGGGTGGGAGAATTGGGGAAATTTCCTCTCCTAAATCCATAAAAATGGGGTGAAAATAGGTTGTAACGAGTGCCGATTATAACGACCAGCCGCATACAATGACGGAATTTTTCAAAAAGTTGATTTTTTTTAATTAATTGCTTGTTAAATCCGAGGTCCAGAAGAAACTTGTTCGCAAAATGGCGGAAATTGTATTGCGCTATTTGTATAATACTAAACAAAATCCACATTTTCCTCGCTATATCCGGAAACTCGCAAAATGCGGGCTCATTATGAGTGGATTCTATACTTTTTAGGAAGTTTTTAAGGTCCTGTATTTTACATTCTCCCCCCCACCAAAAAAAGTGCCATGGCAAAATTACTTTTATACAAGAAAAAAAGAGCGACGTCCTCCAAGTCCGAAAACGAACTCAGGTCTCTACTCATAGACGTACGCAGAAAGTTCGTAAGATTACAAGATAAAACAACGGGGTTACAGAGCTACAACTCCATATACACTACGTGACAGTGAAAATGCAACACCAAAAAGGAGCGAGCAAAAAAAATTGGTGAAACTAAGCAAACATAAAGAGACAGCAACGAACGATAACTGATGTTTATCGCAATATGATACACCTGCACACTGAGTCGTTCACACACACTGACATCGTCTAATCAGTACGTTGTATGATCACTGCGGGTGGCGATACAGGCAGCAACACATCTAGGTACAGACTCAATGCGGATGGTGTCCTGAAGAATGGCTGCCCATTCCTTGCCAACCATTTGCCAGAGTTCGTTTTCTGAACGCGGCGGTGGCAGCTCACGTCAGCGACCTGCAATCACGTCTCAAACGTGTTCGACTGGTGAGAGATCAGGGGAGACCGGTGGCCAGAGAAGCACCCGAGTACCTTGCAAGACATGTTAGCTGATGCGCGCCATGTACGGATGGGCGTTATTCTACTGGTAAATAGCATTGGGCAACCTGAAAGAAAGGTAGTGTCACCGGCCTCAGCAGTAACCGTCGTTCACATGTCGTTGGGCCGTCATAGTGCCCTCAATACAGACCAGAAGAGACCTGCTATCGTAGGCGATTGCGCTCAAAACCATGATGTCACGTTGTCGGGGGTGTACCGTTCCACAAGTGCGGCTGGACTAGACCTGTCACCACATTGTCGCCAGACTCATACTTGAAGAAAAGACATTTCCCTTGTTAAGAACTCTTAAACTACTTGCTATTAAATGCGTCTTTCTCTTTTCAGAGTGTTCCTTCATCAAGCAGGGCATGGGGTGAATTGGGCAGGGTGGGGGAGAATTGGGAAGGGTAGGGGAGAATTGGGAAGGGTGGCTGCCGGAACGACAACGGGTTAATAATTATATAATTATCAAGCAGCATTAATTATTTTTGTAGTATCTTAAATTAGTGCAAAATTGCAAAAATGTTCGACAGCTTTGAAGGAGGTAATCGTTTTTCTATCCTCCCCACTAGAATATCTCATATTTATCGGCCCTGCGGTGGCGCAGTGTGGTAACGCGTTCGCCTAGTACGCCGTTAATCCGGGGTTTGGTTCCCTAGGCCATAAGAGGTTCGGATTCCTCGGAAAACAGTAGGTCCCGGCGCAGCATGACCATTGTAGTCTTTGAGCCGTAAAACCACAAAACAAACAAAATATCTTATATTTGCGCCACTGGATCCTCAAAGTCTTATTCACTAAAAATGGCTAAATTATATTCAACTCTCTCTCTCTCTCTCTCTCTCTAAATCATTATACCAAACAAAACAAAAAATCCATGTGTTTCTCGCTAAATTCAAAAACTCGGTAAATTATTCTATTGGCTATGAGTGAGTTCTCTGTATTTTATGTATGTTATATTTTCCATCCTTAACTATATTCGGCATTCCTTAATTTATCATCCATTAATTTTGGGGGAATGGAGGGAGATGGGTCCCCCTTGTAAATATGGCGCCACTAATCTGGAAAATTTGCTTTTGTTAGTGAGATAGGCGGGATTCGAAGACAAGCAAAAACTGCTAAATTAACGGAAGTGGCCGCGCTGACTTAAAACTAACGTTTTAATAAAAATAATTGGGCTGAGTGGGCCCACCACATCGACTTTATGAGATTTGAGATAATAAAAAAAGCTCATCCTCATAAATCTGTAGGTCCTTCTCCTTGATAAATCACAGATTGAGTTCATAATATGGAGCAAGTAAAGCCAACTCGTTCAGAGTGTACAAATTAAGAGAAAGTACGTTGCCAGATGCATGGCAATTGCTCGTTTGGCATATATTTTTCCTTAATGATGCGTAAGACAAAGCTGTAAATGTATTACTAAGTACATGATGTTAAATTGATGTCTTGAATACTTTTATCGTTCTGAACAGGCGAATATTCCAAATTTTTATCCTTTAAAAGAGATCTGGACTCCGATTGACAGTAATTTGGCTCTGCCACTGACCACAGAAAAGATAAATAGCAACCTGCTGGTTATGAAGGTCAGCAACATTTTTGCCATTAAATAAATAGCAAATCCGTGATTGTAATTGAAAATTTTTCTAAATTTGAACGCAAATACTATTCAGAATGGCGCCACCTATCTCTTAATAGAGTAAAAGATACGGCGCAGACGATTTTAAGTAGTGTTCTCGTTCCCTATCTTTTGTCTTCTGAGGACTTAAACCAGCCGGCAAAGAAAAAAAAATTTTTTTTTTCATTTTAATACATGAACCTTGATTTTGACCGTGTAGTGATAAAATAACTTCATTGCGTTTCGCAATCTCACGTACATTTAACGCTTGATGTTTGCTACAGTTACGAATAGATAGATACTCGTATTCTATACACGAATAGATATATATTAATATTCCATATACGAATAGATAGATACTAATATTCCATACATAGATAGGTAGGTAGGTAGGTGGGTGGGTAGGTGGATAGGTAGGTAGGCAGGCAGGCAGACAGACAGACAGACAGACAGATAGATAGATAGATAGATAGATAGATAGATAGATAGATAGATAGATAGATAGATAGATAGATAGATAGATAGATAGATAGATAGATAGATAGATAGATAGATAGATAGATAGATAGATAGATAGATAGATAGATAGATAGATAGATAGATACTCGTATTCTATACACGGATAGATAGATACTCGTATTCTATACACGGATAGATAGATACTCGTATTCTATATACGGATAGATAGATACTCGTATTCTATACACGGATAGATAGATACTCGTATTCTATACAGGGATGGACCATTTGTGTTATCATAGCGGAAAGAAAGCTGGGGTCGCGCTCCCCTATGACCTACAATTTTCCGAAGAATCCCAGTCTCTCATGCCTATGGAATCAAACCCCTAAATACGGATAGGTTAAAAAAAAAATCCGGCAAGTGCAGGGCACCATCGAAATTCAAACTCGGGTTTTCTACAAAACACACAAACGCGTTTTCTCTACGCACTCAAACCAGTAATTGTTGCTGCAAAGGCGTAAAGTGAAAGCATTTTTCTATTATGCTGAAATCCCTGGTTTGACGTCCAATGGGGCCAGGGAGCGCAAGTGGATTTTATGAAACTCCGTAATCCAGGGATAGATTCTTTAGGCATCTTAGGTTTGCATTCATAAGATTTGAAAAGCAAAACTCGTTAAGAGAAGAACAAAAACCAATAAACTGTAAGCCATCTAGCCCGAGCGTAATGTAAACAACCATTTTTATTTATATAAACTAAACAACATCGAGTCAAAATTTAATTTTAGAAGCTAAGTTCGTTTTGCATTCATGGCGTTTTCGATAGATTTTTTTTTTTTTTAAACAGCGAAAATGTTTCCGTTTTAAATGACTTCAACTTTCATAAGAATGTGGTCAAAAGGGTTATTTATTCATTCATTCATTCTTGAGTATAATAGTAATAATAATAGCAAACTTACAGAAAATATATTCAGGCATATTGTTTATCCTTCAAGTGCTTATTTCACACTTAATATATTCAGAACAGAGTTTTGTATGCTATGCAAGCAAATCAAACAAGCTTTAACATGGGATGTGACCTCCCCTGACTTTGACACATTGACATTTTACATGCCTTAAATCCAAGACCCACTGCATAAGGGAGCAATAATTGACATTCCTGTAAGAGGGTGATTTTCAGCTCTTGAAAAGTAGATAGGTGAGTAGCGATATCTTCCAGGGACATCCCAAACATTTTCGATGATATTGAGATCAAGAGAATACGCTAGCCACTGCATACGAGCAATTCTTTCGCCCACAATCCATGCTCTGTGTGGACGAGCATTGTCGTGCATCAAAACAAAATCTGGACCCACTGCTGCAACGCAGAGTTCTATGAAGGATTCAAGAACTTGATCCCGATATCTTCGGCCATCACAGTATCCCTTGTGAATAGGTCTGTCGTCAGCTGGACATGTTCAAAGAAAATCCAGCCTATTCCATCAAACCAAGCACGACTAAAGGCACTATGTTCAACGCTGTTACTGGGCCGTATGTTATTGTTTGATTGTAGGGCAAATCGTGACTCATCGGTGAAGATTACATTAGACCATAACGCTTTTGTCCAAGTTGCATGCTGACGACACTACTTTTATCATTTTCCTTTGGCCTTAGTGCCCAAAAGAGACCCAAGCTCATGGCATTCGGACGTAGAATAACTTGACATGTATCCTCCACTTCATAGTACTGACGGAGTAGAATTCCTTGACGTATCCTCATCCGCTTCATAGTACTAGCGTAGTAGAATTCCTTGACATGTATCCTCCGCTTCATAGTACTGGCGGATTTTGGCATTGCTATTATTGTCGTCGCCATTGCTCGGAGGTAGCAACACCGTGCATGGATGGTACTGCCACTCGCCGACTGCTTTTACTCATTATTGTGATGTATTGACCGTCAGAGGATGTAGATTTCACAGGATAACATAGAACAGTTTTGCGGACAACTTTTCTACTTGTTTGGAATTGTTTTCATAAACGAGAAATGACAGAATAGTCCACAGAAAACAAAATGATGACTTTCTTAATTAACTATCCCACCTCAAGTCTCCCATCACGCCAGCATCGAGAGTCTTCCAAATGTATTCATTAAGTCATATAAGTGCTACTCTAATCCAAAGTCGACCGTGACGTTCTTCGAAAATTTTCCTTTGAGTATTGGAATTTTTTGGTGCAAACGACTCGTTTTTTCCCCATGTATAATTTATGTTATCTGCGAAGAAAAACGCTATTGAACACATTATTTTATGTTTGCACGTATTCATCAACGACAACAGCAAGTTTTACCTATTAAAATTTACGGATAGGCTCACTGTTTGAGAATTTGCCTCGCGTGCTTTAACTTTTGTATTTTATTAGCTTCTATTAAAATTATATTTGTGATTGCTTTTAGGACAAATAAAATATTTTTATATACAATCGTCCTTCGATATACGCGAGTGGTTGCGTATTTTAGCGGGTTTCAATAGATATTGAACCCGCTATTGCTTTTGGCTTTCCTGTCTGTCTGTCTATACGCAATAAAAAGGACAAGGTAAAGGTCTTCCGTAAATGCAATAATGATGGCTATTGTTAACGTTACAAATCTACCGAGTTACTTGAGAATTAGAGAGTTGCGGACTAATGTTAATTGAAACTCTCTACATTTAAATATCGACACTAGGCGATTTCTTTTTTTCTGAACATGTTGAGTGCCACGTTAGTCATCGGTGACCGACACTGAACTTTGCGTTCAGGCCGCGTCAGTCACCGGTGACTGACAGTGTAAAATATGATATCAAAACTAAAAAATTTACATCGTTTTAAGTAATTACCTAAAATTTATTCAACATTCACTTAATTTTTATGTATTACAGGATTGTATCATTAATGTATTTAAATATTTCTTCTCAAAAAATCGCATTGCTGTACCACAATACCAGCGCACTTCTAAGCAGCGCGCGTGGCCTGACGCGGATTTCCTTATAAATTCACGTGGCACTTAACGTGTTAAAAAATATTTTTTTTAGCAAAATTAGAAGTTTTTAGGCTAAAACACAATAATGTATACATACTATTAAGTATAATTCTACATTAGACCGTAGCGGCAGACCGCACGCGCCCGTGCTGAGCAACAGATCAATTCTTCTGCGCATGTGCGTGGACTTAAAAATCCCTGTCAGCGTTTCCATTTACTTGGCTAATAGGAGAAAATAGCTATCATATATCAAGCATTAGTACAACTCTATATTTGTATCCCCGCTAATATTTTGATTATGAATTAGTACGTTTATAAATAAATCAAAGCTAAATCACAGAGACCGAACTGGGGGGGAGACTCCCAGACCCCCCGCTCGTCACTTCGCGTTTCAATCACAGTCGATATGCTCTGCCTGAATCAGCATCTGTTGAATCAATATATGTTGAATTAAACAACAATATAAATCAACGTTTATTGGCGTAGTGATACCAACGCCGATGGTATGGCGTGATTAGATGGTGAAACGTTCGAAAGAAAATAAATACGCCAATAAACGTTGATTTATATTGTTGTTTAATTTAATCTGCGTAGTGTTCGATTTATTTAAATACAGTATATGTTGATTCAGTATCTTCATGTACAGTGCATTTAAATAAAATAAAAATAACGATACTAACCTATTACGATCAATTATTCTTAAAATACAATGCTAATAT